>OZ012737.1:421809577-422389138 GCA_963859935.3 Lathyrus sativus
TTTAAGCCTCTAATATTCCCACACATTTTTCCTAAATACAAAAGGTCTTATTTCCAACAAAGTGGCATCAGAGCTTGAAGGTCCTCAAAAGATGGAAAATGGAGGTTTCCCTTTTCAAATGTCGATACTCACAAAGAACAACTATGACAATTGGAGTATCAAGATGAAGGCGCTACTAGGAGCTCAAGATGTGTGGGATATTGTTGAGAAAGGCTTCAAGGAGCAAGATGAAGCCTCCTTAAGCCAAGGTGTAAAGGAGACATTAAAGGAGTTAAGAAAGAGAGACAAGAAAGTTCTCTTCCTCATTTATCAATCGGTGGATGAAGATACATTTGAGAAGATCTGCAATGCAACGACGGCCAAAGAAGCATGGGACAAACTTCAAACTTGCAACAAAGGAGCGGAGCAGGTGAAAAAGATTCATCTTCAAACTCTTAGAGGTGAGTTTGAAAGTTTATTTATGGAAGAGTCTGAGTCAATTTCTGATTATTTTTCTCGAGTATTATCCGTAGTCAATCAACTTAAAAGAAATGGTGAAGATGTTGATGAGGTGAAATTCATGGAGAAAATACTTCGCACTTTAAATCCAAGTTTTGACTTCATTGTTACCAACATTGAAGAAAACAAGGATTTAAACACCATGACTATTGAGCAACTTATGGGTTCCTTACAAGCATACGAAGAAAAACAAAAAAGAAAAACTAAACAAAAGGAGACTATGGAGCAACTACTACAACTCAATGCAAAGGAAGAAAACTATGCGGTTTACAAGAGTCAAAGAGGACGAGGTCGTGGCCAAGACCATGGACGTGGACGTGGACGAGGACATGAAGGAGAAAGAAGAGGCAGTTACAACAACTACTCCAAAAACATCAACAGTAGAGAAAGAAGTTGGAATCCACAATCAACAAGAGGTCGTGGAAATGGAAATTCATGGTCAAGGTGCAACAAGTTACAAATCAAGTGCTTCAATTGCAACAAAATCGGTCACTATGCATCTGAGTGTAGATTCTCAAAGAAGGTTGTAGAGAAAGCTAACTTTGTAGAAGAAAAAGGTGGAGAAGAAGAAACTTTTCTGCTCGCGTGCCAAAACCAATGGGAGTCATCAATTCATATCCAATGTCTACTATGTTCCTAACATGAAAAATAATATTTTGAGCTTGGGACAATTATTGGAGAAAGGATATGACATCCACTTGAAAGAACATAGTCTTTTTTTAAGAGATCGTGGGCATAACTTGACCGCTAAGGTGCATATGTCAAATAATAAAATGTTCCTCTTGAACATTCAAAATTATGTGGCAAAGTGTCTTAAGGCCTGCCATACTGACTCTTCATGGCTATGGCATCTACGATTTAGACACCTCAACTTCGGTAGTCTAGAATGCTTGTCAAAGAAGGAGATGGTGAGAGGCTTGCCTAGTATAAACTACCCAGACCAACTATGTGAAGGATGTCTAATTGGGAAGCAATTCCGAAAAAGCTTTCCAAAGGAATCAACATCAAGAGCGACAAAACCACTAGAGCTCATACACGCTAATGTCTGTGGACCAATCAATCCAAACTGTTTTGGTAAGAATAAATACTTTCTCCTATTTATTGATGATTATTCTAGAAAAACATGGGTTTATTTCTTGAAGGAGAAGTCAAAAGTGTTTGAAAATTTTAAGAAGTTCAAAGCTCTTGTGGAGAAAGAAAGTGGTCTTTCTATTAAGGCCATGAGATCTGACCGAGGAGGAGAGTTTACTTCAAATGAGTTCAACAAATATTGTGAAGACCATGGAATCCTCCGCTCGCTAACAGTGCCAAGATCGCCACAACAAAATGGAGTAGTGGAGAGAAAGAACCAAACCATACTTAATATGGTGTGAAGCATGCTTAAGAGTAAGAAGATGCCGAAAGAGTTTTGGGCCGAAGCAGTGGCATGTGCGGTTTACCTGACAAACCGTTTCCCAACAAGAAGTGTGCATGAGAAGACACCATAAGAAGCATGGAGTGGAAGGAAGCCAGGGATCTCTCACCTCAAGGTGTTTGGAAGCATTGCATATACCCACGTTCCAAATGAAAGGAGAACAAAGCTCGATGATAAAAGTGAGAAGTATGTATTTGTGGGTTACGACTCAAGCTCCAAAGGGTACAAGCTCTATAATCCAAATAGTGGAAATATTGTCATAAGTCGTGACGTGGAGTTCGAAGAAGAAGATTGTTGGGGTTGGAGTGTTCAAGAAGCCAGGTATGATTTTCTTCCTTATTTTGAAGAAGAAGAAGATGAAATGGAACAATCAATGATAGATGAACATATTACACCACCTGCCTCACCGACACCAAGGTTGGATGAAACAAGCTCAAGTGAGAGGACACCACGATTAAAGATCATTGAAGAGCTTTATGAGGTTACCAAAAACCAAAATGACATTAACCTCTTTTGTATTTTTGGTGATTGTGAGCCTCTAAGGTATCAAGAAGTTGTTGAAAACGTAAAGTGGAGAGACGCCATGGATGAAGAAATAAAGTCAATCACGAAGAATGATACGTGGGAACTTACTACACTTCCACGAGGATACGAAGCAATCAGAGTAATATGGGTGTATAAGGCAAAGAAGAGTGTAAAAGGAGACATGGAGAGATACAAAGCAAGACTGGTGGCAAAAGGCTATAGTCAAAGACAAGGAATTGACTATGATGAGGTATTTTCCCCCGTTGCTCGTCTTGAAACTATTAGACTGATCATTTCTTTGGCAGCCCAGAATGAATGGAAGATCTATCAAATGGATGTGAAGTCGACTTTCTTTAATGGTTTTCTCAAAGAAGAAGTTTATATCGAGCAACCACAGGGATATGAAGTAAAAGGGCAAGAAGAAAAAGTCCTCAAGTTGAAAAAGACGTTGTACGGACTCAAGCAAGCTCCGAGAGCTTGGAATGTTCGAATCGACAAGTACTTTCGAGACAAGAATTTCATCAAGTGTCCATATGAGCATGCACTCTATATTAAAGCGCAAAGTGGAGATACTTTGATTGTGTTCTTATATGTTGATGACTTGATCTTCACTGGGAACAATCTAAGCATGTTCGAAGAGTTCAAGAAAGACATGTCAAATGAATTTGAGATGACAGATATGAGGCTCATGGCATATTATCTTGGCATTGAAGTAAAGTAAGAAGACAAAGGAATTTTTATCACCCAAGAAGGCTATGCAAAAGAAGTCCTTAAGAAGTTCAAGATGGATGATGCCAATCCGGTTGGCACCCAGATGGAGTGTGGCAGCAAATTGAGTAAGCATGAAAATGGAGAGATTGTGGATCCAACTTTTTACAAAAGTTTGGTTGGAAGTCTACGTTTCTTGACAAGTACAAGGCCGAATATTCTCTATGATGTAGGAGTCGTAAGTCGTTACATGGAAGCTCCAACAACAACTCACTTCAAGGCGACAAAGATAATCCTTCGATATATCAAAGGTACAATAAAATTTGGCTTACACTATTACTCTTCTAACAATTATGAAATTGTTGGCTATAGTGATAGCGATTGGAGTGGAAACTTGGACGATAGAAAGATCACTACTAGTTTTGTGTTCTTTATGGGAGATACTGCTTTCACTTGGATGTCAAAGAAGCAACCTATCATCACACTGTCAACTTGTGAAGCCGTATATGTTGTCGCTACATCATGCGTTTGCCATGCAATTTGGCTAAGGAACTTATTGAAAGACTTAAAAATGACACAAGAAGATCCTATGGAAATATGTATTGACAATAAATCAGCACTTGCTTTGGCAAAGAATCCTGTATTTCATGAAAGAAGTAAACACATCGACACCCGTTACCACTTTATAAGAGAATGCATCGAGAAGAAGGATGTGATGTCTCGAGATCAAGCTGCCGACATTTTCACCAAGCCACTCAAGTTGGAAACTTTCGTAAAGCTAAGGAGCATGCTTGGAGTCATAAATCAAGTTTAAGGGGGGATGTTGAAAGATTAAACTTGATTTGGGCCTAAACATATTATTTGAATTTTTGGGCTTAATTATTTTGGACTTAGGTAATTTTAATTAATGTTTCTAGAAAACTCTTGTAATGTTTGAAGTGTCTAGATATTTCTTAGGGTTGTAATATTCTCTAGAATGCTCTTGGAATTCCTAGAGTTGAGAACTCTCTGGAATTAGTGTGTCTAGAGCTTTCCTTAGAGTATTATAAATAGAGATGTAATTCTACACTTTTGTATTAAGAAAAATACAAAGTTCTCTCTTCCATAAATAATTCTTCTACTTATCAGGTTTCTCTTTAAGCCTCTAATATTCCCATACACTTTTCCTAAACACAAAAGGTCTTATTTCCAACACCAATGTGATATGAGTAATGTAAAGAGACCCAATAATGTAAAGGAATTGTAGTTGATAAGTCCAATATATTTTCCCTCAAATCAATCTTTTGAAAAACATGATTTAATGGTTAATGTCGCACTTAGCCTTGTAATGCAATAACAGAGTCGATCATTACTTCTTAAGAGATGTGAGTACATCTATATACATAAATAGAAGACTCTGACTAGAAAAAAATGGCTAATGAAAAACACATTCAAGTTACCAAAACTATCATGCTTATCACAATTCAACGGAAGCTTAAAACTATCATGCTTATCACAATTCAACGGAAGCTTAAAACTATCATGCTTATCACAATTTGCCCATGAGAGTTATTGAAGATTCAAAATATATGACTTCATAATATTATGGAAATGACTCACATGAAGCAGAATGAATCTTCTCCTGTTTTGGAATGAGCGATGATGAAGGATCTAAAACTGACAAGAGCTTAACAACGATATTGAAGGTTAGCGGCAGGGAAATTGTGAATCCACATAATTTTGTAAAGGCTTCATGTTTGTGTGTTCTTTCCATATTTGGAATAACATCAGGAGGTTTTGGTGGTATTTCGTAAATGCCATGAAAATATCCACCGATGAAATTAAGTTCAGTCGTGGGAGTTGTTATAAGTGCTAAATATGCAGTTTCAGAATGATGTGAAGAAGGTAACAAATGCTTGTGTTTGATTTGGAATTAATGAGGCATTTATATCTATTTGGTTACCCTCAAGTGCAAAAATCGGTGCAAGATCTTCAAGGAAGGAAGTTCCTTCTATGGATTTCATAGAGTTTAGATCTTGCTCCACCTCCTTTTCTATTGGCAAAATTTCCCTCCATTTAGGTTTAAAATGCTAAAGAAATACAGTGGTGATTGCATCCCAACACAACAGTGGATGAAGTTGAGACCTCTAAAGCCACCATTAACGAGCATGACCATGCAATTTGGTTACAACTTCTGGAAGCTTCATCTTTTATTCCATTCCTTGTTGTTTGAAATATTTTTCAACACATATTGAAATGAGATCGAAACATCGGAATGACCATTTAACTTAGGAGAATGAGATCGAAAATGAAAGCACCAATTGATATGAATTTTTCCTATCAAAAGCTATAAAACTAGGGTTTGAATAAAATAGAGAAATACAAATAAAGCTATATAAGAAAATAAAGACATTTTCATTCATTTGATAATTCTAAATCTATCAATGAGAGCACATATATAGTACCAATAATAAACAATAAGATAAATGACCTAAAAGACCAACTAAACATCAATTAACATAAAATCCCAAATAAAATAAATTTTTCTTCTAACTTAAACATTTAATTTGTCTAAAACTATCTCTTGTTCCTATTAGACTTCCATTAAAAAGCATTAAAATTTGAAGTCATACGTCAAATCTTCAGAGTTAGAACCTATTAGCAAAGTTAGCACATTAGACAAAACCGTTAAGATCAGAAGATAAGATCAAAAGGTTTTACGTGAAAAAATAGTACACACTACAAGATCTATTATTCCTTCCACTACGTTGATTTTGTGGGGTAAGGACTGTACTATTGTACCATTTTTTCTCCCACCTTTACAGATCCTTATGCAAGGTGCCAACTCATTTATGAAGATTTCAGTTTTGTCTCCCACCTTTGCAGACCGTTATGCAAGTTTGCTTCAGATGCTCTTTGTGAAGCATGTCAGAAAGGCAAGTTTTCAAAAACTTTTTCTAAAGCTAAAAATATTTTTTCTACCTCCAAACCATTGGAACTTCTGCACATCGACCTGTTTAGATCAATGAAAACTATTTATGTTAATGGTAATAAGTATGGAATAGTCATTGTAGATAACTACAGTCGATGGACATAGGTTAAACTTTTAAGGCACAAGGATGAATCATATTATGTGTGTACTACCTTTCGTTCTCAAGTGCAAAACGAGAAAAAATTTAGAATTGTTAAAGTCATAAGTGATCATGGTGAAGAACTCAAAAATAAATATTTTGAGAAACTATTTGATGAGAGTGGCATTTCCCATTGTTGTACCCCAAAATTTGCCCAACCTTTTCTCAACTTGGTTTATGTTTCATTTCATTTCTTTCTAGCATTTGCATTGCATAGCATTTTTCATTGAACAGGGGATCAAAAGATTTTGTATAGAAAGAGGAATCTATTCAGAGGGTTGAGCCTAAGCAAGGGGTGTTACTCAAGTTTGGATGGTCATCAAGTCATCTAAAAGTGGGCAGTGGTCTTGTGAAAGAAAGGATGGATGTATGTGGGTTAACTCCTAACTTGGAGGCCAGTTCAAGATCATTAGAGGATTATGGATTCATGGTTATGGATATAAGATGTTGAGAGAGCTCATTGAGTGCCTTGAGGGTCATTGTGGAGCTCATCCAAGTGTTTGTGTTAAGTATGAAAGGTTACAATTGAAGTTGATGCATTTAGGGTTTTTATCTGGCTAATCTTCAGTCAACTGTGCAATTGAAGGAGATTAAAAGTCAATTCAAAGTCTCTATGGTCATGGGATGTTGTGTTAAGATGTATGAGATGTCATTTCAAGTTCAATTCATCAGGAATCAAGAGTGTGAGAAGTTACTAAACTAGGGTTCTTAGGATAAAATCCCCTATTTAGTGCCTGACTTCAAGACCACCTATCTCAAGATACAAGTTTCATCTCAAGTGTCATCTCAATTTTTAACCAACATGGAACTTGTAGAGCATGTTCTTAGCTTTCTTTTGAGTACTAGAAGTATTTGATTGGATTTATAGAACTCAAGTTATGATCCAGACAAGTTACAGGTCATCAGAGGGATGTGATTTTGGTCAACAAAAGTCAACCAACTTCCAAGCCATTTTTGACCTAGAAGGATGTTTCTCCTAAACTTTTGGCCAACATGAAAGTTGTAGATCATGATCTTAGCTTTCCAAAATGTACTAGAAGTCTTTCATCTGATTCGTAGAACTCAAGTTATAAGGGTTGCAAGTTAGGGGTATTTTGGGAAAGTAAGATTATAGGTCATAAAATTATAGGTCCATTTCACCAACTTGCACACTTCAAATGAAGATTTTTCCAACATCAAACTTGCTCCAAATGGTGTTATTTGTTTAGCCAAGCATTAAGAAGTCATGGTTTATGCTTGGAATGAAGAATGGATGTGTGATTTTTCATGGAAGAAAGTTTAAAAGGGCAAAATGGGAATTAATTCATTATCGATCATTTTGGTGCAAATAAGTGCATTTTTTGAGTGCAAACAACATTTTGAACACATTGGAAATTTTACAATTTGAATTTGAGGTGTTTAAGTGAGCCATTTTCAAGATTTCTTCATCATGAAGTTACACAACAAATCTCAACCATTGAGATCAGTTAAGGGGTTAATCCAAGCCATTCATATCCCATACACTCCCAGCAAGCATTTTCAACCATTTTGGAGCCAATTTTGAGCAATTTTTGTGTACATGAAAGAGTTAAAAAATCAATTCCTTGGATTTTCCATTGGGCTGCTAGAGGCTGAGCTTGGGCTCAATTTTCATAAAATCCATTGCATATAAGGTTTTGAACCTTCAAAAATCATCAGAAGTGGAAATTGGAGCCAAATTGATCAAGTTCAGTTTTGAAAAAGTGTTGAAAATTCAAATTTCAAATTTGGAGATTGAGGCCATTTCCAGGGAAATTGTGAATTGCAAGAGCTCTAGTGAAGTTTATTGAACGCTTCTGGACAATTATCTTCAAGCTTAAGCTCCATTTGAAGGCTCAGTGGAAGTTCTCCACTAGGTAATTGAAATTCAACTTTACACTCTTGATAAGCATCAATTCACTGCCACTTTTGCATATTTGAGACATAGAAACAATGTAGATCATAAATATGTAAAACGAACTAGCATTGGTTGTGATTGTTGGATGATGCTCAAAAATGTTTGGATCTGTTTTGGCTTGTTTATGCGTGTTCTTGCTTGTTTATTGATGGATCTGTAACCTACGTGACTTCTAGATGAGTTTTAGATCAAATTGTAGAGGTTTTGATGAACTTTGGATTTTGGTGTGTGATCTTGATGGCTTCGGGTTTGGAATTTTACGCATGTTTAGTGGTTTTTGAGGCCAGATATGAGATCCTCGTGATCTCTAGATGAAGTTTGATATAAATTTCATGCGAAATGGTTGAGAATTGGTGAGTCACTATGTTGTTGTTGCTGCACGTGATGGTGCTTGGCCGGAGAAGACGATAAACAGTGTCTAGAGCCAGCTGTGTGTGTTTAGGGTTTCTGGAGGTAGGGGATGATGAGGTGTCATGCCCAGATTCACATGATTTGAATACTTTTGATTCCAATGGTGAAGATTAAGAAGCACGGTGGGTGTGAGTTGACTGAAACCATGGGATAGCTTTTGAACTTTCATTAATGTGCTGACAGTTTCCTAGCCACGTGATTGTTTACTTTTTGATTAGACGCTTATGATTGAGTGTCCATGATGCGCTGCATTTGACTCGTTGCATGTAATTACCAGAATTATTTGGGTTTGTTTGAATTTGCTGATGGGCCTAGCACGCATGCGTTATCCACACCCCCCGTTGGGCCCAATCCTCCTTTTGAACTGTGTTTTCTTGCTATTTGCCACGCCTACTTGTCATTTTCTCTATTAGTTCTTTTGTTTTTATTTTATTTTTCTGTTTAGAATTTAAATAATTAAAAATAACTCCAATATGTTAAAAATTCACCAAAAATATTTTTTATCAACTTTGAGATGTCTACTTTTTTTGGATATTTTTATTTTATTTTTTCAATTTTATTTGCAATTAAAAAATGAATTAAATATTGGAGTGGTTTTAGATGGTATGAATTTTAACATGTTTTGCTTTTGCATTTGTTTCTCTCATTCCTTTTTGATCCATTGATTGAAAATTGATCCTCATCTCAATGATGAGTTGATCAATTTTAGGACCATTTTGCCCCTGGTTGTTGACTTTTGGGTTGACGTTTGTGGCTTTTCTTTTTGCACTTGTTTCTCCCATTTCAAAGTGGTATATCTAAATGAATCCATTCCTTTGATGGTTCTTTGAGGGGATATTTGTCTTGATTTCTTGGCCTCAGGTTTCCAACTTGTTTAGCTTCTTTGTGTATTTTATTTGATATTTTTTGGGCCCTTTTCCTATTTTTGAAGTGACTTGCAAGTTAGGTCATCTCATAGGACAACTCACACAAGTGCTTGACCTAGTTTGGATTGGAAATGACCTTTGTGGATCCAATAAGCTCTCAACTCTTCTTGTTTCACATTTTAGACATGTTGAGCTTGCTGTATGTTCATTTTTAGGTTAAAATATTGTTCATTTCTTGTTGATTGATGCTTTTCTTTTTGTACTTTCAACTTGAACTCCTAAGTGATGTGTGCTTGCTTCCTTTGTGCTCTTGCTTGCATTTCTTCTTGTTTTGTTTTGGTATTGCTTTTGAGCTTTCTTCTCTTCATATCCCTTCTGTCCAATGACCTTGGAGTGTCATTTAAGGTGGCTTGGTCCCTCCTTTGGAGGTATTTGAAGCATACCTAGAATGATGAATCCTTGAGGACACTTTTGGGTGTTTCTTTGCTTTTGATAAGTGATGCTTATGGTTGAGTACCTATTATGTGGTCCTTGCTGCCCTTATTTGGTCTCCCATCCTCACTTGTCTTTGATTTTTGTTTTACCTTTCATTTGGTTTGATTTTATTGGTGTGGTTGATGTTGCTTGACTTAGGTCATTTCATCCCACTTTTTGGTGCATCTTTGTGTGGTTTGCTTGTGCTTGTTTAATTTCTTCTTGTGCACTTCTTCTTCTTCTTCTCTTTTCTTGAATTTCCATATGAATTCTTGGTTGAGATGAGCTTGTGATGGCTACTGCCCCACACTATTTTCCTCCCACTATCATTCTACTTGTGCATCTTATGTGTGCATTCTTTCATTTTGCATATGCATTCTTCTTCTTCTTCTTCTTCTCTTGCTTTTCTTTGCCATGTTCCCCATAAGTTCTCTAACCTCTCGAGGTTATGATAGACATTAGGTGCCTAACTATGCACGATAGCATTAGGTAGTTCCCTTTTGAATCTCAACTTTATGTCCACTTTGCATGATAACTTTTAGGGTTGATTAGTCTCCCATTACTGTTCCTTCTTCTCTTCTCATCTTCAAACATTCATAAAAAACTTAATAAGGAATGACAAGTGTAGCACGCTACGAGCCTTAAGCTACTTGAGAAATTGTAATTGAGGGGCCTCCTCTCAAGGACCTAGACTGCTTAGTGTCCACCCTTTGGGTGATATACGACGCATTCGCTCTTAGGTCATAGTCTCTAGTGCGACATGAGTTACAAATCAAATTCAAAACATTTCTTCTCTAAAAAATACAAAAACAATTCAAACTCTTTTTCACCCTTTGGGGTTCTTAATCAGGAAAATATTTTCATAAACAAGAGTGTCGTTAACTCTTAGTTCTACCGCAAACGGTAACGCCTAAGTCTCCAATGGTCGAGCTGCATACACCAACTGCTAGAACTATCTGTTAACCCTACTCGGGCCTAAAAACTGCTGAACCAACATGTAGTCCTTTTAGCCCAAACTACATTTGCTCTGATCTTTTGTACCAGACGAAAGTACGTAGGCATGAGACGCGATGTCTCGGCGAGCAACCTTTCCCCCTTTCTTTAGCCGTAGTTGGCCGAACGACGTTGACTCTGACTTTCCCATTGCACGAGGGAGTACGTAGGCACAGAGCGGCGATGTTCTGCCGAGTCAGTTCCTTTTTCTTTTTCTTTTGTCCTTAAGCCTTTAGTTAGATAGTAACAACACACTCTTTTAGATAGACAACAATGCGTGGATCCCTTCGAGTACGACGAACGTGAGGGGTGCTAATACCTTCCCCTTGCTTAACCGACTCCCGAATCCAGACATGGTTGCGATGACCTTGTCTTTTCCTTTTTCATTAGGTTTTTGCGATCGTTTCCTTTCCCTCTCTTTGGCATAAATAATGAAAGTGGTGACTCTTCTGTTTTTCTGTCGGTGGTTTTTCGCAGTTGCGACAGCTGGCGACTCTGATGGGGACTCTGGTTCCCTATGCGAGTCACTCCTAGCGCTTGTGTGTTTATCTTTGGGTGTTGTATATATGTGCTTTATTTATCTTTCCCGCATTTATTTTCCGCATCATATATCATATACTGCTATTGTTGCACCCCAAAATTTGACCAACAATTATTTATCCATTGAGTATTTGAAAGTTGATACCTTCATCAGAAATTTCAAGAGATCCTCAGAAGAGTTGGTTGAAACCAGGGTTGTGTGCTTCAATAGCTTGAGAGTTGTGGGTACCCCTCAGATGATTCTGAGACTTTGAGAATGAACTTAATGTTTTGAGAAAGCCTATGAGATGTCTTGATAGCCATCATGAAGCCCAGAGAAGTCATTATGCAAGAGTTCAGAAGATTCAACCATGAATGGTAGAATTAGGGTTTTGACTGGGTCAACCCTAGGTCAACTGAAAATTTGGAGAAGGTTGAGACCTAATCCAGGGGCCATGAGATCATGGAATGATGCATAGAGATGTTGTAAAGATGATTCCTAGACCAACTCATCATGATTGAGGAGTTTGAGAAGTTTTGAGTTAGGGTTCCCAAGGATTGTCAGTGAGAAAACCCTAATTTGATCCCTATCTTCCAGGCAGTTTTAGCTCTAGATGTGATTGATATCTCATCTTCCCCACAACATGAATGTTGTAGAGCTTGTTCTTAGCTTTAATTTGAGTGGTGGAAGTCCTTGATAGGAGTTACAGAGCTCAAGTTATGGTTTTGACAAATTACAGGTCAGCAGAGGTGTGTGAATCTGGGTCCTTGAAAGTCACCTAACTTGCAGACAACTTTTGCCCTAGTAGGATGATTCCTATGATTTCTTGGTAAACATGAATGTTGAAGAGCATCTTCTTAGCTTTAATTTGAGTGGTAGAAGTCCTTGATTGGATTTGTGGAACTCAACTTATGGTTTGAACAAGGCAGGGGTATTTTGGTCATTTGTCAGTTATAGGTCATTTTAGCCAATGCCTAAAACTCCTATTTCCAAGCCTAAAATGAAAAAACTCAAAACTTGAAAGTTGCTCAAAATGTGATTTTAAGTCTAGAAAGAAGGTCACAAATTGTTGGAAAAGCTCATAGCATGAGATTACATGATTGGTCAAAAATGAACTAAAAATGGCTTATAACTTTGAAAAGTTGAAATTGAAAAGTGATTTGGGAGATCCACAAATCCAAAATAGGTCATCCAATATATCATTTTGATTGGAAAAACCATTTTGAGAACATTGGTTTAGCTAGAATTTTCATTTGAGGTCTAAAAATGGGTGATGCTTTGAAAAGTCATTACTTGAAAAAGAAGGCAATGTTGAAAAACCCTACATAAGCAAAAAATGAACTTGTTTTTCACTCATCCCTTCTCAATAACTCATGTAAGGAGAATTTAAGACAAAATTGCAAGGCATGGCATATGAGATATGAGATAACCAACTTGTCATCACATGAGAACTTCAAGAAGTTTCCACCACATTCTAGATGAATCTAGAAGCATCTAACCATCATTATAAAAAGAATGCCATGAAGAGAATTCAAGGTTGGTGAAACTTGAGTCAAGTCAGAGGAGAGAGAGAGAGAGATAGCCATTAAAGCTCTTGCTTCAAGTTCAAGCAATCCAAGATATCTTGCATTACCAGCCATCTCCTTCACAACCATTGCAAACAGAAGATTGGTGATCATCCAAGGATCATCCAGAAGCAATTCCAAGGCTTGAATCGTGCTCTACATCACTCCACCATAACTTCTTGACAGGTTCTTTCTTCACCTTCTTCCATCTTAATTATGCAGTTTTAGTTAGTTTCATAAGTATAGAAATGATGTACTAGGCTAGGTGATTAAACCCTAGAAGTTACAGCCTGTTCCATGACCATGCATAACAGAACCATGAATCTTTAATCTCCAAGAATTGTGTAGATTGTTAGTTTTAATCATCAAGAACTAGTGTAGAATAGCTAGGGTAACTTATAGAACATCTGTAGACCATTAGACTGAAGTTTGATGAAGATTGATATCAGTTGAACATGGTTGTACCAATACATTGAAGCCTTCTGTTGGGATTATTGAGAACGAATCAGGGAAAACTAATCGTACCATTTTATTCCTCTCATTTAGTAGAGCAATTTTCATTTTTGAATCGAGTGAAACCATGGCCTGAGTAGAGAGATAGAGGAGCTCGAAGGTTAGGGCATGGGGGAGAGGTTTCTGAAAACCCTAGTCTGTTTGGAGAAGACGAAACAAGAGCCCTTGGATCCTCTCCAGAGTTTGACAAATTCATTAGATCCAACGGCCTTGGTTCAATCTGAGAGTGAGAGGGAAATTTTAAATTCAATGAAACGCCGCGTTTCATTAACCAGCGTTCTGGGCTTCAACGCGCTATCCCCACCCCCCTTTTTTCTGGCCCAATCATTTCAACTAGCGTGAGTTACTTGTTGCACCCCCCTCCCTTTATTTAATTTATATTCTTTTTAATTTTCTTTTAATATTTTTCTGTCTTTGAAAATTCATTAAAAATTGGAAATTAATTCTCTTTTACTTATTCTTTTTTCTATAATTAGATGAAAATGTGTAGAAAATTATAAAAATAAAAATGAGATTTTATTTTTAGGTTTAATATTTTTAATAGATTTTCCAAATAAATAGCTTTTTAATAGTCTTAATTTGGTATTTGATTTTGTAGGAATTGTTTTAGAACCTTCCCTTAGGGTTTTTAATCCATTCTTTTTTGTGCAATTAGATGATGAATCATAGTTCCCCATAGGATTTTTTCTAGATTTTTAGAATTAAATTTTTGATTAGTTTAATTAGAGTAGATTTAGGGTATCCTAATTAGGGTTTAGATTGTGTTTAGGTGATGAATCCCTTTCTTTGATTGAGTTTTGTCTTGATTTTTAGGTAGAGGCCTATGTAGATGTTATGAGTAGGTGTTGAGGACCCTTGTGAATGTTTGTTAGATTTTTCCCCCTTAGTTTAGTATTTTTAGGTATTTTCTGAAGTTGCCTATTGATTTTGTGTACCCTGTGGTTATCTGTTCATCTTTGGGGTTCATTGTGAGGAATTTGTTGAGGGGCTTGTGTTGCCTTGAAGACCTTGATGGAGAGCATCATGGAGTGAAGATTGTAGATCAAGATTCAGAGACCCAGAGCTTGGATTTGTTCCCTGTCTGTGAGGTTTGAGATCCTGAAGTTTGAAGGAAGTTCATGGTACTTTCCTGAGGAAGGCACTATGAATGACTTTCATTCTTTCTTCTCACCTCTTTCTTAAGTATCCAATGATGTTGGAGCCAACTTGTGAGTTTAATTTCTCCTGAGGAGGAATGTAAACTGATCACTTGTTGTTGAGCCACATGGGATACAATTCCTAAGTGGAAGCCTCCTAGTACTTTCCTGAGGAAGGTCCTATGGGTCTATTCACTTAGTTCCCTTAGTTTATCTAGGATTTCTTAAGTATCCAATGATGTTGGAGCCAACTTGTGAGTTTAATTTCTCCTGAGGAGGAATGTAAACTGATCACAGTTGTTGAGCCACATAGGATGCAACTCCTAAGTGGAAGCCTCCTAGTACTTTCCTGAGGAAGGTCCCATGAGTCTGTTCATTTAGTTCCACTAGTTCAGATAGGATTTCCTAAATATCCAGTGATGTTGGAGCCTGCTTGTGAGTTTAATTTCTCCTGAGGAGGAATATAAACTGATCACAGTGGTTGAGCCACATAGGATATGACTCCTGAGTATACACCTCTTAGTGCTTTCCTGAGGAAGACATTATGAGTCTGCTTGCTTAGCTCCCTTTCTTTGGTAAGCTTGTTCTGAAGCTTGAAGACTGGGAATGATTTCTCTGGTTCAGGGTTTTGCTTGAGGGCTTTGCTTAGATTTGATTCAGTATTCTGTGCTAGGGTTAGGATTAGAGAGTAGATGATTCTTTCTCAAGTGTGTTTGTTTGCCTGATGGCACTTCACTTCATTTTTATCTGTATGATTGCAGTTTATCTGTATATTGCTTGATAGCATGTTGTTTATTTTCAGTATGATTACTGTTATTTCATGACTGGCTTGAGGTCGAGATGAGCTTGTGGAGGCTGAAGCCCCACACACATTTCCTCCCTCACTTGCATTGCATGCATTTTACTGTTAAAGCTGATGTTTTTGTTTCTGTGTATCATTGACATGATCCCTTAGGACTCTCATTTCCTTTGATAAGGATTTGATGATAGACTTTTAGGTTGAAACCTATGCATGATAACTTCTAGGAGTTCCCTGTTCAAACCTCAACCATAGGATGAATCCATGGCATGATAACAGTAGGACTTGATAGTCTCCCTCCTAGTTGAACCATTTTTCCGTAGTTAGCCGAACTACGTTTGCTCTGATCTTTCATACCAGATGAAAGTACGTAGGCATAGGATGCGACATCCTAGCGAGCAACCTTTCCCCCATAACCCGTAGTTAGCCGAACTACGTTGACTCTGATTTCTCATTCTCTGATGGGAATACGTAGGCATAAAGTGCGACGCTTTGCCGAGTCATTTTTCTTTTCTTTTTCAGCCAGCCTTGATAGGTAGATAGAATAAAACCAACCCGTCCAAGTAAACAAACAAGCGTGGATCCCGTCGAGTACGACGGACGTGAGGGGTGCTAATACCTTCCCCTTGCGTAACCGACTCCCGAACCCAGACAATGGTTGCGATGACCTTGTCTTACCCTTATTCGTCAGGTTTTTCCGATCGTTTCCTTTCCCGCTCTGAGGGATAAATAACGAAAGGTGGCGACTCTTCTGTCATGCCGGCACCTTATCATACCCTGGTGGTGGTGCCCCTGTCAAGGGAGCCAATGTCCTTTTCTGAACTAATTGGAGCTGAAGCAACGTCTGCAGAAGCTGGGCATATGACATAGGAGGAGTTTCCAAATGACGGTTTGCCAGGGGACCCCGATTCTGATATCTCTTATATCCCGGATTATTCTGTTGCTGGGGCTGCTGCTGCGGCTGCGGGGGAGCAACTGGGATGTTTATACTAGCGATCTGAGACTGAGGGCCCTTGCCCTTTCTCCTAGCATTAGTGACAGCGCTGGCATCGCCCTCTCGACGCTTGCCAGTATAGGGTTTCTTGCTAGCTCCTCCAGATGAGGATGATTCGCCTTGAATCTTGCCGATCTTTATACCATTTTCAACATGCTCGCCCAAAGTGATGAGGGCCGAGAATGTTCCGGACATGCCACTAATCAGCTTCTCATAATAGACTCTGGGAAGGGTAGCCACGAACATTTGTACCAACTCACGCTCAACCATCGGCGGTTGAACCCGAGCAGCCAATTCACGCCACCGCTGGGCGTACTCCTTGAAGCTTTCATTGCTCCGCTGCGAGAGATTCTGAAGCTGAACTCGGTTGGGAGCCAAGTCGCTATTATATTGATAGTGGAGGACAAACGCTTCAGCGAGATCTTTCCACGTGCGCACAGCAGAGGGCTCCAAACCCATATACCATTCAAGCGATGGGCCAGAAAGACTATCCTGAAAGAAATGCATCAACAGCTTCTCATCGTCAGAATAAGCGGACATCTTTCTGTAATAAGATCGGAGGTGAACACGGGGACAAGTAGTGCCCCTATACTTCTCAAAGATAGGCACCTTAAACTTGTGAGGTACTTTAAAGTCAGCAATCAACCCGAGTTTGGACATGTCAACGCCCAATGTGTTCTGATTTTCTATGTCTCTCATTTTATCTTCCAGCGCCTTGAACCTGAGTCGAGCCTCAGCAGTCAATTCAGCCTCTACACCTCTCTGAGAGAAAATGTCATCCTGATGGTCCTCCAGCCACGGTTGAGGCACCACCATATTTCCTGCACCAACATTGCCGTTGACCGGCCCCATGGTAACATTGGCTCCCAAACCACCATTGACGGCGCCCGCCGCGTTGAGTCCGAGATTAGTCATAAGATTGCCGTTAGCACTACCGTTGCCCCCGGCAGCAGGAACAACGTTCTGTGGAGTATCCCCTTGAGGAGGAGTGGGTACGGCCCCGCCGTGAAGTATTCCATTGCTGTCAACCCTGGAGATGAGAGGTTGAACCAAAGTACGAAGCTGGTCTTGCCCATTCGCAACTACTTGCATCAGCTCCATAAAACGATCCATCCTTTCACGAAGCTCCTGAACATCTGACTGTACTTGGTCCATGATTCTCGTTTGATTGGCGCGAGTTGAGTAGCGGTGGATGAATCTTTGATCAATCCTGGAGATCGAAAGCAGCTCGGAACCTGAGTACCTGAAAAACCTGTCAAGATCAAAGGTTAGGAAAAGCAACAGAATGTATGTCATGCAAGAATGCTTTATGCAGATGCATGCGTGAGTCTGTGTGCTTGAGAGATTTCCCCCGATCCTGGCACCTGCTGGCAATAATAAGGAGAGGAATCTGGGCCCAATCATGGAAACAGTAACCTCACATAGCAATAGTCAGATTCGACACATCAAGGACCGAGAACTCATACGCATCAGTCTTTCTGAGAACGGCTGCAGTAACACAATAAGAGATCTTGGATCAGGGGAACGGTACCTGTCACAGACACACGCTAATGGAATGCGAATGATTATGCAAGCTAATGCAAAATGCAGGTATGCAACAATATATCCAGGTGGCTGCTGTGGAGATTCGATGTCAACAGTCGCTGATGAAAAGGAAACCCCGGTGTAAACCCACTGATCTGATCCGCTGTGAATAACCATCTGGTAGGGTCGAGATCAAAATTCTGCTCTGACAAGAACGAAGGCCTGATAATAAAGACCCCGGATGCAAGATCAAGGAATATCTGTTGATGAAGTCTTCAGACCCCAAATCAAAAATCTGCCCTATCGAGAACAAACACACAGCTGCTGATGAGATCTTCAAACCCCACTCAAAACCTGCCCTATCAAGAACAAAATGACAACTGCTGACGAGATCCTCAGACCCCACTCAAAAATCTGCTCCATCCAGAACAAACCTCTGATAACAATACTCTGATCGGAACCTGCTCTATCAAGAACAGACAATCACCTGATGATAAGATCCTCTGATCAAACCCTTGCTCTATCAAGAACATCTCTGCAACTGAGAACCCAACATAACTGATTCACTGTCAAGAAAACCAGGTAGTCTGGAGGTCAAGGTTTCCTGCAATATCCCAACCCCACTCACAGGTATGATGGACCTAATCCACGGACAAAGGTACGGCATCCTATGCGGTCGTCAGCGTCACAGACTTTCACGAGTGACAATACGATTCCCAGAAGGAGTGGCATCGTCAAGTCATGAAGAGGCCTCTCTTAGATGACTTCCAAATGATCGGTCCCCAGAGTCGACAATCCTCACGTCTGGACTCCCTTCAGATCCTCAGGACCGGAAAGGAGCACCTCTGCAAGAATCTCGTCTGAGCGCAGATTTTCGTAGGGAACTGTGCCTGCTCAGCAGACAGGTTCGTCTACTACTTCTCCGCAACTATATCTAGGTGTGTACTCAAGCCCAGGTCCGGCTTTTCACTCACAGTAACATCCCTCTCCCGCAGCAGCACAGATAATCATATCAAACTGGAAATAAAATGCGGGAAATAAAATGCGGGAATTAAAGATGCAGAAGAGTTCATGCGACTGATCAGGAAAAGTGACTACAAGATTGTAGATCATCTTCACCAGACTCCGTCGAAGATCTCGATTCTTAACCTGTTGCTGTGTTCTGAAGCACACCGCAACGCGTTGCTGAAAGTATTGAATGCTGCATACGTGCCGCAGGAGATATCAGTTAATCAACTCGAGGAAGTAGTAGCCCATGTCAATGCTGGTAATGGGCTGGGATTTACAGATCTGGAGCTGACGCCCAAGGGAAGAGATCACAACAATGCCTTGCACGTCTCGATAGAGTGCAGAGGCACGATTATGTCACATGTCCTAGTAGATACGGGCTCCTCGCTTAACGTGCTTCCGAAGAAGGCACTGATGAAGTTGGATACCCGGGGACTGCTGTGCACGCCCAGTGATCTGGTCGTGAAGGCTTTTGACGGAACCAAGCGCCACGTCTTCGGAGAATTGACCCTGCCAATTCAAGTTGGTCCAGAGACGTTCAATGCGGTGTTCTATATCATGGATATCATGCTCGCCTATAGTTGCCTCTTAGGTCGGCCGTGGATCCATTCTGCTGGTGCCGTGACGTCCACGCTGCATCAGAAGCTTAAATATGCTGTTGGGGGCAGCATAGTGACAGTCTGTGGAGAGGAGGACATCATGGTAAGCCACCTGTCGTCCTTTAAATATGTCGAAATGGATGGTGAGATCCATGAGACTCTTTGCCAAGCTTTTGAAACCGTCAGGGTGAAGGAGGTAGCTCCCGTTGTTGCAGAGAAGCAAGAGTTGAACCTCTCTTCGTTTAAGGAAGCTAGGGCTGTTGTCGAAGCTGGTTCCACCCCAGGCTGGGGGCATGTCTTGGATATACCATTCAAACAGGATAAGTTTGGATTGGGATATTCTCCTGAAGCTGAAGCTTCATCTTCGTCTGGTAGCTCGTCTCGTGGGAAAGGGCCGATCTTATTCACCAAGGGGGGAGTAATCTTCGAGAGTATCAACGCTACGTCAGAGGACAGCGGGGACAGTGATTGTGATCTTGATGCCTGGATTCAACCGAGCAAGCCAGGCGAGCGCCTTCACAACTGGACCATCAAGGAGATTATCGAGCTGACAAGTGAAGAGTAATGATTTGCTTTTTACAATCTTTGTACAACCCTATGCCCTGCCCGGGGCATAGTGGTTTTACTGTCAGGGCCTTGTTGGATTATGTGTATGCATTTTGTTAATAAATAAAAGGCGTTTTCTTCGTAATCAAATATTGTGTTCTCTGTTATTCATGCTTTATGTTTGTTTTGAAAAACAACAAAATGGCAACGAGGTTCGTGCTAACCTGCATATTATTGCTTTAAACTTAACCCTTGTTATTGCAGGATCCACGTAACAGATGACATCGACTCTGGACCCTCTACGGCTCACTACGACTTTGATTGCCCGATTTATCAAGCCGAGGATGAGATTGATGAAGACGAAGACCTTCCGGAAGAGTTGGCCCGCTTGTTGAGACAAGAGGAGAAGGTTATTCTGCCTCATGAAGAGGATATTGAGATCATAAATCTGGGTTCTGAGGAGCTTATCAGGAATGTCAGAGTAGGGGCTGCGCTGCAGAACGATGTCAAGCATAGACTGGTCGAGATGCTTCGAGAGTATAGTGACGTCTTTGCTTGGTCATATGAGGATATGCCCGGACTTGACGCAGATATCGTGGTTCATCGCTTGCCGTTGCGAGAAGATTGCCCTCCAGTCAAGCAGAAGCTCAGGAGGACGAGACCAGACATGGCTGTAAAAATCAAAGAAGAAGTCCAGAAGCAGTTGGACGCAGGATTTCTAGCCGTTACCACATACCCTCCGTGGGTCGCCAACATAGTGCCTGTACCGAAGAAGGACGGTAAGGTACGCATGTGCGTCGATTATCGGGATTTGAATAGGGCGAGCCCTAAGGATGATTTCCCGTTGCCTCATATCGATGTGTTGGTCGACAATACAGCCCAGTTTTCCGTGTTTTCGTTCATGGATGGCTTCTCCGGTTATAATCAGATCAAGATGGCGCCGGAGGACATGGAGAAAACGATGTTTATTACCCCCTGGGGCACGTTTTGCTACAAGGTAATGCCTTTCGGTCTGAAGAACGCAGGGGCCACTTACCAGCGAGCAATGGTAACTTTGTTTCATGATATGATTCACCATGAGATTGAGGTCTATGTTGATGACATGATTGCAAAGTCCCAAACGGAGGAGGAGCATCTGGTCAATTTGCTGAAGCTGTTTGAAAGGCTTAGGAGGTTCAAGCTGAGGCTGAATCCTAACAAGTGCACTTTCGGAGTGCGGTCCGGAAAGTTATTGGGGTTTATCGTTAGTGAACGAGGTATTGAAGTTGATCCTGCGAAGATAAAAGCTATCCAAGAAATGCCAGCGCCGAAAACAGAAAAAGAAGTTCGTGGTTTCTTGGGCCGAATAAACTACATTGCAAGGTTTATCTCTCAGCTCACGGCCACCTGTGAACCGATGTTCAAGTTGTTAAAGAAAAATCAGGCGATTACTTGGAATGAGGATTGCCAGAAGGCATTCGATAAGATAAAGCAGTATCTTCAAGAACCTCCAATCTTGATACCCCCAGTGGCTGGACGGCCACTAATCATGTACTTGACAGTTCTGGAGAATAGTATGGGGTGTGTTCTCGGTCAGCACGACGAGACGGGCAGAAAAGAGCATGCCATTTATTATTGGAGTAAAAAGTTCACTGAGTGTGAATCTCGATACTCGATGCTGGAGAAGACGTGTTGTGCACTAGCTTGGGCTGCCAAACGTCTACGACAGTATATGCTCAACCACACCACTATGCTGATTTCGAAGATGGATCCGATCAAGTACGTCTTCGAGAAGCAGGCTCTTTCGGGCAGGATTGCCAGATGGCAGATGGTGTTAACAGAATATGATATTCAGTACGTCTCTCAGAAAGCCATCAAGGGAAGCGTATTGTCTGACTACCTTGCCGAACAGCCAATCGAAGACTATCAGCCGATGAAGTTCGAGTTCCCTGACGAGGACATTATGTTTCTCAAAGCGAAGGATTGCGATGAGCCATTGCCCGATGAGGGGCCAGATAGGAAGTCTCAGTGGAAGTTGATATTCGACGGAGCGGTTAATTCCTATGGAAGTGGTATCGGGGCTATCATCACGACTCCTCACGGATCCCACATCCCGTTTACTGCAAGACTGACGTTTTCAGTTACCAACAACGAAGCCGAGTATGAAGCATGTATTATGGGTCTAGAAGAGGCAATTGATTTTAGAATCAAGAATCTAGACATATATGGTGACTCAGCGCTTGTAATCAATCAGATCAAAGGGGAGTGGGAAACTCGTCAACCGAATCTAGTGCCGTACATGAATTATGCCAGAAGGCTGCTTCCGTTCTTCGACCGAGTAGAACTTCATCATGTACCCCGGGCTGAAAATCAAATGGCTGATGCTTTAGCCACCCTGGCTTCAATGTATAAGGTCAATCTTTGGAATGAAGCTCCAAGCATTGTTCTTTCGCGTCTTGACAGACCAGCGTATGTGTTCGCAATCGAGGATGCCACTGACGGCAAGCCATGGTTCCACGACATCCAGACCTTCCTTATGACTAAGGAGTATCCTGTGGGTGCGTCAACCCAGGATAAGAAGACTCTGAGGAGGCTATCTGGAAACTTTTACCTCAATCCTGATGGAGTGCTGTATAAGAGAAACCACGATCTCGTGCTACTCAGATGTGTAGATGAGAAAGAAGCAAGTATGCTCATGGAAGAAGTCCATGAGGGCACATTTGGTACGCACGCCGGCGGGCATGCCATGACGAGAAAGATCCTGAGAGCAGGATATTACTGGTTGACTATGGAGTCGGATTGCTTCAGATTCGCGAAGAAATGTCACAAATGCCAGATTTATGCTGATAAAGTACATGTGCCGCCGTGCCCATTGAATGTCATGTCCTCCCCTTGGCCGTTCTCCATGTGGGGCATCGACATGATAGGCAAGATCGAGCCCACCGCATCCAATGGTCATCGTTTTATTCTGGTAGCTATCGACTACTTCACCAAGTGGGTGGAGGCAGCCTCGTACGCTAATGTGACCAAGCAGGTGGTAGCTAAGTTCATAAAGAGGGACATCATCTGTCGCTATGGAATTCCCGAGCGGATCATTACTGATAATGGTTCGAATTTGAATAATAAGATGATGAAGGAGCTGTGCCAGAGCTTCAAGATTGAACACCACAACTCATCTCCTTATCGGCCGAAGATGAATGGCGCCGTTGAAGCGGCCAACAAGAACATCAAGAGGATTGTTCAGAAGATGGTTGTGACGTATAAAGATTGGCACGAGATGCTGCCGTTTGCCTTGCACGGTTATCGTACGACGGTGCGTACGTCGACCGGGGCAACTCCCTTCTCCTTGGTGTACGGTATGGAAGCTGTCCTACCGCTAGAAGTGGAGATTCCCTCTTTGCGAGTTTTGGTTGATGTGAAACTTGATGAGGCAGAATGGGTTACGAATCGTTTGAACCAGCTCAGCCTGATGGACGAGAAGAGGTTAGCATCGATTGCATTTGGTCGCCTGTACCAAAGCCGAATGAAGAAAGCTTATGATAAGAAGGTGCGTCCTCGAAGCTTTCAGACGGGTGATCTCGTCCTGAAGAAGATTCTTCCGCCACACTCCGATCACCGGGGCAAGTGGACTCCGAATTACGAAGGGCCGTATGTCGTCAGCAAGGTCTTCTCGGGAGGAGCTTTGTTGTTATCCACGATGGATGGTGAAGATTTTGCATCCCCGGTGAACGCGGACGCAGTTAAAAAATACTTTGCTTGAAAGCGACCCGCTGGACAAAAAAAGAGAGTCCAGGCAAAAAAGGGGCATCCCGGCGAACCAAAAACAGAATAAAAGGTTCGGGCAAAATAGGGATATATTGAAAAAATGTACACCCGCGAAGTCGAAAACCTACACTGGGCGGCTTCGGCAAAAAAGGGTATCCCGGTGAACTGAAAACCCGAAAGGGCGGTTCACGCAAAAGTTAGGGATTTGAATAAGCAAATGACTGCGTTCCGCGTATGGACTTTCATTGATTAGTGGTTCGGAAGACCTGAGGGCTGTTTATCTGAATCAATCTCTTCCAAAGCTGAAGCATCGGAGAAGTATCGAAGTCGAGTGGGTCTTAGAGGGATCAACTCATGGTGTTCGTCTACGCCTCGATTGCCGACATTTGTATATACTGATGTATATTTATGTTTTCTTTTTTGCGCGGCTTCCTCATTTCAGGAGCTTGCCTCTGTTGTAAAACATTTTTGCCCATTCAGGGGTTCATCATCAATAAAATGCACATTATTCAGCAATTCTGCTTGTCTGTTTAGCATTTATCCGTTTTGTTTGCGAATGAGAACGCCGATGTGTTTTTTGATAAAATGCGCATACATAAACTTGCGGGCCTAAGCCCATTGATTGTTGAAACAATTAACTAACTAAACATTGTCACGAGATAATAACCTGGATAGGCCCCTTTGAGGAGGGTATCTTGTCTGTTTGTTTGTGTTGTTGCAGGCGTAGCACCTCGCCAGAAGATGTGCCGTGCGTATCCCCGAAGCAGGATGAGTCCTCCTTCTCCAGCAGTGTTCAGTAGTCTCTCCTCCGCGGAATCAGAATCAAATAGTGAGCATTGATATGTCTCCCCATGCAGAGATGATTCTCTTCCCCCAAGCAGACGCATCCTGAAGGAGTGTCACCTCATCAGCTGAGTCAAGCACCGAAGAATAATGTCGTCTCCCCCCAGCACCGGGTCACAAGTGCAGATTTCATAGAAATGTTCGGGTGCTGAAGCTCGTGTTTTCCCCAGTAAAGTCGCTGAAGCAGGATTCTCCCTCGCACCGGGTCACAAGTGCAGGATTCGCAAGAAGCTAGCCGTATGCCGAAGTATGCAGTAACTGATGGTGCCAGACTGAAGTCTCCAGTGGAATTGAGATTCCTCCCCAGAGTCAGGCTCTCTCCTGAAGTTCGATGATTCCTTCTTCCCCAGTAGAGCAGTGGAATGGCTGATGTTGTATTCCCTTGCAGAGTTGTACTCTCCCCCGAAGTCAGATGATTCTTTCTTCCCTAGCGGAATTGAAATTCCCCATCAGAGTTGCACTCTCCAATGAAGTAGAATGATTTCTCTCCCCGGCTGAGTCCGCAGAAAAGCCGAATCCTTGGAAGTTGATCAGATCATGATCGATTTTCCCCAGCAGAGCGTGGGGCAGCTAATGCTGTGTTTCCCCAGAGTCGCACTCTCTCCAGTGAAGCAGAATGACTTCTCCTTCCTCAGCCGAGTTTGCAGATGTCCAAGAGATCCGAATCCTTGGAGGTTGATCAGATCATGAGTAGTTTTTCCCCAGTGGAGTGTTGAGCAGCTGAGGTTGGTTCCCCGCAGAGTGGTCATCCCCAGAAGAGTAGCCGAGATGGCCGCGTAGTTCATCCTCGCGATTGATATCAGCAGATCCAAGTTCTCGTAGAGCTTCATCCCCTGCAGCAGTCGGCTGAAGTTGTTCCCCTGCAGCAGTTCGCGGAAGATCGATTTCCCAGACAGAGCCTGATTGATATTGGCGTGCTCACATTCTCCTCAGCAGGACGACTCCTCTATCTGAGCGGTTCTTTCTCCTTGACAGGAGGATTTTTCCCCTTCGGCATTTATTTTGCTGATGGGATCGCATCATTGTGCATGACTGCATAGCAGTTAACACTGCATCATTGTGCATGATTGCATAGCATTGTGCATGATTGCATGGCATTTAGCATAAATGCATATCATTCCCATGTGGGGCGTAGCGCAGAAGCACACGCATCATAAGCATGACCTAGGTCATTATCATCCTTATTGTACAGATGTACCACCAAAAGACCGGTTGCTTAGGACGATTCTTGATATTCTCCCCAGCAAGGTCGCTTTCTTAAGATGATTCTAAAGACCCCGGTGTAATCCCCGCAGTCGCTCGCTCAAGATGATTTTTGAGACCCCCAGCGAAGTCTTCGGTTCAAGACGATTCTGGAATCCCTCAGCATGGCCATTTGCTTAAGATGATTCTTAAAGACCCCAGTACAGCTTCCCGAGTTGTTCGCCTAGTATGATACTTGAGCTCCCCAAAAGTGTCCCCAGTAAGAGTTGCCCAGGAAGATTCCTGGAATACCCAGCAGAATAAAGTCTCCAGAAAGGTTATCGGTTCAGGATGATTCTTGAAGGCGCCCGACGGAGTTTGTTTGTTCAAAGATGATTCTCGAAGTCCTTAGCAGCGTGATATGTTTGCTCCAACAATGATGTCTAATCTGAAGATTGATTTCGTAAACGCCTGAAGGCGGCACCAGAATGTTCCTGTGGATTCGGATTTCCGTGTTGATGAATCGGCGTGTGTCTGAAGACAAAGTTCAAAAGTTCGTAGACACAACTTTTGTTTGCAAAGTGATCCGTGTTGGCCTGAAGACCAAGTCAGTTATCCTGAGGTGATGATTGAGCGCGATCAAGTGAATGGTTTTTCTTCTGACTGAAGTCGAAGATGTTTCTCCAGCTGAAGCGGAGTTTTGCCTGAAGGCAAAGTGTTTGAATCCCCGTAGAGTCATGAATGGCTCAGGATACCATTTCTTTGACTGAAGTCACAGATTTCCCAAGCTGAAGCGAAGGTGCCTAAGGGCAAGGTTATCCCCAAGGTCATGAGTGACCTAGGATTTATTTTTCGGACTGAAGGCCGAAGTATATCCCTGACTGAAGTCACGGATGCTCTATAGCAGAGGCGGGGTTGCCTGAAGGCAGATCCATGTATCCTTGAAGGCCAAGGATCATTTTCTTCAGACTGAAGTCAAAGATACCTCCTGCAGAGTTGCCATCCTTGAAGGCCAAGGATGCTTATCTTCAGAAGTACTTGAAGGTCTTCTCTAGCTGAAGCTGGAAGTGGCCAGGGGCCAGGGTTTCATATAGTTCTGATGTTGAAGTTCTACAGTGGGATCATTGTGCAGTAGTATTCCGATGTTCGTTATGGTTCTGAGGGTGAACCCCAGATCAGAGTGTGCTCGGTTAAGTCTCTCATTCCCAGCAGAGTAGCTCCAAATACGCAAGTGTACCTTTTGTTCCATTTACCAGGGGTGAACCCCAAGTCAGAGTTGTTCAGTGTTGTATTTTCTCCAGCGGCAATGTGGGGTATTTTGATTATCCGACGGCGAGGTCAGATTATGTTTGTTTCCGGCAGCGAGGTTGGATGTTTGTTTGACGGCAATGTCAGACTCTTTAAATCCCCAACAGAGATGATGTCGGTACGACGGCGATGTCGAGTGTCTCTCAGAATGATGTTTGTTTCCGGCGGCGATGTCAGATCAGTATCTCTCCAGCTAGTTGTTGAGCAGCTAGTGTTGCAGTATTCAAAGATTTGTTCCCCGCAGAGTACCGTGTGCTCGTGCAGTTGGCAAATTTTCGGGTTTACCGGTATTCAACCGTCTCGTACCTTGATTGGTTGAGAGCCGTTCGCTTCTCACCCAGCCAGGTTCAAGCCGTTTGAATAGGGGCAGCTGTTGCACCCCAAAATTTGACCAACAATTATTTATCCATTGAGTATTTGAAAGTTGATACCTTCATCAGAAATTTCAAGAGATCCTCAGAAGAGTTGGTTGAAACCAGGGTTGTGTGCTTCAATAGCTTGAGAGTTGTGGGTACCCCTCAGATGATTCTGAGACTTTGAGAATGAACTTAATGTTTTGAGAAAGCCTATGAGATGTCTTGATAGCCATCATGAAGCCCAGAGAAGTCATTATGCAAGAGTTCAGAAGATTCAACCATGAATGGTAGAATTAGGGTTTTGACTGGGTCAACCCTAGGTCAACTGAAAATTTGGAGAAGGTTGAGACCTAATCCAGGGGCCATGAGATCATGGAATGATTCATAGAGATGTTGTAAAGATGATTCCTAGACCAACTCATCATGATTGAGGAGTTTGAGAAGTTTTGAGTTAGGGTTCCCAAGGATTGTCAGTGAGAAAACCCTAATTTGATCCCTATCTTCCAGGCAGTTTTAGCTCTAGATGTGATTGATATCTCATCTTCCCCACAACATGAATGTTGTAGAGCTTGTTCTTAGCTTTAATTTGAGTGGTGGAAGTCCTTGATAGGAGTTACAGAGCTCAAGTTATGGTTTTGACAAATTACAGGTCAGCAGAGGTGTGTGAATCTGGGTCCTTGAAAGTCACCCAACTTGCAGACAACTTTTGCCCTAGTAGGATGATTCCTATGATTTCTTGGTCAACATGAATGTTGAAGAGCATCTTCTTAGCTTTAATTTGAGTGGTAGAAGTCCTTGATTGGATTTGTGGAACTCAACTTATGGTTTGAACAAGGCAGGGGTATTTTGGTCATTTGTCAGTTATAGGTCATTTTAGCCAATGCCTAAAACTCCTATTTCCAAGCCTCAAATGAAAAAACTCAAAACATGAAAGTTGCTCAAAATGTGATTTTAAGTCTAGAAAGAAGGTCACAAATTGTTGGAAAAGCTCATAGCATGAGATTACATGATTGGTCAAAAATGAACTAAAAATGGCTTATAACTTTGAAAAGTTGAAATTGAAAAGTGATTTGGGAGATCCACAAATCCAAAATAGGTCATCCAATATATCATTTTGATTGGAAAAACCATTTTGAGAACATTGGTTTAGCTAGAATTTTCATTTGAGGTCTAAAAATGGGTGATGCTTTGAAAAGTCATTACTTGAAAAAGAAGGCAATGTTGAAAAACCCTACATAAGCAAAAAATGAACTTGTTTTTCACTCATACCTTCTCAATAACTCATGTAAGGAGAATTTAAGACAAAATTGCAAGGCATGGCATATGAGATATGAGATAACCAACTTGTCATCACATGAGAACTTCAAGAAGTTTCCACCACATTCTAGATGAATCTAGAAGCATCTAACCATCATTATAAAAAGAATGCCATGAAGAGAATTCAAGGTTGGTGAAACTTGAGTCAAGTCAGAGGAGAGAGAGAGAGAGATAGCCATTAAAGCTCTTGCTTCAAGTTCAAGCAATCCAAGATATCTTGCATTACCAGCCATCTCCTTCACAACCATTGCAAACAGAAGATTGGTGATCATCCAAGGATCATCCAGAAGCAATTCCAAGGCTTGAATCGTGCTCTACATCACTCCACCATAACTTCTTGACAGGTTCTTTCTTCACCTTCTTCCATCTTAATTATGCAGTTTTAGTTAGTTTCATAAGTATAGAAATGATGTACTAGGCTAGGTGATTAAACCCTAGAAGTTACAGCCTGTTCCATGACCATGCATAACAGAACCATGAATCTTTAATCTCCAAGAATTGTGTAGATTGTTAGTTTTAATCATCAAGAACTAGTGTAGAATAGCTAGGGTAACTTATAGAACATCTGTAGACCATTAGACCGAAGTTTGATGAAGATTGATATCAGTTGAACATGGTTGTACCAATACATTGAAGCCTTCTGTTGGGATTATTGAGAACGAATCAGGGAAAACTAATCGTACCATTTTATTCCTCTCATTTAGTAGAGCAATTTTCATTTTTGAATCGAGTGAAACCATGGCCTGAGTAGAGAGATAGAGGAGCTCGAAGGTTAGGGCATGGGGGAGAGGGTTCTGAAAACCCTAGTCTATTTGGAGAAGACGAAACAAGAGCCCTTGGATCCTCTCCAGAGTTTGACAAATTCATTAGATCCAACGGCCTTGGTTCAATCTGAGAGTGAGAGGGAAATTTTAAATTCAATGAAACGCCGCGTTTCATTAACCAGCGTTCTGGGCTTCAACGCGCTATCCCCACCCCCCTTTTTTCTGGCCCAATCATTTCAACTAGCGTGAGTTACTTGTTGCACCCCCCCTCCCTTTATTTAATTTATATTCTTTTTAATTTTCTTTTAATATTTTTCTGTCTTTGAAAATTCATTAAAAATTGGAAATTAATTCTCTTTTACTTCTTCTTTTTTCTATAATTAGATGAAAATGTGTAGAAAATTATAAAAATAAAAATGAGATTTTATTTTTAGGTTTAATATTTTTAATAGATTTTCCAAATAAATAGCTTTTTAATAGTCTTAATTTGGTATTTGATTTTGTAGGAATTGTTTTAGAACCTTCCCTTAGGGTTTTTAATCCATTCTTTTTTGTGCAATTAGATGATGAATCATAGTTCCCCATAGGATTTTTTCTAGATTTTTAGAATTAAATTTTTGATTAGTTTAATTAGAGTAGATTTAGGGTATCCTAATTAGGGTTTAGATTGTGTTTAGGTGATGAATCCCTTTCTTTGATTGAGTTTTGTCTTGATTTTTAGGTAGAGGCCTATGTAGATGTTATGAGTAGGTGTTGAGGACCCTTGTGAATGTTTGTTAGATTTTTCCCCCTTAGTTTAGTATTTTTAGGTATTTTCTGAAGTTGCCTATTGATTTTGTGTACCCTGTGGTTATCTGTTCATCTTTGGGGTTCATTGTGAGGAATTTGTTGAGGGGCTTGTGTTGCCTTGAAGACCTTGATGGAGAGCATCATGGAGTGAAGATTGTAGATCAAGATTCAGAGACCCAGAGCTTGGATTTGTTCCCTGTCTGTGAGGTTTGAGATCCTGAAGTTTGAAGGAAGTTCATGGTACTTTCCTGAGGAAGGCACTATGAATGACTTTCATTCTTTCTTCTCACCTCTTTCTTAAGTATCCAATGATGTTGGAGCCAACTTGTGAGTTTAATTTCTCCTGAGGAGGAATGTAAACTGATCACTTGTTGTTGAGCCACATGGGATACAATTCCTAAGTGGAAGCCTCCTAGTACTTTCCTGAGGAAGGTCCTATGGGTCTATTCACTTAGTTCCCTTAGTTTATCTAGGATTTCTTAAGTATCCAATGATGTTGGAGCCAACTTGTGAGTTTAATTTCTCCTGAGGAGGAATGTAAATTGATCACAGTTGTTGAGCCACATAGGATGCAACTCCTAAGTGGAAGCCTCCTAGTACTTTCCTGAGGAAGGTCCTATGAGTCTGTTCATTTAGTTCCACTAGTTCAGATAGGATTTCCTAAATATCCAGTGATGTTGGAGCCTGCTTGTGAGTTTAATTTCTCCTGAGGAGGAATATAAACTGATCACAGTGGTTGAGCCACATAGGATATGACTCCTGAGTATACACCTCTTAGTGCTTTCCTGAGGAAGACATTATGAGTCTGCTTGCTTAGCTCCCTTTCTTTGGTAAGCTTGTTCTGAAGCTTGAAGACTGGGAATGATTTCTCTGGTTCAGGGTTTTGCTTGAGGGCTTTGCTTAGATTTGATTCAGTATTCTGTGCTAGGGTTAGGATTAGAGAGTAGATGATTCTTTCTCAAGTGTGTTTGTTTTCCTGATGGCACTTCACTTCATTTTTATCTGTATGATTGCAGTTTATCTGTATATTGCTTGATAGCATGTTGTTTATTTTCAGTATGATTACTGTTATTTCATGACTGGCTTGAGGTCGAGATGAGCTTGTGGAGGCTGAAGCCCCACACACATTTCCTCCCTCACTTGCATTGCATGCATTTTACTGTTAAAGCTGATGTTTTTGTTTCTGTGTATCATTGACATGATCCCTTAGGACTCTCATTTCCTTTGATAAGGATTTGATGATAGACTTTTAGGTTGAAACCTATGCATGATAACTTCTAGGAGTTCCCTGTTCAAACCTCAACCATAGGATGAATCCATGGCATGATAACAGTAGGACTTGATAGTCTCCCTCCTAGTTGAACCATTTTTCCGTAGTTAGCCGAACTACGTTTGCTCTGATCTTTCATACCAGATGAAAGTACGTAGGCATAGGATGCGACATCCTAGCGAGCAACCTTTCCCCCATAACCCGTAGTTAGCCGAACTACGTTGACTCTGATTTCTCATTCTCTGATGGGAATACGTAGGCATAAAGTGCGACGCTTTGCCGAGTCATTTTTCTTTTCTTTTTCAGCCAGCCTTGATAGGTAGATAGAATAAAACCAACCCGTCCAAGTAAACAAACAAGCGTGGATCCCGTCGAGTACGACGGACGTGAGGGGTGCTAATACCTTCCCCTTGCGTAACCGACTCCCGAACCCAGACAATGGTTGCGATGACCTTGTCTTACCCTTATTCGTCAGGTTTTTCCGATCGTTTCCTTTCCCGCTCTGAGGGATAAATAACGAAAGGTGGCGACTCTTCTGTCATGCCGGCACCTTATTTTCGCGCAAGCGACAGCTATGCTGTGGGATGGGAAGTTCCATTGGGTGATAAGCCGGACCGGGGCTTGAGTATACACCTAGCTTTAGTAGTGGAGATTAGTGGTGGGTGTGCTTGCTTTGCTCGTACTAGCTCACCACAAAATTTATGCTCGGACGAGATTCTCTTAGACAACTTTCTTTCTAGCCCTTTGGGCTCGAGGGAATTTTGGATTTGAGGGTTGTCGACTCTGGGAACCGATCATTTGTGAGTCAGCTAAGTGAGACCTCTTCAGGAGACGATGATGCCAAACCAGAAATGGTGAACGTATCATCATTTCTTGAAAGTCGGTGACGCTGACAAACGCATAGGATGCCATACCGTATCAGTGAATAGGTCCATACCTGTGAGTGAGACTGGGGTTATGCAAGAAACTTTTACCTTTAGATTACTCGGGTTTCTCTATAGTTTGAATCTGAGTTATTGGTATCAGTTGGTTTCTATTGGAGCAGTGCTATGTTCTTGCCGAAGTAGAGCTCAGATCTTCCTCAGCCGACAGCACATCAGTCTTGATCTCTTGTGTGTGCATTAGCATGTTGCATTTTGCATTGCATTTTTTCATATCCTTCCTCAGCCGAAATAGGGAGCTTACCCGTCTTTTGTCTGCTTCTTCAGTTGATTTCCCGACATTCGCATAGGATTTGAGTTAGCTTTTGGAAGGATCATGAAATCAGGAGAGAAGAACTTGGTTGTTACGAGGGCAGAGTTTGAATTGATGAAGAATCAGTTGAGTCAGCTCATGGAAGCCATGTCAGTTATGACTAGAGGAGAGGCCGGTACTCAGAAGACTCCAGTGAACAATGTTGCTCAAGCTCATCCCATGCCGATTCCTGTTGAAGAGCATCCCATTGCCAGAGATAGAGATTCTTCTTCTCTCCATGACACAGACTATCAGAGCTTCACATTCTCTATGCCAGAGGTTCAGAGGACTGTTCCAAAGGTTAATGCTGAAGACCCACAGACTGTTGAGTTTATGGAAAAATGTCGTCCGTTGGATGAAAAGCTTGATACCCTGATGAGTCAGAATACTCTCGATTTGAATGCTGCGAGCATGTGTCTGGTGCCAGGTCTTGTGATGCCGCCGAAGTTTAAGATGCCAAATTTTGAGAAGTTCAAAGGAGATAGTGGTCCAAAGCAACATCTGGTAATGTTTAGTAGGAGAATGACCTCACATGTTCACAATGATCAGCTTATGGTTCACTGCTTTCAGAACAGTCTGAGTGGAGCATCATTGAGTTGGTATATGCAGTTGGAGAGTGGTTATATCCGATCATGGTCAGATCTAGCCAATGCCTTTGTGAAGCAGTACGACTACAATCTCAATATGGCTCCTAGTCGCATGCAGTTAGAAGAATTATCTCAGGCGGAGAATGAATCCTTCAGAGGATATGCGCGGAGATGGAGAGAATTTGCTGCTCGTGTTCAACCTCCACTTCAGGATAGAGAGTTAGTGGATATATTCTTGAGTACCTTGAAAGGCCATTACTTTGACAAGTTGATCAGTGGTGGAATGTCAAACTTTGCTGACTTGGTGATAATGGGTGAACATTTTGAGAGTGGACTCAAGAATGGGAAGATTAGAGACATTCCTTTCATCTCAGTTGAGGAGAATGAGTCAGTTGTAAGTTCTCAGGAAGAATGGGAGAAAGGAAGTGATATTATCTTAGAATCTTCGGCATCTCAGGTTCAGTTTTCAGACGTGTCAAGTGTTCAAAGCCAACGGTCATACCGTTGTCAGCCGCGTCAGCACGTTCGACGAAGACCAAGGAAACCCGAAAAGCATTTTACTCAGTTGCCGGTATCGTACAGTCAGTTGTTGCTGGATTTGATCAGAGGTGGTTTGATAGTGCCGAAGAATATTAATCCAGAAATTCCTCCATATTCGCTAGGTTTTGATGTCAATGCCCTCTGTGAGTACCATGCTGGGGCACAGGGGCATTCAACTGAAGACTGTAAGGTGCTTAGAAGCCAGGTTCAGACTCTGCTGGATTCTAACAAGATCTCGATCACGTCTCAGGGTGTTCAAATCAGTGATCCTTTCTTTTCTAGCCAAGCAAGTGTCTCAGCTCATGTTTGGGAGGAATTCACCAAGAGTATGTGTTCAGAAGAGTATCAAACTGAAGACTCAGTTGAGGGCCGTATCCCTATGTAGGATTTGTTCATTACTGTATGCTGACCATCGCTAGGCTTGTTGGTCGAGGTCACTCTATTTGTATTCGGTTATTCCAGGATGGTGTGATATATGTGTGATGATTATCCATGATTGGATTTTGGGCTCTTTTTACCTTGGTGCTATTCAAAGATTTCCCTGTTGCATGTTTGGTTGCATCTTGCATATTATTTTTGTATAACAGGTACCTCGGAGCTGTTAATCTAACTTCATACACTCCACTAGGTTGTTGCAGGTTATATAATCAGATAGTCACAGGGAATTCCCGCAAAGTCATGGAGCAAGTCCAAGCAGAGCTGAGAGAAGTCAAGAGCCAGATGGGGGAGTTCATTACGGACATGCAAGCATTGCGCTTGGATCAGACTGCACTCAAAGAAGAGAACCATCAGTTGAAAAATCAGGTGGGCTTAATCATGGAAGTGAGAAGAAACATGCTCAGAAAAGAAGGTGACCAAATGCCTAAGGCTGCAGTAAAGATGCTTGTGCCGCTTTTGTCTATGGAACCTGCGCTAGAGCGTGATGTAGGTCAGAAGTCTGCTGCACAACTGGAGGCTCCAAAATTTCCGTGTCATCAGTTGCGTTTTGTTCCTCAGGAGAATCCCAGGATTAGAAGATATGGTTAGAGGATAAAATCTCAAGATAGAATCTTCGATCAGATCCCCATGGATTATGCTCAGTTGGTGCAAGTCTTGCTCCAACTGCAGTTGGTTAAGCCTCATATTTTGGCTCCACTTACTGGCCAACCACCACCGGGCTTTGATGTCAATGCTTATTGTGATTTCCACTCTGGGGGACAGGGGCACAACGTCGCAAACTGTAAAGCTTTTAAGCATAAGGTTCAGGACCTTATTGATTTGAAGACAATTGAATTCACGTCGAGCGGCATGAAGGTATTAGGCGAATTTGCTCCCTATCGTGAAAAAGAGGTGGATATTCCTGTTCCCATTCCTAAAGCTGCGGTCGGTCAAGAGTATATCCTACAATATTTGGTGTCAGAATCCCCTTGCCCGCAGTTGGTGCCGATTCCTGGATCGAGCTTAAGGATGAAAGCGCCCGCGCAAGGGGAGTCTTCAAGAATTCAAACCCAGTCGCTGGACGTTTCTACTATTCAGAGTCTACGACCTTTTGGGTCCTTGCAGCAAGGCTACCAGCACCAGAATCAAAATAGGCCCCGCAACAACAATTTGAAAAGAAGGAGTACTCCTCGGCGTCCAGTGCCTATGCTGAATCGCTCGTCTTACTAAGTTTGAAGACTTCAAGGGCCGCATCTCCCTAAGCAGCTAATTAGTGTGAAAGCCTAGTTCCCAGAAGCTGGCAATTTTCGTTTTATCCTGTTATTTCTTTATGTTTGTAATTTCATTCCTGTTTAAAGTGCAAACTCATTTGTAAAACTTGTTGTTTCCGTTAATTGATATTAATGAAATGAATATGCATGTTTTGATTTAATCCATTCTTGTTCACTAATCGCTTTTTACAGATGTTACACGCTTGTTTAAGCGGAGTCCGGGAAGGATGACGAAGTTTAGAGACGCGCAAGCTTCCGAGAGTATGCTTTTGAAATAAAACCTGCTGATGATGTACATGCATTGTTTCAAATTCCCAAACACCAGAGATATAAGGATGATAATCCCTTGTCAACCCATTTGAGCCTAGTAGTAGGAGTTCTTTTCTGAAAACGAAAAACCCTAAATTTTAACCTGGGGCAGGGTAGGTGTCAGCTAATTTGGCCGAATATCCAAATTGCAATAGGAGTGTGTCGCTACTGCGAAAATCGGCGCCGGCTGAACAGAAGAGTCGCCACCGTGCGTTATTTATCCCACGGGAGGGAAAGGAAACGCTCAGAGTAAACCTCGCACATCATGGGAAAGGTATGGTCATCGCAACCAAAACCTGGGTTCGGGAGTCGGTTACGCAAGGGGAAGGTATTAGCACCCCTCACGTCCGTCGTACTCGACGGGATCCACGCTTGTTTTCGGGTATGGATTGTTATTCTATCTAAACTATAGGTCAAGGGTTAAAAAGAAAAGAAAATAAAAATGACTCGGCAAAGTATCGCACTTTATGCCTACGTATTCCCGTCTGGAACGAGAAATCAGAGTCAACGTAGTTCGCCTACCTACGGGAAAGGAGGGGAAGGTTGCTCGCTAGGATATCGCATCCTATGCCTACGTACTTCCACACAGCATGGAAGATCAGAGCAAACGTAGTTCGGGCCGCGTACGACACAAGTCTGTCTTGATTGTTTTTATACCTTCTGAAAAAGGGTTTTTCTGATTAATAGTCCAAGAGGACAAAAATGACGCTTTGATGAGTTCACATTCTTTTACGGAAGAAGTGTCTTTTATTGTGTTTGAAATCTTTATGTGTTTTTCTGTTTGTTTTGAGAAAGAAAGAGACAGAACTCTAACCTACGGTTGCGAAGGGAAACAAACTAACCTAATGTTATCATGCATGGGTTGAGACCTAGTGTCTATCATGCTCCTCTCTTGCGCAGAGAGAAACAGAGATCCTAAGGGATAGGCAGAAACAGAAACAATATCAGATATATACAGTAAAGCAGTAAAATGCATGGATGCAACAATACAAGCGAGGCAAGGGAGTCCCACTCAACCTCGAACCTAGAAAACAATAGGCGAAAGTGAACAGACTTCACTTTCAACCCAACAGGGTAAACAGCAAACAATACAGCTCAGAAAACCAATCAATACATCAGCAATAAAATACAGCAAAAATAAACAGCATCAGCAGCTCTGAATCAACATCTGGCTTCAAGTAATCTCCAATCAGCTACAGGCTTCAACAAGCATCAATCTCCATCTTCATGACCTTCAGGCAAGGGCTTTGATCATCAGTCTTCCATCTGCAATGGCTTCTCTTCATGCTCAAACCTCCAGGATGAGGGATTAGTCACAAGAGTGAATTGGGTGTTAAGCAATCAGCTGACTACCAAAGGTGGTGAACAGACTGCTTCTAACACAAGAGACATTTTCTCTCAAGAGTTCTATCTCATAGACACTATCACCAAGCCTTCCAAAGGAAGGGGGTGAGTATCTTAGAGAGACTCTGAATCACAGAGAAGAATGGATGCAGACAAGGCAATCCATGTTTGAGAAACAAGATTTCTAATCTAGAGCTCTGCCTAGCTCCTAAACCCTAGTCTCCTCATCAACTGACAGCAAGAAACTTCTCCTCAACTCTGACAGTTGATCTTCAATCTTTGGATCTCCAATAGCTTCATCTCCACAAATCTTCAGCTTCCCCAGGGCCCCAGACAAACCCAATACCCATACAAACAATCAATAAACCCCAGAGGGCACACCACACCAAACAACAGATATACAGACAGTAATAATAGCAGTAGGGGAATCCTAACTTTTCTCTAAGGGATCTAATAGCTACCCATAGCCCCTATAGTCCCATAACTAATCTATTCAAACCCTAAGTCCTAAGGGAGAAAATTGAACTTCCTAAGTTGTCACCTAAAACCCTAGTTTTGTTCATGATATTCAAGCATTTATTAATCACCTAAAATTAACTCCTAAAAATGGGAACTAAAAAATTTCTACAAGCTTAATATCTCATCTAAACAATATGAAAAGAATGATCAAAAAATATCAAATCATGTGAGAGAACAAAAATCATAAAAATAATGCATGAAATGAATCTATTTATTATGACATTTATTTAGAAAATATGAAAAAAATATGAAATAAAACTAAAAATGAAATTTTCTTTTCCTATAATATTCTAGACATTTTAATGAAAATATGGTAAAAAGAATGGATTAAAATGCATTTTTTATGAATTTATTATGATTTTATGAAAATTGGTAAAATATTAAAATGGAATAAGAAAAACAAAATGAATTAAATGAGGGAGGGGGTATGAAGAGTAACTCGCCCCAGTTCAAATCAGAATGGGCCACACAGACAGGGGTGCGCTTAGCATCCTTACCAAGGCCCAGAACAAGCTCAGAAATAAATGAGAAATAAAACGCCAGGGGGGTGAGAAAAGAAACAAAACCACGTTGAAACTGGAATTGGGCCTAACTCTGGGGTGGGAATAGCACATATCAACTCAGGCCCGCCCGTTTCAATTAATGAAACGGTGCGTTTTGGCCAGGGTTCAACTTCCCTCCAAACGCTCAGATCAAACACCAGCCATCCGATCCTACCCTAAGTCAAAAGTCCAAGCTACCATGAACGGCCATGATTGTTTCTTCTCCAAAACGACCTGCAACTAGGGTTTGGATGCCATGAAAGCTCCCATGCACGAGCAACTTTCTTCCTCTCTGTTCTCATCCCACACGCACCTAATCCACATGCTGTAAACATGAAATCTGTTCCAAATCTCTCCCTCTACAAGCTTAGGGCATCAATTCGTCTTGAAATTCACCACATCAACAAATTCGATTGGATCCACACTCGGCCTCCATTGAAATGCACTGATATGCATCATCACCAATCTTCCCCAAACTTAGCCTAAATTAAACTACATCTAATGGAGATTAACATATGCTATCAAGTTGCAATTATAACACATTCATCCAAGAGATTCGAACACAAACAGTTTGTTACACCTGTCACTAACCATCACCAAATCTCTCCAAATTCATCTAGCTTACTCTCCTAACCACCTAGATCAATTCTACACTAACAAAATCAGGTCTAACTAACTGGATCAAGCAGTTTGAATGAAAACTTACCTTGTGTAAAATCTTGCAAACAGCTATGGATATTGATGATTTGAGGCTTTTGAGACTTGGATCTTGATCAATCCTTGATGAACTTGATTCTGTATGCAAGCTTTGAATGAGATTTGGCCAGAATTATGCTATCCACTTGACTTGGCAACTTTGATATCCTTGCAAGAAGCACTCGAAAATGGATGATAATCACTTGATCCTTGCTTCAATTCTGATCTATGATGATCATGGAGCACAATTGAATCAATATGGATGATGATTTTGTGAAGATTTTGAGAGAATTACAATGAAACTCCAATGAAAAAGTGTGAGAAATTATGTGGAATTCTTGGTGCAAATGAGGCCAACCCTTGATCAATGCACATTTCATGAATATATAGACCCCAAATGAACATTCTAGATCCATCTTGCACATTCCCTTGTTTTCAAACTTTGGCTCATTTTTGATTATGTTTCTTAAATGATAAGCAACCATGGATAACTTCATTTTTTCCTTCTAAACTCAAAAAAGTGTGTGAACCATTGTTCTTAGAATTGTTTTTCCATTCAAAATCATATATTGGAAGTCTCCATTTGGACTTGTAAATCTCCCAAACCATTTTCCAACTTGAAATTATTCACTTTATAAGCCTTTTTAGTTCATATTTTGACCTATCATGCAACTCCATGCTATGAGCTTCTCCAATAACTTGTGACCTTCTTTCTAGACTTAAAATCCCATTTGGAGCAAGTTTGATGTTGTAAGTTTTTCCATTTGAGGTCTCCTTGTATGAGTTTTGGGTATAGGTTAAAATGACCTGTAATTCACAAATGCCCAAAATACCCTTTGCTCGTCAAGACCATAAGTTGAGTTCTCCACATCATATGAAGGCATACCATACCATTCTAGAAAGCTAAGACAATGAGGAACAATTCTTATGTTGACCAAGAACTCATTTGAAATCTCCTTGAGGGGTAAAACTAGCTTGGAAGTCAAGTCACTTTCACAGACAAAAATTCAGACACCCCAGATGACCTGTAACTTGTAAGGACCATAACTTGAGTTCTATAAATCTCCTTGAGGTCTTCCACCACTCAAATTAAAGGTCTTGAGATCCTCTACAAGTTTCATGTTGGCCAAGAAGCCATTTGAAGCTAGCATTTTGACTTATCTTGCTTGGAAATTTGACCTAAACTAGGGGATTTTACAGAGAAACCCTAATTTAGTAACTCCTCTTCTCCTTGACTTCTCTTGAATTCTCCTTGTCATATCTCCATATCCTTCTTCATATGTCAAATGTTGATCCCCACATCTCTCCAATAGACTTGAATGCCCTCTTAAGTCAGTCAATTGACCTAGGGTTGACCTAGGGTTGACCCAGATGAAACCCTAGTTGACTGTCTTCAACTATAGCTCTTGTGCCTTCATCAATGACTTGTTTTCTTCTCCAAATGACTTTATAAGTCTCTCAAGATGTCTAGATGCTCTCCATGTCTTCATTTCATAGCTCATAACCCTCTTGTTGATCCTCAGATACCCTCAGTTAGGAGATAGACTCAAGGCTTGATCTGCTGAACTCTTTGCTTTCAAATTCTTTCCTGATGACTTGAATGAGATTGAATTAGAATAATAACCTCTTGATAGGCCTCTAGAGATGAAAGTAATGATTGGTCCCCTGTTGAATGACTTGCTATGCTTATGCCATGCAGATGGTTAGTCTATGTACATGACTCTATATGCAAATGCTAATGATATTGAAACATAAATCCAAGGAATAAGGTTGAGCAAATTTTAGGGTGCAACAGCTGCCCCTATTCAAGCGACTTGGACCCGATTGGATGAAGAGCCCGGAGCCTTCAGACATTCGCGGTACGAGACGGTTGAATACTAGTGAAACCAGAAATTTGCCAACCGCAGAAATAAACTGCGCTCCTGCTTGAGGAATGACATTCATCAGCTGAATCTGACTGTTACAATAACCCACTGATCTCGCACGACCGTGCTGGGGATTGTCTTCGTCGTTCTGAAGAGGATTTTGTCATAACAGATTGCTTGCTTGTCCACGTTAGGACTCTGTCTATTGTCAACACGAAGAAATCTCAACTAAAACTTGTCCACGTTAGGACTCCACTTACTGTCAACCCAGGAAAATCTCAGCAACTCCACTGGGGGATAATTCGTCTGCATTTCCGTGAACTGAATTGTTCACGTTAGGAATAACACTCTTCCACGTTAGGAATAACGCTCTTATCTTTCCACGTTAGGAAGCAATCTTCTTTCCACATAAGGAGAACTGCATCAATCTGTCCACGCAAGGACTCCAATACCACTTGACATGTCCGCGTCAGGACTCCGATCTTTCCACGTAAGGAATTCCACTTTTCTTGAATCTGTCCACGTAAGGACTAATTCTTTCTTCCACATTAGGAATATCTTCTTCGATCTGTCCGCGTCAGGACTCTCTCTTTCCACGTCAGGAATGATCCATTTCTTTCCCCGTCAGGAATCAATCTTGATATGTCCGCGTGAGGACTCAATCTTTCCACGTAAGGAATAAGCTCGTCTTTCCACGTAAGGAAACCATTTTTCTTCCACATAAGGAATGCTCTTGATATGTCCACGTAAGGACTCCACTCTTTCCATGTTAGGAATACAGTCATTTCCGCGTAAGGAAACTATCTTCTGATACGTCCGCGTAAGGACTACATCTTTCCACGTTAGGAATAATAATCTCTTTGATCTGTCCGCATTAGGACACTGATCTCGTCTTGATTCGTCCACGTTAGGACTCAGTCGTCTTCGACTCGCTGAGGAAATAAGATTTGTCCACGTAAGGACTCACACGTCTTCGACTTGCTGGGGAAATACCCGCGTCAGGACTTACACCTTGTCAACAACACGAAGAAGGATAAATTTGTCCACGTCAGGATTCTTGTATCTTGTCATCACAAAGAACTACAAACTTGTCCACGTCAGGACGCACATTTCACCATTACAAATAAAGATATCTGCCGAAAACAAAATGATCCACGTCAGGATACCAACACGAAGAGTAACCAATCTTTTGTCAACATCATGACCTCCCTTTCTCCAAATTTCAAAAGACCGAATCTATCCACGTCAGGATTAACACACCTTACCAATCCGGTAAAACAAACCTGTCCACGTTAGGACGCCCACTTCTGAAGAAATCCCGTCATTCTAGGAGTAAATGGTCCACGTCAGGACTTAATTCTTCAATGATCCTTACCTACAAACTTCTTAGCGCTGACGCGACAGCGACTTTGAGATGAACTCTACTGGGGATGTCTGAAAACCAACTATCGGACGCCTGCTCTGATAACCGGCGGTGGCCTCTGAAATTCTGATTCATGCGACCCGTTGATGACAAACAAACTCTGCTTGGGGATAAGAAGACACTTATCCTGGCCACCCTGGCTGGGGAAAATAAGATACATTTGCATGAATGACTCTGCTGGAGACAAAGAGAGTCTTATCACGATAACTCTGTGGGGGAATACCGCCGAAACTGACATTATCATTGAATATCTCCTGCCGAGATCTTGACTGTTTGGTGATTTATTTGAGCAAGAGCTCTCTCCACCTGAACTACTAGAGTACAGAAACTGCTTCAGCCAAAATAAATGCTGGAAGGGTAACGCCGACTCGCCGGGGATAGCCTGATGCTACAAAATTATTCCAGCAAAATAAATGCTGGTATGATGAAGTCGACCCTGCTGGGAAGTTGGGAACTCAAACCACACGTCTTGTTGAAGTAACCCCCTGCTGGGGAATATAACTCAAACCAAATACCTTGCGGAGGTAACCCCCTGCTGGGGAATAGCAGATGTGCGTAGTATGATTGGACTTCCTGCTGGAGAGTGAACTGATATCACACAGGTGTCTCTGATAAAAGAAATGACAGGAACCGCCATCAACTCTGCTTTGGAGAGTCTTGACCTTCGAATTCCACTGGAAGGAAAGAACATTTACTGAAAAGAGAACTCCGCTGGGGATGGCTGGATTCTCTTGGGGAAAATTAACTGACTCCACTGGGGGAGAATGCATGACCCTGCGGGGGGAGATGAACCTGTCTGAATACAGCTTTACGATCTTGGAATCACCAAACTCTGCTGAGGACGAGTAACTTCTCTGGAGCACGTCCTTTGGATAAGCTACGGCTAGCTGGGGAATTCTATCCTTCTTCAGGAAGAACATGCATGACCTGCGTGGGGATCAAGCCTTTCACTATTGCAATCTTTTGATCACCTTCCTCGTACGGTTATGAAACCTGCAACAACACAAACAAGACACGACAAGCCTATGCAATCGAATCAATTCAGGTTAGTGACGTTACACTCAGTTAATTCAAAGCTTTAACAATTGTTGGCAAGGGCCAGTGATGTTATACTCATGCTAGCTTCAATAAACTTAGGCGTTTTATCATGCGCAAAACAGTAAAGAACAGGCATCAAGTACTGAATAACACATTTTCATTGATTGGGCCCCTGAATGGGCGGAGTTTTTGTACACGGGATGTAACTCCTGAAAAGAGGAAGCTACGCAAAGCAAATATACAAGTAGGCAAGTATTCACAAGAAGCATAAATATTGACAAATTAAATTTTGTACACATGTCGGCAACTGGATGCAGATGAACACCACGAACTGATCCTCCCATGACTCGTCCGACTCTAATACTTTCCCGGTATCCCCGCTTCTGAAGAGGTTGTATCCGATAACTGACTTCTCAAACACATTCTCCCGCACTGATGCTCATCGAATTCGGACCGCAGTCATTTGCTTTTCTCATCCCTAACTTTTGCGTGAACCGCCCTTTACGGGTTTTCAGTTCACCGGGATACCCTTTTTTGCCGAAGCCGCCCAGTGTAGGTTTTCAACTTCGCGGGTGTACATTTTTTCGATTTTATCCCTAACTTTTGCCCGAACCTTTCATTCTGTTTTTGGTTCGCCAGGATGCCCCATTTTTGCCTGGACTCTCTTTTTTGCCCAGCGGGTCTATTTTAAGCAAAGTATTTTTTAACTGCGTCCGAATTCACAGGTGATGCAAAGTCTTCCCCGTCCATGGTGGACAACAATAAAGCTCCTCCTGAAAAGACCTTACTGACAACGTATGGCCCTTCGTAATTGGGGGTCCACTTGCCCCTGTGATCTGCTTGCGGCGGGAGAATCCTCTTCAGCACAAGGTCGCCCGTCTGAAAGCTTCGCGGAAGTATCTTCTTGTCGTACGCTTTCTTCATTCGTCTTTGATACAAACGACCGTATGCCAGAGAAGCTAGCCTCTTCTCATCCATCAAACTCAGTTGGTTCAATCTGTTCGTTACCCATTCTGCCTCGTCCAGCTGAACGTCTCGCAATACCCTCAAAGAAGGGATCTCGACTTCCAATGGTAATACCGCTTCCATTCCGTATACCAACGAGAACGGAGTTGCCCCGGTTGATGTGCGTACCGTCGTACGATAACCGTGCAAAGCGAAAGGTAGCATTTCATGCCAATCTTTATACGTCACCACCATTTTCTGGACGATCTTCTTGATATTCTTATTGGCCGCTTCGACAGCGCCATTCATCTTGGGTCGGTAAGGGGAGGAGTTGTGATGTTCAATCTTGAAATTCTGACAGAGCTCCTTCATCATTTTGGTGTTCAGATTAGAACCATTATCCGTGATTATCCGCTCGGGAATTCCGTATCGGCAAATGATATCTCTCTTGATGAATCTAGCCACCACTTGCTTCGTTACATTTGCGTAAGACGCTGCTTCCACCCACTTGGTGAAATAATCGATTGCTACGAGGATGAACCGATGCCCGTTAGAAGCCGCCGGCTCAATCTTTCCAATCATATCGATTCCCCACATTGAGAATGGCCATGGAGATGACATCACATTTAGAGGACTCGGAGGCACATGTATTTTGTCAGCATAAATTTGGCACTTGTGGCACTTCCTTGCGAACTTGAAACAATCAGTTTCCATCGTCAGCCAAAAGTAACCTGCCCGCAGCAGTTTTCTCGTCATAGCATGCCCACCAGCATGCGTGCCAAATGCACCTTCGTGAATTTCCTCCATGAGAAGCTTTGCCTCTTTTTCGTCTACACAACGCAACAACACCAAGTCGTGGTTTCTTCTGTACAAGACGCCATCCGGGTTCAAATAGAAATTACCCGCTAATCTCCTGAGAGTCTTCTGATCTTGACTGGATGCCCCAGCCGGATACTCTTTATTCTTCAGGAAATTAAGGATATCAAAATACCACGGTTTGCCATCAGACGCTTCATCAATAGCAAATACATAAGCTGGCCTGTCCAACCGAGAGATAGTGATTTGGGGAGCTTCGTTCCAGAAATTGACCTTGTACATGGAAGACAAGGTGGCAAGGGCGTCAGCCATTTGATTTTCCGCCCGTGGCACGTGATGCAATTCAACTTTGTCGAAGAAAGGCAACAATCTCCTTGCATAATTCATATAATGTATCAAATTGGGCTGGCGTGTCTCCCATTCTCCTTTGATCTGATTCACTACCAGAGCTGAGTCTCCGTATACGTCTAAATGTTTGATTCGCAAATCAATGGCTTCTTCAAGCCCCATTATACAAGCTTCGTATTCGGCCTCATTGTTGGTAACAGCAAAGGTCAATCGGGCAGTAAACGGGATGTGCGACCCGTGCGGCGTAGTGATAATTGCCCCTATTCCGCTACCGTAAGCATTCACAGCTCCGTCAAATATCATCTGCCATTTGGACCCCGGCTCTGGTCCTTCGTCTGGTAACGGCTCTTCACAATCCTTCATCTTGAGATACATGATATCCTCGTCAGGAAAGTCAAATCTCATCGATTGATACTCTTCAATAGGCTGCTCCGCCAGATATTCAGACAACACACTCCCCTTTATTGCCTTTTGCGAGACGTATTGAATATCATATTCAGTCAAGATCATCTGCCACCGGGCAATTCTACCTGACAACGCCTGCTTTTCGAATATATATTTGATTGGATCCATCTTCGAGATGAGCATGGTTGTATGATTCAGCATGTACTGCCTCAAACGCTTGGCGGCCCAGGCTAGCGCGCAGCAAGTTTTCTCCAACATTGAGTATCGAGATTCACAGTCTGTAAATTTCTTACTCAAATAGTAAATTGCATGCTCTTTTCTCCCTGTCTCGTCGTGTTGACCGAGAACACAACCCATGCTTCTCTCAAGAACCGTCAAATACATTATCAAGGGTCTCCCTGCCACTGGGGGTATCAAGATAGGAGGCTCCTGCAAATACTGCTTTATTTTATCGAACGCCTTTTGACAATCTTCGTTCCACGTTACAGCTTGATCTTTCTTTAGCAACTTGAATAATGGTTCACACGTGGCAGTTAGGTGAGATATGAACCGAGCAATGTAGTTCAATCTCCCCAAAAACCCGCGCACCTCTTTCTCTGTTTTAGGCGTCGGCATTTCTTGAATCGCTTTTATTTTAGCAGGATCGACCTCTATTCCTCTTTCGCTTACGATAAACCCCAGCAGTTTACCCGATCTCACCCCGAAGGTGCATTTGTTAGGGTTCAGCCTCAGCCTGAACTTCCTAAGCCTTTTAAACAACTTCAACAGATTCACCAGATGCTCTTCCTCCGTCTGGGATTTGGCAATCATATCGTCAACATAAACTTCAATCTCTTTATGCATCATGTCATGAAAGAGAGTCGTCATCGCACGCTGATACGTTGCCCCAGCATTTTTCAAACCAAAGGGCATCACTTTATAGCAAAATGTTCCCCAAGGCGTTATGAAAGTAGTCTTCTCCATATCCTCTGGCGCCATTTTAATTTGATTGTAGCCTGAAAAGCCATCCATGAAGGAGAATACAGAGTATTGAGCGGTATTATCAACTAATACGTCAATATGAGGAAGTGGAAAATCGTCTTTTGGGCTTGCTTTATTCAAATCTCTATAATCCACGCACATTCGAACCTTGCCATCTTTCTTTGGCACTGGTACGATGTTAGCAACCCATGAGGGATACTTCGTCACAGCCAGGAACCCAGCGTCCCACTGTTTCTGAACCTCCTCTTTGATCTTCATTGCCATATCTGGGCGAGTTCTGCGAAGTTTTTGTTTGACAGGCGGGCAGTCTTCTTTCAGTGGCAGACGATGCACAACCATATCTGTATCGAGCCCTGGCATATCTTGATACGACCAAGCGAATACATCATTATACTCTCGGAGCATTTCAACCAGTTTTCGCTTGATATCACTCTGTAGTGCGGCTCCGATACGAATATTTTTCTCAACCCCTTCCGACCCCAAGTTGATAATTTCGATAACCTCGTCGTGAGGCAGAATGGCTCTTTCCTCTTGCTTCACCAACCAAGACAGTTCTTCAGGAACGTCGCTATCTTCGACAACCTCTTCTTCGGTCTGGAATACCGGGTGCTCGAAGTCGGGACAAGTCATAGGTGGCTCAAAGATGTCATCTGAAAATGTTATCCTGCAAAAGAAAGGGTTAAGTGCTTCAAAATGCGTATAAAGCGGATAACCACGTTGCCATTTTATTGGAAAATACAAAACAAGAAAGACAGGGATTACAGTATTTGCACATGAAAAAAACGCCATTTATTTAATGATTAACGAAGCAATGTTTATAACAACACAGCCCTAAGCAAGTCCTGATGCCCCGGGCAAGACATCAGATTATTCAACAATTAATAAAGCAAAGCATTACTGTTTAAAAGTCACAGGAACAAGCTCCTGAATGGACCAGTTGCATAGTCCTTGTCCTGGCGTGCTTGGCTGAATCCAGGCATCCATATCACAGTCGCTGTCCCCTTCATCGGATTCTGAAGCAGCATTGACAGATTCATGGCATACTCCACTGGCAGAGATGGTGATTGACTTTCTGAAATGAGGGGCCCCCACAGAAGGAGTTGATGACGACGGTCGGTACCCCAGTCCGAACCGGTCCATTTTCACAGGAATGTCCAATACTTTGCCCCAGCCCGTGGCTTCTCCTGTCTTCACTAGCGCTTGAGCCTCTTTATACGAAGAAACAGCTATCTCTGACACTTTGCTTGGCCCGGGACCCTTGTCCTTAATGCGCAAACCTTCGAATGCCTGGCATGGCGTCTCGTGGATCTCCCCGTCGACTTCCACATATTTAAATGAAGATAGATGACTGACCAGGATGTCTTCTTCTCCGCACACGGTGACTACACTGTCTCCGACCATATACTTTAACTTCTGATGCAGGGTTGACGTAACTGCCCCTGCCCCGTGAATCCAAGGTCTTCCCAGCAAGCAGCTGTACGCAGGCTGTATATCCATGATATAAAACTCCGTGGCAAACACTTCCGGCCCCACTTGCAGAGGCAAGGTAATCGATCCGAAGACTGTTCTCCGCGTGCCGTCAAACGCTCTGACCACCAAATCGCTTGGTGTACACAAAATCCCTCGAACATCCAGCTTCATCATAGCCTTCTTAGGCAGCACATTCAAAGACGACCCGGTGTCAACCAATACGTGCGACATTGTCGACCCTCTGCACTCAACAGATACATGTAATGCCATATTATGATCCCTTCCTTTCGGAGTCAAGTCGAAATCAGTAAAGCCCAGACTGTGGCCCGCATTTACATGTGCCAATACTCCTTCTAGCTGGTTTACGGAGACATCCTGTGGTACAAAAGAAGTGTCCAGGACTTTCAGCAAAGCATTTCGGTGAGCCTCCGAACATAACAGCAATGACAGAATAGATATTTTGGACGGCGTTTGCTGCAGATGCTCCACGATTTTATAGTCGCTCTTCCGAATTAAGCGCATGAATTCTTCGACATCCTTAGATGCTGCTTCTTTTTCATTTGCTTGAACCGGAACATTTTCCACCGCTTTCCCCTTTCCTTTCGCTAGCCTTTCGGCTTCCACTTCAGGAGATATAAAGATCCTGCCGCTTCTTGTCATGCCTCCTGAGCCCACAACATTATCCACAACCTCCGCTGACTGCTTGTTAACATCGATTTTAATCCCGTCACAATACACCTCTAGCCCATATGACCATGGGACTGCTTTCGTGTTCTCATACGGGATTGGCCCGGCTTTAGTTATAGTAATCGGTGGTCGCTGAGCTGGTGCTGAAATAGTGATCGTCTTCCTAGGAATTGTCACTGTGGCAACATCACTCCGATTATCCACTACTGCCCCTGCCGGCTCCTCAGTTGCTGTTCTATCAAACTGCAATATACCATCATCAATTAAGGCCTGAATGCCTTTCTTCAAATCCTCACACCCCCCAGACAGGGCCCAACAATCTAAGCAGTACTCATTACAACCCGGGTAAACACCTCCTTGCAACAGTCGGCTTTTGATCTCGCTCAACGGCGTCTTTAAGTCCCCAACATTCATAATCAGATTCGGCCCTTCCTCGGTCAGCACGGCGTTGGCCCCATGATTAGGCATGGGTTTCTGGACTATATTCGCACCGGTCGTTCCGAAGTTGATAGACTTGTTGTCCAAGAGATCCTGCACAACGTGCTTAAAAGCATGACAACCTTCTATATCATGGCCCGGGGCCCCAGAATGAAACTCGCAGCGCCTATTTGCATCATAGCCGAACGGGGGAGTTCCCGTTATCGGTGCCAAGGTTCTTTTCTCCACCAGATTCAATCCCAACAAGGTCTGCAATAAATCAGCATAGTTAGAGGGAGGTTTCTCGAACACCCTTCTCGGCTTACCACCCTGGAATTTCCTCTGAGCTTGCTGTGCCCCCTGCTGAGGCTGCTGCTGCTGTGGCATTGGTTGCTGCTGAACCTGTTGTTGTTGCTGAATTGGTTGCTGTTGATAAGGAATAGTGACACTCGACACTTGCTGCTGCTGACGATATTGATTTCTTCCCCTGCCTCGGCCTCGGCCTCGGCCTCCAAATACCGCGCTAGCTTCGCCCTGACGGCGCCCACCATAAGCTTTCCTATTACTGCCAGATGCAGCTGACTCGTCAACTTGGAACTTTCCTTGCTTAATGTTCCGCTCAATCTTTTCACCCATCAGAATCAGATCTGAAAAACTAGCCAGAGACGTATGAAACAGCATATCATGAAACAGCCCGGTGAATGTGCCAACAAACATATCGTTCATTTCTTTATCTTCCACAGGAGGACGGACCCTGGCAGCCATATCGCGCCACCTTTGCGCGTATTCTTTAAAACTCTCCCCCTTCTTCTGCGAAAGCCCGGCCAACTGGACCCGATTGGGCGCCAGGTCACTGTTATATTTGTAATGGGCTACGAACGCCTCCGCTAATTGCTTCCAAGTCTTAATATCAGTGGGCTCCAACCCCATGTACCACTCTAAGGAAGGACCCGATAGGCTATCCTGAAAGAAATGCATGAGCATTCTTTCGTCAGTGGAGTATGCAGACATCTTTCTGTAATAAGCTCGTACATGCACTTTCGGACATGTATCTCCTTTGTATTTATCGAACGCAGGCGCTTTGAACTTGATTGGCACCCTCAGCCCAGGTACCAAGCCCATAGTTGCCATGTCCAGACCCACAGCACTCTGGTTTAGGACTCCCTTCATTTGCTCTTCCAGCATTCTAATCTTTTGAGAATCATCCATCGGCCCGTCAAAACCCCCTCCAGAGAAGGCGTCTTCCTGTTGATCCTCTTGCCACATACCGTTTCCAGCCCCGTATCCATCATACGCATTATTACGTCCAGCTCTGACCTGATTCATCCCCGGAACTCGACCTCTGTTGCCATACCCTTGAACACCTCCAGCGGGACCACCAGCCATAAAACCAGCACCGTTTCCGTTTCCAAAACCTCCGTAGCCCTGATTGACCATACCATAACCATCTTGCCCAAAGCCTTGAGCATTAAAGCCATACTTGCCAGTATTGTCGAATCCCTGATCGTTGAATCCGAACCCAGCGTTGATAAAACCATTGCCTCCGAGATTATCTCCCACATTGACATCACCCAGCCCAGCGTTATGGACAACCGTTTCATTTCCAACTCCGACGTTACCATTCACAGCAGCGGTAGCGTTGTTGACGTTAGCAGCATTCACATTGACGACAGGCGGAGCCACTGGCGTGGGAGTGCCGTCTCCCTGAGCAGTATCAACCCGGACAGACTGATGATCTTCGTTACCATGACCAGCGTTGCGAGCCAACAGAGGCTGGACCATGGCCTGCAAGTTCTCTTGCCCTTTTGCTATAGCCTCCATGGTCTGCATGAAGAGGGCGAGCTTCTCGCGTACATCCTGCATCTCGTTCTGAATCTGGTCCATGACTTTCCGACAGTTGGATCGTGTAGAATAGCGGTGCGGATGTTGATCTGGAATCCTGTTAAGTACCTGAATCAAAGCAGGAGATAAGACACCATTCAAAGATTACCTGTTATGCAATATGAATATGGATGCAATGCAATGTGTCTGTGCACTAGGGAAGTTCATTCCCCCAGTTCTAGTGCGAAGGTGCCGGTGCAGTGACAGTGTTGACAATAAGAATATCGGAGCTGAATCATATAAAGCCTCATATATAGCAGAGAGAATCAATAAGCCCAGGGTACAGTATCACTGAGAGTACAAAGATGGCATGACCTCAACCAACAATCCTGGTGATGGTCAGCACTATGCAACTAAAGCATACAAATAATGGAATGATCAGATCCTCCCAAAAGTTTGGTACTCCTCTATCAACTTCTTGGTCTCCGGATGGCTTGGTCGATCAAGCAGCCCTTCAACAAGCTGGTTTCTCTTCTTAAGGACACGGCGTACGTCTTCAGCAGTTTCTTCCCATGCCGCTTCTCCGAAGCAATCTTCTAACTTTCGCTTCTGGGACACTGCTTCATCTCTAGATTTGATTGCCTTGTTCAGTGCATGCTGGACACTATACCGGTTCATCACTTCTTCCTCACACTTCTTGATGCTAGACTTCAACTTCTCTTCGAGGTCGGAAATTTGCTGCTTCAGCTTATCTTCCCTCTTCTTGTTATTGGCGAGTGTGGCATTCCAAGTCTTATTGCAAGAAGATATCTCTCGGTGTGCTGCGTCGAGCGCCTTCTTTTTGGCTTCCAGCATGTCATGGGAGCTTCTGAACTCTTGCCCCAGACGTTCGCGCTTCTTCTTTTCCTCGGTCAACTCAGCTCCTAACCTGTTTACTAGCTCAATCTGTTGCTGGAAAGCATATACGGCCTTGTTTTTCTCGCTGCGCGCCTGGGCTAACTCTTGCTCTAACCCTTCGTTAATCTTCATCAGGGCTTCTTTCTCCTTCACAACCTGTTCATATGCTTCTCTAGAAACAGTAGTCGGCTCTTCTACCGGAATAGGATCAAGAGTTGGTGCATCTGGAAACGGCATCTTCAACTGACTAGCCCTCTCTTGAATCCAAGCTCTATAAGGTGCATAGGCCTGACAGTCATTCTTTCCTAACAACGGCTTCCCTTTGCGGTTAATACTCGTCCAGGCTCGTCGCAACTTGGCTAATAACTCCCCCTTCACGTCACCGGTGAAGTACAGAGATTCCTGTACTTCTTCCTCCTGAGGTGGATTCTTCAGCGCATATCCGAACTGGCGAATGAATAGAGAAGGGTTGTAATTGATACACCCTTTTCTTCCGATCAATGGCACATTAGGGTAACCAGAACAACTGAAGATGAGCTCCGATCCCAACAGGTCCCTATCAAACCACTCCATATCTTCCGACGATAACCTCATCAAACGCTCCGGCCAACCAACTGGAACTGTAGTCTCTGCAGCAGATCCTCTCTTAGGAAGGTGACTCTCAAACCACATACTCAACAAGGGCACACACAGATGAACATTCTTCCCTCTTCCCTTCTCATTCTTGTAATGCAGCGAGTGGTAGAGATCTCCGAGTAAAGTAGGTACAGGATTACCAGCGACGAACAAGTAGAAAGCATCGAAGTCTACAAAATCCGGTATATTGGGGAACAGTACTATGCCATAAATGCACAAGGCCAACACAGCATTGAAAGCAACCCAGCACCCATTCTTAGCATACTCTTGGGCTTTACCCACTAAGAACTGAAATGAGAATCCGGGAACTCCACGGGAAACAGTAGTCACAAGTTCAGAAGCATCAACATGCAAGGCTTTTGCCAATTCCTCCGGCTTGGGTTTGGCATCATAATGGATGAATGGAACCTGATTCTGCACGGGCAGCTCAACATACTCAGCGTATTCCTCCAAGGTTGGTCCCATAATAAAGTCAGAGAACGTGAAACACCTCAAAGCAGGGTCGTAGAATTGCATCAAAGCATACAGCCCATCCAACTCTACCTCTGTAGGTTTGCACACCAATCTCAATAATCTACCATAGCTCATCCGGAAACTCCTACGAACACTCTCATCAGCAAGAGAGATCAACCCCAGTAAAGGAACAATATCAGGCGTAGGCAATTTGTAAGCAACCGTTCTCCGTAGGCTAGTCATGATCAAACACTCAGAAGTCTGGGCACTAGAACTAGGGAAATGCAAATGCACCTGCAGCACAGACACACGTTAGTGAAATGCAAATGATAATGTATATGCAGGGATGCAATGCAAGTAACATTCAATAGGGACCAAAGCTGTAGCTGAATAGCCTAAACCCAATCAAGAAAGGTCTCAGATAGACCATCCAGAAGTCATCAACCCTGGTCTCAGATAGACCTAACATAGAACTCCAACACTGGTCTCTGACAGACCTCAAGCCATAACTCCAACTGGTCTCTGATAGACCTCAAATCACATCCATAACTGGTCTCTGACAGACCTCATAACACATCTCCAACTGGTCTCTGACAGACCTCATAGCACATCTCCAAATGGTCTCTGACAGACCTCAGAATAAATCTCCACATGGTCTCTGGCAGACCTCATAACTCTCCATAAATAACCCGGATCTCTGATCAAGAAATAACCGGTAATCTGGAGGTCTAGTTACCTGCATAACCCCAAATCCCCTCACAGGTGGGTGGCCCTATAACTGGCACAAGGTACGGCATCCTATGCGGTCGTCGGCGTCACAGACTTTCAGGGTTGATGATACGATTCCCAGAAGGAGTGGCATCATCAATTCCTGAAGAGGCCTCACTCAGCCAACTTCCAAATGATCGGTCCCCAGAGTCGACAATCCAACTAACCAGCAACCCACGCCAACCAAAGGAAGGGGCAGGAGGCCAACCAGAGGAACCTCGTCTGAGTGTAGATTTCATGGGACACCAAAGCAGGCAAAGCAAGCGGGCGCCCACTAATTTCTACTCTAATTCTAGGTGCACTCAAGCCCAGGTCCGGCTTATCTCTCAATATCAGAACACCCGTCACACCCCAGATACAGCAATAATAAACAATATATATAAAGCTGAAAATACAAGGTTAGAAATATACAATAACTCCATACAAAATCCTCGACGGGAAAACAAGCGTTAGGATTGACTCTCTCAAGGGACGTTGGATCCCAAATGCATAAGAACCATCGCAGTCCTTAGCAGCCAGGGGACGTTGGATCCCCAGCAGAGTCGCCAGCTGTCGCTACTGCGAAAATCGGCGCCGGCTGAACAGAAGAGTCGCCACCGTGCGTTATTTATCCCACGGGAGGGAAAGGAAACGCTCAGAGTAAACCTCGCACATCATGGGAAAGGTATGGTCATCGCAACCAAAACCTGGGTTCGGGAGTCGGTTACGCAAGGGGAAGGTATTAGCACCCCTCACGTCCGTCGTACTCGACGGGATCCACGCTTGTTTTCGGGTATGGATTGTTATTCTATCTAAACTATAGGTCAAGGGTTAAAAAGAAAAGAAAATAAAAATGACTCGGCAAAGTATCGCACTTTATGCCTACGTATTCCCGTCTGGAACGAGAAATCAGAGTCAACGTAGTTCGCCTACCTACGGGAAAGGAGGGGAAGGTTGCTCGCTAGGATATCGCATCCTATGCCTACGTACTTCCACACAGCATGGAAGATCAGAGCAAACGTAGTTCGGGCCGCGTACGACACAAGTCTGTCTTGATTGTTTTTATACCTTCTGAAAAAGGGTTTTTCTGATTAATAGTCCAAGAGGACAAAAATGACGCTTTGATGAGTTCACATTCTTTTACGGAAGAAGTGTCTTTTATTGTGTTTGAAATCTTTATGTGTTTTTCTGTTTGTTTTGAGAAAGAAAGAGACAGAACTCTAACCTACGGTTGCGAAGGGAAACAAACTAACCTAATGTTATCATGCATGGGTTGAGACCTAGTGTCTATCATGCTCCTCTCTTGCGCAGAGAGAAACAGAGATCCTAAGGGATAGGCAGAAACAGAAACAATATCAGATATATACAGTAAAGCAGTAAAATGCATGGATGCAACAATACAAGCGAGGCAAGGGAGTCCCACTCAACCTCGAACCTAGAAAACAATAGGCGAAAGTGAACAGACTTCACTTTCAACCCAACAGGGTAAACAGCAAACAATACAGCTCAGAAAACCAATCAATACATCAGCAATAAAATACAGCAAAAATAAACAGCATCAGCAGCTCTGAATCAACATCTGGCTTCAAGTAATCTCCAATCAGCTACAGGCTTCAACAAGCATCAATCTCCATCTTCATGACCTTCAGGCAAGGGCTTTGATCATCAGTCTTCCATCTGCAATGGCTTCTCTTCATGCTCAAACCTCCAGGATGAGGGATTAGTCACAAGAGTGAATTGGGTGTTAAGCAATCAGCTGACTACCAAAGGTGGTGAACAGACTGCTTCTAACACAAGAGACATTTTCTCTCAAGAGTTCTATCTCATAGACACTATCACCAAGCCTTCCAAAGGAAGGGGGTGAGTATCTTAGAGAGACTCTGAATCACAGAGAAGAATGGATGCAGACAAGGCAATCCATGTTTGAGAAACAAGATTTCTAATCTAGAGCTCTGCCTAGCTCCTAAACCCTAGTCTCCTCATCAACTGACAGCAAGAAACTTCTCCTCAACTCTGACAGTTGATCTTCAATCTTTGGATCTCCAATAGCTTCATCTCCACAAATCTTCAGCTTCCCCAGGGCCCCAGACAAACCCAATACCCATACAAACAATCAATAAACCCCAGAGGGCACACCACACCAAACAACAGATATACAGACAGTAATAATAGCAGTAGGGGAATCCTAACTTTTCTCTAAGGGATCTAATAGCTACCCATAGCCCCTATAGTCCCATAACTAATCTATTCAAACCCTAAGTCCTAAGGGAGAAAATTGAACTTCCTAAGTTGTCACCTAAAACCCTAGTTTTGTTCATGATATTCAAGCATTTATTAATCACCTAAAATTAACTCCTAAAAATGGGAACTAAAAAATTTCTACAAGCTTAATATCTCATCTAAACAATATGAAAAGAATGATCAAAAAATATCAAATCATGTGAGAGAACAAAAATCATAAAAATAATGCATGAAATGAATCTATTTATTATGACATTTATTTAGAAAATATGAAAAAAATATGAAATAAAACTAAAAATGAAATTTTCTTTTCCTATAATATTCTAGACATTTTAATGAAAATATGGTAAAAAGAATGGATTAAAATGCATTTTTTATGAATTTATTATGATTTTATGAAAATTGGTAAAATATTAAAATGGAATAAGAAAAACAAAATGAATTAAATGAGGGAGGGGGTATGAAGAGTAACTCGCCCCAGTTCAAATCAGAATGGGCCACACAGACAGGGGTGCGCTTAGCATCCTTACCAAGGCCCAGAACAAGCTCAGAAATAAATGAGAAATAAAACGCCAGGGGGGTGAGAAAAGAAACAAAACCACGTTGAAACTGGAATTGGGCCTAACTCTGGGGTGGGAATAGCACATATCAACTCAGGCCCGCCCGTTTCAATTAATGAAACGGTGCGTTTTGGCCAGGGTTCAACTTCCCTCCAAACGCTCAGATCAAACACCAGCCATCCGATCCTACCCTAAGTCAAAAGTCCAAGCTACCATGAACGGCCATGATTGTTTCTTCTCCAAAACGACCTGCAACTAGGGTTTGGATGCCATGAAAGCTCCCATGCACGAGCAACTTTCTTCCTCTCTGTTCTCATCCCACACGCACCTAATCCACATGCTGTAAACATGAAATCTGTTCCAAATCTCTCCCTCTACAAGCTTAGGGCATCAATTCGTCTTGAAATTCACCACATCAACAAATTCGATTGGATCCACACTCGGCCTCCATTGAAATGCACTGATATGCATCATCACCAATCTTCCCCAAACTTAGCCTAAATTAAACTACATCTAATGGAGATTAACATATGCTATCAAGTTGCAATTATAACACATTCATCCAAGAGATTCGAACACAAACAGTTTGTTACACCTGTCACTAACCATCACCAAATCTCTCCAAATTCATCTAGCTTACTCTCCTAACCACCTAGATCAATTCTACACTAACAAAATCAGGTCTAACTAACTGGATCAAGCAGTTTGAATGAAAACTTACCTTGTGTAAAATCTTGCAAACAGCTATGGATATTGATGATTTGAGGCTTTTGAGACTTGGATCTTGATCAATCCTTGATGAACTTGATTCTGTATGCAAGCTTTGAATGAGATTTGGCCAGAATTATGCTATCCACTTGACTTGGCAACTTTGATATCCTTGCAAGAAGCACTCGAAAATGGATGATAATCACTTGATCCTTGCTTCAATTCTGATCTATGATGATCATGGAGCACAATTGAATCAATATGGATGATGATTTTGTGAAGATTTTGAGAGAATTACAATGAAACTCCAATGAAAAAGTGTGAGAAATTATGTGGAATTCTTGGTGCAAATGAGGCCAACCCTTGATCAATGCACATTTCATGAATATATAGACCCCAAATGAACATTCTAGATCCATCTTGCACATTCCCTTGTTTTCAAACTTTGGCTCATTTTTGATTATGTTTCTTAAATGATAAGCAACCATGGATAACTTCATTTTTTCCTTCTAAACTCAAAAAAGTGTGTGAACCATTGTTCTTAGAATTGTTTTTCCATTCAAAATCATATATTGGAAGTCTCCATTTGGACTTGTAAATCTCCCAAACCATTTTCCAACTTGAAATTATTCACTTTATAAGCCTTTTTAGTTCATATTTTGACCTATCATGCAACTCCATGCTATGAGCTTCTCCAATAACTTGTGACCTTCTTTCTAGACTTAAAATCCCATTTGGAGCAAGTTTGATGTTGTAAGTTTTTCCATTTGAGGTCTCCTTGTATGAGTTTTGGGTATAGGTTAAAATGACCTGTAATTCACAAATGCCCAAAATACCCTTTGCTCGTCAAGACCATAAGTTGAGTTCTCCACATCATATGAAGGCATACCATACCATTCTAGAAAGCTAAGACAATGAGGAACAATTCTTATGTTGACCAAGAACTCATTTGAAATCTCCTTGAGGGGTAAAACTAGCTTGGAAGTCAAGTCACTTTCACAGACAAAAATTCAGACACCCCAGATGACCTGTAACTTGTAAGGACCATAACTTGAGTTCTATAAATCTCCTTGAGGTCTTCCACCACTCAAATTAAAGGTCTTGAGATCCTCTACAAGTTTCATGTTGGCCAAGAAGCCATTTGAAGCTAGCATTTTGACTTATCTTGCTTGGAAATTTGACCTAAACTAGGGGATTTTACAGAGAAACCCTAATTTAGTAACTCCTCTTCTCCTTGACTTCTCTTGAATTCTCCTTGTCATATCTCCATATCCTTCTTCATATGTCAAATGTTGATCCCCACATCTCTCCAATAGACTTGAATGCCCTCTTAAGTCAGTCAATTGACCTAGGGTTGACCTAGGGTTGACCCAGATGAAACCCTAGTTGACTGTCTTCAACTATAGCTCTTGTGCCTTCATCAATGACTTGTTTTCTTCTCCAAATGACTTTATAAGTCTCTCAAGATGTCTAGATGCTCTCCATGTCTTCATTTCATAGCTCATAACCCTCTTGTTGATCCTCAGATACCCTCAGCTAGGAGATAGACTCAAGGCTTGATCTGCTGAACTCTTTGCTTTCAAATTCTTTCCTGATGACTTGAATGAGATTGAATTAGAATAATAACCTCTTGATAGGCCTCTAGAGATGAAAGTAATGATTGGTCCCCTGTTGAATGACTTGCTATGCTTATGCCATGCAGATGGTTAGTCTATGTACATGACTCTATATGCAAATGCTAATGATATTGAAACATAAATCCAAGGAATAAGGTTGAGCAAATTTTAGGGTGCAACAGAGTGCTCCTGTTCAAGGATCAATCACACATGTATAGGTCGTGCCTAAAGAACCTCAATGGTTAACCTTGCCGATCAAGGAGTGAAACAGTCACATTATTCCCCAAAGAGTCAGACAAGCCAGTGTCACATGATTTGTTAAAAAAAAAAAGAAAAAAAAAGAAAGAGCCTGCTAAGTCGAAACTTGGACACAAGCGACTTAGGGAAAAATTAGGGCATCCCGCTGGACTTTGAAATCAAAAGAAGCTCGAAAGAGCCAGTCCAGGCAAAAGTTAGGGGAATTAAAAGAAATGATGATGATGAAAAACAAGTCGTGGGATTCAGGCACCAAAGACGAAAAGTGAGTGACTGCCACTCCAAAAAACTTGTGGTTTCCCGAACCATCACTCCCGTCATACAACCTTTGAAAGGTGAACGCTAAGGTCGATTTAGCTGAATATAGGATTGGAGAACATCACGGAGAATGAGTGGGTTAAAATGAATTTTGAGACTATATCCTTTCTTTCTTAAACCGTGAACCTGACCACGTTACAACCTGAAAAAGTCATAATTGAAGTGGGTTTGTTTCGAAAGCATACTTCGGTAAAGATCGCATCGAAACTGACTCCTAAAAGGATTCCTCTTACAGTGTTGTACTAATGTTGACATATTGATGAATGATTCATACATTTTATGTCACAATTTTTTTTCCAGTGAACAGATTGGATTTTCAAAACTGACATATGCATTGCATTTGATATGTCTTTTATGCAGAACAGTTTGTTTTACTTACGAGTAAGCGCTTGGCAGCTGGAAAGTTTCCATAATGGAAAGTCTGATCAGAATAAAATGCAGAATGCCTGAATTCCGGTGAACCGAGGCAAGTTATATCAAATGATCACAACATGGGAGTCAGCCATCCAGAAGTCAGTTAATCTGAAGCAGCCAGGTCGAGATTTGATAAATCTATCAAGGACAATCAGAGGTATTTCCCCACCGATTAGCCAATCAGGGGCAAATTCGTCGCAAGACAGGGGTAGGCCACCCTAAGAGTGCAGAAGCTATCTCTTGCCCATGGGGCAATTAACCTGAAGCATCCTTTCGAAGTTCATAATGCTGAGGCAGTTCATGTCAGACCATCGGGGTATGAGATTGCAGATTTCCTTTCGAGGAACATCCCCACAGAGATCCCACAGTCTGGGGCAAATATGGAAGCGAAGGAATCGTTCCTCTCCGTATCATCAGAGCTAATCAAGCAGGTTTGATCAACCTTCAAGTTCAAAATGAAGGTCGGGAAGCCGTGCTACTATCCCTTGACCCTTCAACAAAAATCTTTGGATTCAGACAGGATATTTTGCAGTTTATTTCTGCGGTTGGCAAATTTCCGGGTTCTTTGGTATTCAATCGTCTTCTACCTATGAATGTTTGAAAGTTGTTTGCTTCTCAACCCTTCAGGTCCAAGCCGTTTGAATAGGGGTAGCTGTTGTACCCCAAAATTTGCCCAACCTTTTCTCAACTTGGTTTATAATTCATTTCATTTCTTTCTAGCATTTGCATTGCATAACATTTTTCATTGAACAGGGGATCGAAAGATTGTGCATAGCAAGAGGAATCTACTCAGAGGGTTGAGCCTAAGCAAGGGGTATTACTCAAGTTTGGATGGTCATCAAGTCATCTAAAAGTGGGCAGTGGTCTTGTGAAAGAAAGGATGGATGTATGTGGATCAGCTCCTAACTTGGAGGCCATTTCAAGATCATTAAAGGATTGTGGATTCATGTTTATGGATATAAGATGTTGAGAGAGCTCATTGAGTGCCTTAAGGGTCATTGTGGAGCTCATCCAAGTGTTTGTGCTAAGTATGAAAGGTTACAATTGAAGTTGATGCATCTAGGGTTTTTATCTGGCTAATCTTCAGTCAATTGTTCAATTGAAGGAGATTAAAAGTCAATTCAAAGTCTCTATGGTCATGGGATGTTGTATTAAGATGTATTAGATGTCATTTCAAGTTAAATTCATCAGGAATCAAGAGTGTGAGAAGTTACTAAATTAGGGTTCTTAGGGTAAAATCCCCTATTTAGTGCCTGACTTCAAGACCACCTATCTCAAGATACAAGTTTCATCTCAATTTTTGACCAATATGGAACTTATATATAATGTTTTTAGCTTTCTTTTGAGTACTAGAAGTCTTTGATTAGATTTATAGAACTCAAGTTATGATCCAGACAAGTTACAGGTCATCAGAGGGATGTGATTTTGGTCAACAAAAGTTAACCAACTTCCAATCCATTTTTGACCTAGAAGTATGTTTCTCCTAAACTTTTGGCCAACATTAAAGTTGTAGATCTTGATCTTAGCTTTCCAAAATGTGCTAGAAGTCTTTCATCTAATTTGTAGAACTCATGTTATGAGGGTTGCAAGTCAGGGGTATTTTAGGAAAGTAAGATTATAGGTCATAAAATTATAGGTCCATTTCACCAACTTGCACACTTCAAATGAAGATTTTTCCAACATCAAACATGCTCCAAATGATGTTATTTGTTTAGCCAAGCATTGAGAAGTCATGGTTTATGCTTGGAATGAAGATTGGATGTGTGATTTTTCATGGAAGAAAGTTTAAAAGGGCAAAATGAGAATTAATTCATTATTGATCATTTTGGTGCAAATAAGTGCATTTTTTGAGGGCAAACAACATTTTAAACACATTGGAAATTTTACAATTTGAATTTGAGGTGTTTAAGTGAGCCATTTTCAAGATTTCTTCATCATGAAGTTACACAACAAATCTCAACCATTGAGATCAATTAAGGGGTTAAATCAAGCCATTCATATCCCATACACTCCCAGCAAGCATTTTCAACCATTTTGGAGCCAATTTTGAGAAATTTTTGTGTACATAAAAGAGTTAAAAAATCAATTCCTTGGATTTTCCATTGGCTGCTAGAGGCTGAGCTTGGGCTCAATTATCATAAAATCCATTGCATATAAGGTTTTGAACCTTCACAAATCATTAGAAGTGGAAATTGGAGCCAAATTGATCAAGTTCAGTTTTGAAAAAGTGTTGAAAATTCAAATTTTGAATTTGGAGATTGAGGCCATTTCCAGGGAAATTGTGAATTGCAAGAGCTCTAGTGAAGTTTATTGAACGATTCTGGACAATTATCTTCAAGCTTAAGCTCCATTTGAAGGCTCAGTGGAAGTTCTCCACTAGGTAATTGAAATTCAACTTTACACTCTTGATAAGCATCAATTCACTGCCATTTTTGCATATTTGAGACATAGAAACAATGTAAATCATAAATATGTAAAACGAACTGGCATTGGTTGTGATTGTTGGATGATGCTCAAAAATGTTTGGATCTGTTTTGGCTTGTTTATGCGTGTTCTTGCTTGTTTATTGATGGATCTGTAACCTACGTGACTTCTAGATGAGTTTTAGATCAAATTGGAGAGGTTTTGATGAACTTTGGATTTTGGTGTGTGATCTTGATGGCTTCAGGTTTGGAATTTTACGCATGTTTAGTGGTTTTTGAGGCCAGATATGAGATCCTCGTGATCTCTAGATGAAGTTTGATATAAATTTCATGCGAAATGGTTGAGAATTGGTGAATCACTATGTTGATGTTGCTGTGCGCGGTGGTGCTTGGCCGGAGAAGACGATGAACAGTGTCTCCGGCCAGCTGTGTGTGTTTAGGGTTTCTGGAGGTAGGGGATGATGAGGTGTCACGCCCAGATTCACATGATTTGAATACTTTTGATTCCAATGGTGGAGATTAAGAAGCACGGTGGGTGTGAGTTGACTGTAACCATGGGATAGCTTTTGAACTTTCATTAATGCGCTGGCAGTCCCCTTGCCACGTGATTGTTTACTTTTTGATCAGACGCTTATGATTGAGTGTCCATGATGCGCTGCATTTGACTCGTTGCATGTAATTACCATAATTATTTGGTTTTGTTTGAATTTGCTGATGGGCCTAGCACACATGCATTATCCACACCCCCTGTTGGGCCCAATCCTCCTTTTAAACTGTGTTTTCTTGCTATTTGCCACACCTACTTGTCATTTTCTCTTTTATTTCTTTTGTTTTTATTTTATTTTTCTGTTTAGAATTTAAATCATTAAAAATAACTCCAATATGTTAAAAATTCACCTAAAATATTTTTTATCAACTTTGAGATGTCTACTTTTTTTGGATATTTTTATTTTATTTTTTCAATTTTATTTGCAATTAAAAAATAAATTAAATATTGGAGTGGTTTTAGATGGTTTGAATTTTAACATGTTTTGCTTTTGCATTTGTTTCTCTCATTCCTTTTTGATCCAATGATTGAAAATTGATCCTCATCTCAATGATGAGTTGATCAATTTTAGAGAACCATTTTGCCCCTGGTTGTTGACTTTTGGGTTGAATTTTGTGGCTTTTCTTTTTGCACTTGTTTCTCCCATTTCAAAGTGGTACATCTAAATGAATCCCTTCTTTTGATGGTGCTTTGAGGGGATATTTGTCTTTATTTCTTTGCCTATGGTTGCCAACTTGTTTAGATTCCTTTTGTATTTTATTTGATATTTTTTGGGCCCTTTTCCTATTTTTGACGTGACTTGCAAGTTAGGTCATCTCATAGGACAGCTCACACAAGTGCTTGACCTAGTTTGGATTGGAAATGACCTTTGTGGATCCAATAAGCTCTCAACTCTTCTTGTTTCACATTTTAGACATGTTGAGCTTGTTGTATGTTCATTTTTAGGTCAAAATATTGTTCATTGCTTGTTGATTGATGCTTTTCTTTTTGTACTTTCAACTTGAACTCCTAAGTGATGTGTGCTTGCTTCCTTTGTGCTCTTGCTTGCATTTCTTCTTATTTTGTTTTGGTATTGCTTTTGAGCTTTCTTCTCTTCATCTCCCATCTGTCCAATGACCTTGGAGTGTCATTTAAGGTGGCTTGGTCCCTCCTTTGGAGGTATTTGAAGCATACCTAGAATGATGAATCCTTGAGGACACTTTTGGGTGTTTCTTTGCTTTTGATAAGTGATGCTTATGGTTGAGTACCTATTATGGGGTCCTTTCTGCCCTCATTTGGTCTCCCATCCTCACTTGGCTTTGATGTTTGTTTTACCTTTCATTTGGTTTGATTTTATTGGTGTGGTTGATGTTGCTTGACTTAGGTCATTTCATCCCACTTTTTGGTGCATCTTTGTGTGGTTTGCTTGTGCTTGTTTAATTTCTTCTTGTGAACTTCTTCTTCTTCTCTTTTCTTGAATTTCCATATGCATGCTTGGTTGAGATGAGCTTGTGGTGGCTACTGCCCCGCACTATTTTCCTCCCACTATCATTCTACTTGTGCATCTTATGTGTGCATTCTTTCATTTTGCATATGCATTCTTCTTCTTCTTCTTCTTCTTCTCTTGCTTTTCTTTGCCATGTTCCCCATAAGTTCTATAACCTCTTGAGGTTATGAAAGACATTAGGTGCCTAACTATGCATGATAACATTAGGTAGTTCCCTTTTGAATCTCAACTTTAAGTCCACTTTGCATGATAACTTTTAGGGTTGATTAGTCTCCCATTAGTGTTCCTTCTTCTCTTCTCATCTTCAAACATTCATAAAACACTTAATAAGGAATGACAAGTGTAGCACGCTACGAGCCTTAAGCTACTTGAGAAATGGTAATTGAGGGGCCTCCTCTCAAGGACCTAGAGTGTTTAGTGTACACCCTTTGGGTGATATACGATGCATTCGCTCTTAGGTCATAGTCTCTAGTGCGACATGAGTTACAAATCAAATTCAAAACACTTCTTCTCTAAAAAACACAAAAACAATTCAAACTATTTTTCACCCTTTGGGGTTCTTAATCAGGAAAATATTTTCATAAACAAGAGTGTCGTTAACTCTTAGTTCTACCGCAAACGGTAACGCCTAAGTCTCCAATGGTCGAGCTGCATACACCAATTGCTAGAACTATCTATTAACCCTACTCGGGCCTAAAAACTGTTGAACCAACCTGTGGTCCTTTTAGCCGAACTACGTTTGCTCTGAGCTTTCATACCAGACGAAAGTACGTAGGCACGAGACACGATGTCTCGGCGAGCAACCTTTCCCCCTTTCTTTAGCCGTAGTTGGCTGAACTACGTTGACTCTGACTTTCCCATTGCACGAGGGAGTACGTAGGCACAGAGCGGCGATGCTCTGCCGAGTCAGTTCCTTTTTCTTTTTCTTTTGTCCTTAAGCCTTTAGCTAGATGGTATCAACACACCCTTTTAGATAGACAAAAATGTGTGGATTCCGTCGTGTACGACAGACGTGAGGGGTGCTAATAGCTTCCCCTTGCGTAACCGACTCCCAAATCCAGACATGGTTGCGACGACCTTGTCTTTCCCCTTTTCTTTAGGTTTTTGCGATCATTTCCTTTCCCTATCTTTGGGATAAATAACTAAAGTGGCGACTCTTCTGTTTTTCCGCCGGTGGTTTTTCGCATTTGCGACACCCATGATATCTCCTGCACTAGAACTCCACAACAGAATGGAGTTGTAGTGAGGAAGAATAGAACTTTCAAAGAGATGGCAAAGACCATGATCAACGAGACTAATATGGCTAAGCACTTCTGGGCAGAGTTAGTAAACAAAATGTTTTATATTTAGATCAGTGTATCCATAAGACCTATTCTAGGTAAATCTCCTTATGAATTATGGAAGAATAGAAAACCCGACATTTCTTATTTTCATGCTTTTGGTTATGATTGTTTTATGTTGAACACTAAAGATAATTTGAACAAGTTTGATTCTAAAGAACAAAATTGTATTATGTTAGGATACTATGAATGCTCTAAAGGCTATAGACTATACAACACAGAAACACAAACTGTTGAAGAATCAATTCATGTTAGATTCAATGATAAGCTTGACCCTGAAAAGTCAAAGCTAGTTGAAAAGTTTGCAGATATGGAAATCACCTACTCAGGCACTGAAGGTAAAACTTCAGAAGAAAAAGATGTTGATGCAAAAGATTCCGGAACTACACAACCAGCAGTTGTTGAAGCTCAGACTTCTATGAGGAAGCACAAACAAAGATCTTCACACTCTTAAGAATTGATTTTGGGTTATAAAACTGAACCTGTCAGAACGAGATCCTCTTTTAAACCATCCGAAGAGACTCTTTTGGTTTGGTGTCCCTTATAGAACCTACATCTATTGATGAAGTGCTTCTAGACACTAAGTGGATTCTGGCTATGCAAGAAGAGTTGCACCAATTTTTTAGAAATGATGTTTGAACTCTGTGGCAAGACCCAAAAGAACTCATATTATTAGAACAAAGTAGGTCTTCAGAAACAAGTTGAATGAACAAGGAAAGGTAGTAAGAAACAAGGCTTGACTGGCTGCACAAGGCTATAATCAATAAGAAGGGATTGACTATACTGAATACTTTGCACCAGTTGCTAGGTTAGAGTTTATTCGTCTCTTAATTTTCTTTATTGTTAATCACAACATCATCTTGTATTAGATGGATGTTAAGAGTGTATTTCTGAATGGTTACATAATTGAAGAAGTGTATGTACACCAACCTCCTGGTTTTGAAAATCTTAAAAATCCTGATTTTGTTTTCAAACATAAAAAATTATTGTATGGTCTGAAACAAGCTCCTAGAGCATGGTATGAAAGACTAAGCAATTTTATTCTTGAAAAAGATTTCACCAGAAGGAAGTTTGATACGAATTATATAGTGATATTTTTATTGTTTAAATTTATGTTGATGATATCATATTTAGTTTTTCTAACACTGCTTTTTTCAAGGAATTTGCTAAGTCTATGCAGGAAGAATTTGAGATGAGTATGATTGGAGAACTCAAGTTCTTTCTGGGGATTCAGATCAATCAAAGTCTAGAAGGAACCTACATTCATCAGAGTAAATACACCAAAGAACTTTTGAAGAAGTTTGACATGTCAGAATGCAAGATATCACAGACTCCTATGCACCCTACATGTATCCTTGGGAAGGATGAGGTAAGCGATAAGGTAGAGCAAAAGGTATACAGAGGTTTGATTGGCTCTCTGTTATACTTAATTGCTGCTAGACCTAGCATTTTGTTTAGTGTCTGTTTGCATGATCGATTCTAATCAGATCCTAGAGAATCTCACTTAATAGTTGTTAATAGGATCTTCAGGTATCAGAAAGGTACTATTAACCTTGGCTTGTGTTATAGAAAATCTAAATACTACAAGCTTGTGGGTTATTGTAATGCTAATTACACTAGAGACAGACTTGAAAGAAAAACCACTTCTAAAGTTGTCAGTTTTTGGGAGACAACTTGATTTCATGGTCCAACAAGAGGCAATCAACCATAAAACTTTTAACTATTGAAGTTGAATACATTGCAGCTTCTGGATGCAACACTCAGATGCTTTGGATGAAAAGTCGGCTAGAAGATTTTCATATATATATATATATATATATATATATATATATATATATATATATATATATATATATATATATATATATATATATATATATATATATATATATATATATATATATATATATATATATATATATATATATATATATATATATATATATATATATATATATATATATATATATATATATATATATATATATATATATATATATATATATATATATATATATATATATATATATATATATATATATATATATATATATATATATATATATATATATATATATATATATATATATATATATATATATATAGAGAGAGAGAGAGAGAGAGAGAGAGAGAGAGAGAGAGAGAGAGAGAGAGAGAGAGAGAGAGAGAGAGAGAGAGAGAGAGACAGAAAGAGAGAGAGAGAGAGAGAGAGAGAGAGAGAGAGAGAGTGTCGCTTGCGCGAAAATAAGGTGCCGGCATGACAGAAGAGTCGCCACCTTTCGTTATTTATCCCTCAGAGCGGGAAAGGAAACGATCGGAAAAACCTGACGAATAAGGGTAAGACAAGGTCGTCGCAACCATTGTCTGGGTTCGGGAGTCGGTTACGCAAGGGGAAGGTATTAGCACCCCTCACGTCCGTCGTACTCGACGGGATCCTCGCTTGTTTGTTTACTTGGACGGGTTGGTTATAATCTATCTACCTATCAAGGCTGGCTGAAAAAAGAAAAGAAAAATGACTCGGCAAAGCATCGCACTTTATGCCTACGTATTCTCATCAGAGAATGAGAAATCAGAGTCAACGTAGTTCGCCTAACTACGGGGGATTGTGGGGGAAGGTTGCTCGCTAGGACGTCGCATCCTATGCCTACGTACTTTCATCTGGTATGAAAGATCAGAGCAAACGTAGTTCGGGAAACTACGGGTTACCTCCTGAAAGAAGTGTTTTTTTTATTATGCTTGCGATTTCAACCGCACTAGAGACTATGACCTGAGAGGGAATGCGTCCTTTCTCGGATAGCTTAAGGCTCGTAACGTACGAAAGAAATCATTCATGATTACTGTATTTTAAACTGCTTCGAGATGAGAAGAGAACAGGCCCAACTAGGAGGGAGACTATCAAGTCCTACTGTTATCATGCCATGGATTCATCCTATGGTTGAGGTTTGAACAGGGAACTCCTAGATGTTGTCATGCATAGGTTTCAACCTAAAAGTCTATCATCAAATCCTTATCAAAGGAAATGAGAGTCCTAAGGGATCATGTCAATGATACACCAAAACAGACAAAAGCATCAGCTTTAACAGTAAAATGCATGCAATGCAAGTGAGGGAGGAAATGTGTGTGGGGCTTCAGCCTCCACAAGCTCGTCTCGACCTCAAGCCAGTCATGAAATAACAATAATCATACTGAAAATAAACAACATGCTATCAAGCAATATACAGATAAAGGAAATGAAGTGCCATCAGGCAAACAAAACACACTTGAGAAAGAATCATCTACTCTCTAATCCTAACCCTAACACAGAATCCTGATCAAATCTAATCAAAGCCCTAAAGCAAAACCTAACCAAAGGAAATCAATCTCAGTCCTCAAGCTTCAGAATAAGCTTACCAAAGAAAGGGAGCTAAGTAAGCAGACTCATAGTGTCTTCCTCAGGAAAGCACTAGGAGGTGTGTACTCAGGAGTCATACCCTATGTGGCTCAACCACTGTGATCAGTTTATATTCCTCCTCAGGAGAAATTAAACTCACAAGCAGGCTCCAACATCACTGGATATTTAGGAAATCCTATCTGAACTAGTGGAACTAAGTGAATAGACCCATAGGACCTTCCTCAGGAAAGTACTAAGAGGCTTCCACTTAGGAGTTGTATCCTATGTGGCTCAACAACTGTGATCAGTTTACATTCCTCCTCAGGAGAAATTAAACTCACAAGTTGGCTCCAACATCATTGGATACTTGGGAAATCCTAGATAAACTAATGGAACTAAGTAAATAGACCCATAGGACCTTCCTCAGGAAAGTGCTAGGAGGCTTCCACTTAGGAGTTGTATCCCATGTGGCTCAACAACAGGTGATCAGTTTACATTCCTCCTCAGGAGAAACTAAACTCACAAGTTGGCTCCAACATCATTGGATACTTAAGAAAGAGGTGAGAAGAAAGAATGAAAGTCATTCATAGTGCCTTCCTCAGGAAAGTACCATGAACTTCCTTCAAACTTCAGGATCTCAAACCTCACAGACAGGGAAAAAGCCAAGCTCTGGGTCTCTGAGTCTTAGTCTCCAATCTTCTCTTCATCAGTTCCTCAACAAGATCTTCAAGACAACACCAGCCCACAACAAATTCCCCAAAACAACCCCAGAGATGAACAGATAACCACAGAACAGCTAAAACCATCAGGCAACTTCAGAAAATACCTAAAAATACTAAACCAAGGGGGAAAATTCTAACAATTATTCTCAAGGGTCTACAACATCTACCCATAACATCCACATATGCCCCTACCCAAAAATCAAGACAAAACTATCTAAAGAAAATGAATTCTTTCACCTATGCACAACCTAAACCCTAATTAGGATACCCTAATGCTACCCTAATTAAACTAACCAAATTTTAATCTAAAAATCAAGAATTAAATCTTATGGGGAACTATGATTCAATATCTAATCACACCAAAAGGAATGAATTAAAAAGACTAAAGGAAAGTCTTAAAACAAATTCTACAAAATCATGTACAAAATTAATCCTATTTTAAAAGATATTGAAATGAAAAATCTATTAAAAATATGAAAAGAAAATAAAATGGAGATTTTGTTTATTCAGAATTTTCTAGACAAATTTATGAACACATGAAAAAAACAAGAATTAAAAAATATTAAATTTTCTATTTTTTATGAATTTTATAAAAGACAAACAATAAAAGAAAATAAAAAAATAATTAAAGGGGACGGGGGGTGAAAATAGCAAGGCAGATTAGTTGTTAATTGATGGGCTAAAAAGGGGGGGGGGGGTGCGCGTAGCAAGTTGGACCCAGGCCCAGGTTTTCAGCTTTAATGAAACGTTGCGTTGCAGCGGGGAGGTTTCCCTCCATTTTCATTTTAAAACCTGGCCACACGATTAGAGGAAAAGGTCAAGAATTCAGAGAGATCCAACGGCCAACAGCCATCGTCCCCAAAACTGACCTAGGGTTTTCAGAACCCAGAATCCATGCATGGATTTTCTCCTTGCTCGTTCTCTCTCCACACTTGATGGTTTTCAAAAATTCAAAAAGGGAAAATGGTCTACAGATTAAGAGGAACAAGGCTATACGAGTAGTTTTCATTAATTCTCCTTGAATCATTCAAACAGAAAACTTCAAAGCTCGGGTACCACCATATTTTCCTGAGATCAATGCTTCTAAAACTCCAATTTAATGATCCAATCTTGTTCTTTATACTACCCTAACCATGCTAATCTAATCTATGCTAACTAAAACTCACTACAAAGCTTGTTCTTGGAAATTAAAGAATCTTGCACCTGCCATGAAACCTCATACAGAGCTCTCAAACTCATGGGAAAAGATCAACTAACCTAGTACACTAATTCTACACCTAAAGAACTAATGGAAACCCCATAAATAAGGAGATTCGTGGGAAGAAAGAAACCTGTCAAGGTTCAATGGTGTGTGTAGCTAGGGCTTGATTCAGAGCTTGCAAGGGCTTCAAGATGATCCTTTGATGATGGACAGTCTTCTGTTTGCACTGGTTTTGAAGGAGAAGCCTTGTGGTGGAAGAAATCGTGTGTTGCTTGATCTTGAAGGAAACTCTTCAATGGCAAGTTATCTCTCTCTTTCTCCTCTGAATTCTTCCTCCTTGACCAACCTCATACTCATCATGATTCACTCTTTTTATAACCATCATTGGAAAAGTCTAGGACCATCTAGAATGATCTAGAAAGTCCTTGAAATCTCATGTGATGACATATTGAATTTCTCTCATCTCATGCCTTATGCATTACAATTTGGTGTCAAAATACCTTTACATGAGATAATGAGAAGATATGTGTGAAAAACAAGCTCACCTTTGGCTTATGTTGAGTTTTGCAAGGGTGCCTTATTATGCAAGTTTCAATTTTAATAAGCATGTCCCATTTTAAAGCCTCAAATGAAAATTCTATTTAAACCAATGTTCTCAAAATGATGTTTCCAATCAAAATGATATATTGGATGATCTATTTTGGATTTGTGGATCTTCCAAACCAATTTCCAATTTCAACTTTTCAAACTTATAAGCCATTTTTAGTTCATTTTTGACCAATCATGCAAATCCATGCTATGAGCTTTTCCAACAATCCATGACCTTCTTTCTAGACTTAAAATCACATTTTGAACAACTTTCATGTTTTGAGTTTTTCCATTTGAGGCTTGGAAATAGGAGATATGGCCTTTGCTTAAAATGACCTATAACTAACAAATGACCAAAATACCCCTGTCTTGTTCAAACCATAAGTTGAGTTCCACAAATCCTATCAAGGACTTCTACCACTCAAATTAAAGCTAAGGATATTCCCTTCAACATTCATGTTGACCAAGAGATCATAGGAATCATCCTACTAGGGCAAAAGTTGTCTGCAAGTTGGGTGACTTTCAAGGACCCAGATTCACACACCTCTGCTGACCTGTAATTTGTCAAAACCATAACTTGAGCTCTGCAACTCCTATAAAGGACTTCCACCACTCAAATTAAAGCTAAGAACAAGATATACAACATTCATGTTGTGGGGAAGATGAGATATCAATCACATCTGGAGCTAAAACTGCCTGGAAGATAGGGATCAAATTAGGGTTTTTCACTGACAATCCTTGGAAACCCTGACTTGAAACTTCTCAAACTCCTCAATCATGATGAGTTGGTCTAGGAATCACCTTTATAACATCTCTATGCATCATTCCATGATATCATGGCCCTTGGATTAAGTCTCAACCTTCTCCAAATTTTCAGTTATCCTAGGGTTGACCCAGTCAAAACCCTAATTCTACCATTCATGGTTGAATCTTCTGAACTCTTGCACAATGACTTCTCTGGGCTTCATGATGGCTATCAAGACATCTCATAAGCTTTCTCAAATCTCCAAGTTCATTCTCAAAGTCTCAGAATCATCTGAGGAGCACCCACAACTCTCAAGCTATGAAGCACACAACCATGGTTTCAACCCACTCCTCTGAGGATCTCTTGAACTGTCTGGTAAAGGTATCAACCTGCTAACACTTGATGGATAAATAATTGTTGGTCAAATTTTGGGGTGCAACAGCTGCCCCTATTCAAACGGCTTGAACCTGACTGGGTGAGAAGCGAACGGCTCTCAGCCAATCAAGGTGCGAGACGGTTGAATATCGGTAAACCCGAAAATTTGCCAACTGCTCAACTTGTCGAACACTGGAATAATAGCTGCACGGCAACTATCTGGAGAAATACTGATCTGACATCACCGTCAGTCATCCACATTAACTTCTTCTGATATTGCCTTCAGACAATCACAACACCCCGCATCGCCGCTGGAGAACTAAATCTGCATCACCTAACATCGCCGTCCGAAGACTGGAACACCAAATCACCTGACATCGCCGTCAAGAACAACCACAACTCGGGGAAACAAGCGTCCAACATCGCCGCCGGAGACCTAAACCTGAATCCCCAAAATACCCAACATCGCCACTGGAGAAAATGCAACAATGAACAAGATACCCCGCATCGCCGCTGGAGAGAATACAACACTGAACAAAATACCCCGCATCGCCGCTGGAGAACTAAAGGATCTGCATCACCTAACATCGCCGTCAGAAGACTGGATCACCTTGACATGCCCAACATCGCCGCTGGAAAACTGAATCTGACATTGCCGTTGGAAACAAACATCCTCTTAGAGACACTCGACATCGCCGTCGTACAAACATCATCTCTGATGGGGATTTAAAGAGTCTGACCTTGCTGCCAAACAAATATCCAACCTCGCCGTCGAACAAACATAATCTGACCTCACCGTCAAATCCAAACGTTCCACCTCGCCGTCGAACAAACATCCAACCTCGCTGCCGGACAAATGATGATCTGACCTCGCCGTCAAATCCAAACGTTCAACCTCGCCGTCGAACAAACATCCAACCTCGCTGCCGGACAAATGATGATCTGACCTCACCGTCAAATCCAAACGTTCAACCTCGCCGTCGAACAAACATCCAACCTCGCCGCCGGACACAAACCCGGTCTGGGAATCCGAAGTATACATCTCAAAGGTACAAAACCTGAGCTTGGGATGGAAACAAACACTTCCAACGGTACACATCCTAATATTGGAGGCAAACACTTCCAACGGTACACATCCTAATATTGGAGGCAAACATATCCAAAGGTACGAAACCTGAGCTTGGAGGCGAACATATCCAAAGGTACGAAACCTGAGCTTGGAATCAAACATGTCCAAAGGTACGAAACCTGAGCTTGGAATCAAACATATCCAAAGGTACGAAACCTGAGCTTGGAATCAAACATATCCAAAGGTACGAAACCTGAGCTTGGAATCAAACATATCCAAAGGTACGAAACCTGAGCTTGGAATCAAACATATCCAAAGGTACGAAACCTGAGCTTGGAATCAAACATATCCAAAGGTACGAAACCTGAGCTTGGAATCAAACATATCCAAAGGTACGAAACCTTAGCTTGGAATCAAACATATCCAAAGGTACGAAACCTGAGCTTGGAATCAAACATATCCAAAGGTACGAAACCTGAGATTGGAATCAAACATATCCAAAGGTACGAAACCTGAGCTTGGAATCAAACATATCCAAAGGTACGAAACCTGAGCTTGGAATCAAACATATCCAAAGGTACGAAACCTGAGCTTGGAATCAAACATATCCAAAGGTACGAAACCTGAGCTTGGAATCAAACATATCCAAAGGTACGAAACCTGAGCTTGGAATCAAACATATCCAAAGGTACGAAACCTGAGCTTGGAATCAAACATATCCAAAGGTACGAAACCTGAGCTTGGAATCAAACATATCCAAAGGTACGAAACCTGAGCTTGGAATCAAACATACACGCTGCTATTCTCTTGACATCTTGTCAAGTCGTTGCTAAATAAAAGCAAACACGCCGGGTCACCGGACATAATCATCAAGTTAACAACTCTGTTGAGGAGAGAGGAATGAGGGTTCACCCAACAATCCTGACGACTCACTGGGGAAAAGGGAGAAGGGTTCACCCAAACAACCTTGTAGACTTTGCTGCAGAAAGACGAGAGAGTTCACCCAAACGACTTCAACAACTGCTGGGGAATAACGACAGAGTTCACTCAGACGATTCCTACCAACTTTACTGGGGAGCAAGTATCTCTGCTCGAGAACAAGGTAACCTCCTGGTTCATGCTTCATATGCAAATGCTGGAAGAATGAGCGTAATGCTCCGTGCGAAACGGAATGCTACGCTTTTGGGTAAATGTTATGCAATCATGCAAGGAAATGCCCCAGCAGAGTAAATGCTGGGAAGAGGAATCATCCTCTCGGGGAGAGTAATCATTATGCTGAGGAAAAGCTACCCTTCAAGGGAACTGCATTTTCTGCTTGTCTCAACTGAACTTGCACTTGAGGATGACAGACTCCTCCGGAGAACACAGCACATCAAGCTGATCAACACACTATCTTCTGCTATACTCTGCACGGGGAAAGCGATAAATGCTCTGAACGGCTTTCTGGGGGAACGACCCTTCTAGGGAACATAGCCTTCGGGCTACAAGACACTCATGTCATTAAGTCCTCAAACTCACGGGGATAAACAAACTTCGGCTTGCTGGACAATCCTTCAGGATCCGCTTGGGGAGACATTCCATCTGCCAATCATGACTGTGCTCGGCTGGGGATATCAATCTACCTGCCTGCTGCTGGGGAAGTGCCAACCACCTGCTGGGGAAAAGCCCTCCACTCTGTTGGGGGTTCCAGAAATCGTCTTGAACAAACAACTCCGTAGGGCGCTTCCAAGAATCATCCTAAACTGATAACCTTTCTGGAGACTTTATTCTGTTGGGTATTCTAGGAATCTCCCTGGGCCACTCTTGCTGGGGGCGCTACCGGGGAGCTCAAGGATTATCCTAAGCAAACAACTCGGGAAACTGCGCTGAGGCCTCAAAAATCACCTTAAGCAAACGGCCCTACTGAGGAATTCAAGAATCGTCTTGAACTGAAGACTTCGCTGGGGATCTCAAAAATCATATTGAGCGAGCGACTGTGGGGATTACACCGGGGTCTTAAAATTCATTCCTAATAAAGCGACCTCGTTGGGGAGAATATCAGGAATCGTCCTGAGCAACTGGTCCTTTGGTGGAACACCTGTAAGACGAAACTGATAATAACCTAGATCATGTTTATGATGCATATGCTTCGGCGCCATGCCCCACACGGTGGGAATGATATGCGTTCATGCTAAATGCCATGCAATCGTGCACAATGCTATGCAACGTTAAATGCTATGCGGTGTTAAATGCTATGCAGTCATGCACAATGATGCGATCCCGTCCGCCAAATAAATGCTGGGGGGAGGAAACCCTTTTGTCAAGGAGACAAGAACTACTCAGGTAGAGGAATCGTCCTGCTGAGGAGAACGTGGACACGCTGGTATTAATTGGCCTCCGTCTGGGGAATTGATCTTCTGGTTGACTGATGCAGGGCAAACAACTTCAGCTGACTGCTGCAGGGGGTCGAAGCTCTACGAGAACTTGGACATGCTGAAGGAAAGCGATACCAATCGCGAGAATAAACTGCGCGGCCGTCTCGGCTACTCTTCTAGGGATAACTACTCTGTGGGGAAACAACTTCAGCTGCTCCACACTCCACTTGGGGAAAAACCAATCATGATCTGATCAACTTCCAAGGACTCGGCTCTCTTGGGCATCTGCACACTCGGCTGGGGAAGGAGAAATCATTCTGCTTCGCTGGAGAGAGTGCGACTCAGGGGAAATACAGCATTGGCTGTTCAATACTCTGCTAGGGAGAATCCCTCATGGTCCCAACTGCTTCCAGGGATTAGGCTCTTCTGCGGGCTCAGCCGGGGAGAGAAATCATCCTACTTCACTAGAGAGTACGACTCTGGTGCGGAATTTCAATGTCGCTGGGGAAGAAAGAATCGTCTGACTTCGGGGAGAGAACAACCCTGCAAGGGAATACAACATCAGTTGTACCCATACTCTACTGGGGAAGAGGGAACCATCCAACTTCAGGAGAGAGCATGACTCTGGTGGGGAATCTCAATTCCGCTGGAGACTTTACTGGGGAGACATGAGCTTCGGCACCCGAACACTTCTATGAAATCTGTACTTGTGACCCGGTGCTGGGGAAGACATCATTCTTCGGTGCTTGACTCAGCTGATGAGGTGACATTCCTTCAGGATGCGTCTGCTTGGGGAAGAGAATCATCTCTACCTGGGGAAGACATATCAATGCTCACCATCTTGCGTTCAGATTCTGCGGAGGAGAGACTACTGAACTCTGCTGGAGAAGGAGGGCTCGCCCTGCTTCGGGGATGTGCACGACACATCTTCTGGAAGGTGCTACACCTGCAACAACAGAAACAAACAGACAAGATACCCTCCTCAAAGGGGCCTATCAAGGTTATTATCTCGTGACAATATTCCGTTAATTAATTGTTTCAACAATCCATGGGCCTAGGCCCGCAAGTTTATGTATGCGCATTTTATTAAAAAACATCGGCGTTTTCGTTCGCAAACAAAACAGATAAATGCTAAACAGACAAGCAGAATTGCTGAATAATGTGCATTTTATTGATGATGAACCCCTGAATGGGCAAAAATGTTTTACAACAGAGGCAAACTCCTGGAATGAGGAAGCCGCGCAAAAAGAAAACATAAATATACATCAGTATATACAAATGTTGGCAACGAGGCGTAGACGAACACCATGAGTTGATCCCTCTAAGACCCACTCGACTTCGATACTTCTCCGATGCTTCAGCTTCGGAAGAGATTGATTCAGATAAACGGCCCTCAGGTCCTCCAAACCACTAAACAATGAAAGTCCACACGCGGAACGCAGTCATTTGCTTATTCAAATCCCTAACTTTTGCGTGAACCGCCCTTTACGGGTTTTCAGTTCACCGGGATACCCTTTTTTGCCGAAGCCGCCCAGTGTAGGTTTTCGACTTCGCGGGTGTACATTTTTTCAATATATCCCTAATTTTTGCCCGAACCTTTTATTCTGTTTTTGGTTCGCCGGGATGCCCCTTTTTTGCCTGGACTCTTTCTTTTTTTTTCCAGCGGGTCTCTTTCAAGCAAAGTATTTTTTAACTGCGTTCGCGTTCACCGGGGATGCAAAATCTTCACCATCCATCGTGGATAACAACAAAGCTCCTCCTGAGAAGACCTTGCTGACGACATACGGCCCCTCGTAATTCGGAGTCCATTTGCCCCGGTGATCGGAGTGTGGCGGAAGAATCTTCTTCAGGACGAGATCACCCGTCTGAAAGCTTCTAGGACGCACCTTCTTATCATAAGCTTTCTTCATTCGGCTTTGGTACAGGCGACCAAATGCAATCGATGCTAACCTCTTCTCGTCCATCAGGCTGAGCTGGTTCAAGCGATTCGTAATCCATTCTGCCTCGTCGAGCTTTACATCAACCAAAACTCGCAAAGAAGGAATCTCCACTTCTAATGGTAGGACAACTTCCATACCGTACACCAAGGAGAAAGGAGTTGCCCCGGTCGACGTACGCACCGTCGTACGATAACCGTGTAAGGCAAACGGCAACATCTCGTGCCAATCTTTATACGTCACAACCATCTTCTGAACAATCTTCTTGATGTTCTTGTTGGCCGCTTCAACAGCGCCATTCATCTTCGGCCGATAAGGAGATGAGTTGTGGTGTTCAATCTTGAAGTTCTGGCACAACTCCTTCATCATCTTGTTGTTCAAATTCGAACCATTATCAGTAATGATCCGCTCGGGAATTCCATAGCGACAGATGATGTCCTTCTTTATGAATTTAGCTACCACCTGCTTGGTCACATTAGCGTACGAGGCTGCCTCCACCCATTTGGTGAAGTAGTCGATGGCTACCAGAATGAAACGATGACCATTGGATGCAGTGGGCTCGATCTTGCCTATCATGTCGATGCCACACATGGAGAACGGCCAAGGGGAGGACATGACATTTAATGGGCACGGCGGCACATGAACTTTATCAGCATAAATCTGGCATTTGTGACATTTCTTCGCGAATCTGAAGCAATCCGACTCCATAGTCAGCCAGTAATACCCTGCTCTCAGGATCTTTCTCGTCATGGCATGCCCGCCGGCGTGCGTACCAAATGTGCCCTCATGGACTTCTTCCATGAGCATACTTGCCTCTTTCTCATCTACACATCTGAGCAGCACGAGATCGTGGTTTCTCTTATACAACACTCCATCAGGATTGAGATAAAAGTTTCCAGATAGCCTCCTTAGAGTCTTCTTATCCTGGGTTGACGCACCCGCAGGATACTCCTTAGTCATAAGGAAGGTCTGGATGTCGTGGAACCATGGCTTGCCGTCGGTGGCATCCTCGATTGCAAAGACAAATGCTGGTCTGTCAAGACGCGAAAGCACAATTCTTGGAGCCTCATTCCAATAATTGACTTTATACATTGAAGCCAGCGTGGCTAAGGCATCAGCCATTTGATTTTCAGCCCTGGGTACATGATGAAGTTCCACTCGATCGAAGAACGGAAGCAGCCTCCTGGCATAATTCATGTACGGCACTAAATTCGCTTGACGAGTTTCCCACTCCCCTTTGATCTGATTGATTACAAGCACTGAGTCACCATATATGTCTAGATTCTTGATTCTCAAATCAATTGCCTCTTCTAGACCCATAATACATGCTTCATACTCTGCTTCATTGTTGGTAACTGGAAACGTCAGTCTCGCAGTAAACGGGATGTGGGATCCGTGAGGAGTTGTGATGATAGCCCCGATACCACTTCCATAGGAATTAACCGCTCCGTCGAATATCAATTTCCACTGAGACTTCCTATCTGGCCCCTCATCGGGCAATGGCTCATCGCAATCCTTCGCTTTGAGAAACATAATATCCTCGTCAGGGAATTCGAACTTCATCGGCTGGTAGTCTTCGATTGGCTGCTCGACAAGGTAATCAGACAATACGCTTCCCTTAATGGCTTTCTGGGAGACGTACTGAATATCATATTCCGTTAACACCATTTGCCATCTGGCAATCCTGCCCGAAAGAGCCTGCTTCTTGAAGACGTACTTGATTGGATCCATCTTCGAAATTAGCATAGTGGTGTGATTGAGCATATACTGTCGCAGACGTTTGGCGGCCCAAGCTAATGCACAACACGTCTTCTCCAGCATCGAGTATCGAGATTCACACTCAGTGAACTTTTTACTCAAGTAATAAATGGCATGCTCTTTTCTGCCCGTCTCGTCGTGCTGACCGAGAACACACCCCATACTATTCTCCAGAACCGTCAGGTACATGATTAATGGCCGTCCAGCCACTGGGGGTATCAAGATTGGAGGTTCTTGAAGATACTGCTTTATTTTGTCGAATGCCTTCTGGCAATCCTCATTCCAAGTAATCGCCTGATTTTTCTTTAAAAGCTTGAACATCGGTTCACAAGTGGCTGTGAGCTGAGAGATAAACCTTGCAATGTAGTTTATTCGGCCCAGGAAACCACGAACTTCTTTTTCTGTTTTAGGCGCTGGCATTTCTTGGATAGCTTTTATTTTCGCAAGATCGACTTCAATACCTCGTTCACTAACGATAAACCCCAATAACTTTCCGGACCGCACTCCGAAAGTGCACTTGTTAGGATTCAGCCTCAGCCTGAACTTCCTAAGCCTTTCAAAAAGCTTCAATAAGTTGACCAGATGCTCCTCCTCCGTTTGGGACTTTGCAATCATGTCATCAACATAGACCTCGATCTCATGATGAATCATATCATGAAACAAAGTTACCATTGCTCGCTGGTAAGTGGCCCCTGCGTTCTTCAGACCGAAGGGCATTACCTTATAGCAGAATGTTCCCCAGGGGGTGATGAACGTCGTTTTCTCCATGTCCTCCGGCGCCATCTTAATCTGATTGTAACCGGAGAAGCCATCCATGAATGAAAACATGAAAAACTGGGCTGTGTTGTCGACCAACACATCGATATGAGGCAACGGGAAATCATCCTTAGGGCTCGCCCTATTCAAATCCCGATAATCGACGCACATGCGTACCTTACCGTCCTTCTTCGGTACAGGTACTATGTTGGCGAACCACGGAGGGTAAGTGGTAACGGCTAGAAATCCTGCGTCCAACTGCTTCTGGACTTCTTCCTTGATTTTTACAGCCATATCTGGTCTCGTCCTCCTAAGCTTCTGCTTGACTGGAGGGCAATCTTCTCGTAACGGCAAACGATGAACCACGATGTCAGTGTCAAGTCCGGGCATATCCTCATATGACCAAGCAAAGACGTCACTATACTCTCGAAGCATCTCGACCAGTCTATGCTTGACATCATTCTGCAGCGCAGCCCCTACTCTGACATTTCTGACGAGCTCCTCAGAACCCAGATTTATGATCTCAATATCCTCCTCGTGAGGCAGAATAACCTTTTCTTCTTGTCTCAATAAGCGGGCCAACTCTTCCGGAAGGTCCTCGTCTTCATCAATCTCATCCTCGGCTTGATAGATCGGGCAATCAAAGTCGTAGTGAGCCGTAGAGGGTCCAGAGTCGATGTCATCTGTTACGTGGATCCTGCAATAACAAGGGTTAAGTTTAAAGCAAGAATATGCAGGTTAGCACGAACCTCGTTGCCATTTTGCTGTTTTTCGAAATAAACATAAAACAGGAATAACAGAGAACACAGTATTTGATTACGAAGAAAACGCCTTTTATTTATTAACAAAATGCATACACATAATCCAACAAGGCCCTGACAGTAAAACCACTATGCCCTGGGCAGGACATAGGGTTGTACAAAGATTGTAAAAAGCAAATCATTACTCTTCACTTGTCAGCTTGATAATCTCCTTGATGGTCCAATTGTGGAGGCGCTCGCCCGTCTTGCTTGGTTGAATCCAAGCGTCAAGATCACAATCACTATCCCCGCTGTCCTCCGACGCAGCGTTGATGCTCTCGAAGATTACTCTGCCCTTGGTGAATAGGATCGGCCCTTTCCCACGAGACGAGCTGCCAGAAGAAGATGAAGCTTCAGCTCCAGGGGAATACCCCAATCCAAACTTATCCTGCTTGATTGGTATATCCAAAACATGCCCCCAGCCTGGGGTAGAACCAGCTTCGACAACGGCCCGAGCTTCCTTAAACGAGGAGAGATTCATCTCTTGCTTCTCTGCGACGACAGGAGCTACCTCTTTCACTTTGACGGTTTCAAATGCTTGGCAGAGCGTTTCATGGATCTCGCCATCCATTTCAACATATTTAAAGGACGATAGGTGGCTTACCATAATGTCCTCTTCACCACAGACTGTTACTATGCTGCCCCCGACAGCATACTTAAGCTTCTGATGCAGCGTGGACGTCACGGCACCAGCAGAATGGATCCATGGCCGACCTAAGAGGCAACTATAGGCGGGCATGATATCCATGATATAGAAAACCGTATTGAATGTCTCTGGGCCAACTTGAATTGGTAGGGTCAACTCTCCAAAGACGTGGCGCTTGGTTCCGTCAAAGGCTTTCACGACCAGATCACTGGGCGTGCAAAGCAGTCCACGGGTATCCAATTTCATCAGTGCTTTCTTCGGAAGCACATTAAGCGAGGAACCCGTATCCACCAGGACATGCGACATGATAGTGCCTCTGCACTCTATCGAGACGTGCAAGGCGCTATTGTGATCTCTTCCCTTAGGAGTCAGCTCCAGATCTGTAAATCCCAGCCCATTACCAGCATTAACATGGGCTACCACCTCCTCGAGTTGATTTACTGATATCTCCTGCGGCACGTATGCAGCATTCAATACCTTCAGTAATGCGTTGCGGTGCGCCTCAGAACACAGCAACAAGTTAAGAATCGAGATCTTTGACGGAGTCTGATGAAGATGATCTACAATTTTGTAGTCGCTCTTCTTGATTAGTCGCATGAACTCTTCAGCATCTTTGACTAGCAAATCTTTTTCTGCCCCAGCAGGGACCTCTTCAACAGCTTTACCTTTACCCTTATCCACAGCGTCAGCTTGGACCACTTTCTCTGCTGCAACCTCTGCTGGCGCGAACACTCTACCGCTTCGAGTGATACCACTGACCTCGGCAAGATTCTGCACAGTCGATCCGAATGGTTCAAGGTCTATCTTCTGACCATTGCAGTAAACTTCGGCGCCGTAATGCCATGGAACAGCATTAGTACTCTCGAATGGGATTGGTCCGGCCCTAGTGATGGTGATAGTAGGCGGACGGGGTGCAGAAATAGTAATAGGGTGACGAGGAATAGTAATGGTGGCCACTTCATCTGCCTGCTTCAGTACGAATTCCCCTGATGCAATTTCAACGCTCTGGCTAAACTGCAAAATACCCTCGGACATCAGACTTTGGATACCTTCGATCAGCTGCTCACACCTATCAGGAAGTGTAGCACAAGCCATACATAACTCTCCGCATCCAGGAAAGAAGCCCTTCTTCAGCAACTTAGCCTTGACAAAACTCAACGGCGTCTTCAAATCTTTGACATCAGTCAGCAAGTCTGAACTCTCCTCAGTGATAACAGCATTCACTCCGCCCCCCTTATGATGAGGCATGGGGTTTTTGGTAACGTTGGGCACGCTATCAGAAAAGTTGATAATCTTGGCGTCCACCAAGTCCTGGACTTTGTGCTTAAAAGCTTTACAATTCTCAACCGTATGGCCAGGTGCCCCAGTATGGAACTCACAAGTAGCACTGGCATCATACCCCGGTGGTGGTGCCCCTGTTAAGGGAGCCATTGTCCTCTTTTGCACTAACTGGAGCTGAAGCAACGTTTGCAGAAGCTGTGCATACGACATAGGTGGAGTTTCAAACTGACGATTTGTCGTAGGAGCCCGATTCTGATATCTCCTGTACCCCTGCTGATTCTGCTGCTGAGGCTGCTGCTGCTGCTGCGGTGGGGCAGCTGGGATATTTATGCTAGCAATCTGAGGCTGAGGGCCCTTGCCCTTTCTCCGAGCATTAGTGACAGCACTGGCGTCTCCCTCTCGACGCTTTCCAGTATAGGGTTTCTTGCTAGCTCCTCCAACTAAGGATGATTCGCCCTGAATTTTTCCAATCTTTATACCGTTCTCAACATGCTCGCCCAGAGTGATGAGAGCCGAGAATGTTCCAGACATGCCACTGACCAGCTTTTCATAATAGATTCCAGGAAGGGTAGCCACGAACATTTGCACCAGCTCACGCTCAACCATCGGCGGTTGAACCCGAGCAGCCAATTCACGCCACCGCTGGGCGTATTCTTTGAAGCTTTCATTGTTCCGCTGTGAAAGATTCTGAAGCTGAACTCGGTTGGGAGCCAAGTCGCTATTGTATTGATAGTGGAGGACGAACGCTTCTGCCAGATCTCTCCAGGTGCGCACAGTAGCGGGCTCCAAACCCATATACCATTCGAGCGATGGACCAGAAAGACTATCCTGAAAGAAGTGCATCAGCAGCTTCTCATCGTCAGAATAAGCGGACATCTTTCTATAATAAGATCGGAGGTGAACACGGGAGCAGGTAGTACCCTTATACTTCTCAAAGGTAGGCACCTTGAACTTGTGAGGTACTTTAAAGTCAGCAATCAGCCCGAGCTTGGACATGTCAACGCCCAATGTGTTCTGATTTTCAATGTCTCTCATCTTGTCTTCCAGCGCCTTGAACCTGAGTCGAGCCTCAGCATTCAACTCTGCCTCTACACCTCTCTGAGAGAATATGTCATCCTGATGGTCCTCCAGCCACGGTTGAGGCACCAACAGATTTCCTGCACCAGTATTGCCGTTGACCGGCCCTATGTTAACATTGGCTCCCAAACTACCATTGCCGACGCCAGCCGCGTTGAGCCCGATATTAGTCATAAGATTGCCGTTAGCACTACCGTTGCCCCCGGCAACAGGAACAACGTTCTGTGGAGTATCCACTGGAGGAGGAGTAGGCACGGCCCCGTCGTGAAGTATGCCATTACTGTCAACCCTGGAGATCAGAGGTTGAACCAAAGTACGAAGCTGGTCCTGCCCATTCGCGACCACCTGCATCAGCTCCATAAAACGATCCATCCGTTCACGGAGCTCTTGAACATCTGACTGCACCTAGTCCATTATCCTTGTCTGATTAGCGCGAGTTGAGTAGCGGTGGATGAGTCTTTGATCAATCCTGGAGATCGAAAGCAGCTCGGAACCTGTGTACCTGAAAAACCTGTCAACATCAAAGGTTAGGAAAAGCAACAAAATGTATGTCATGCAAAATGCTTTATGCAGATGTATGCGTGTGTCTGTGTGCTTGAGAGATTTCCCCCGATCCTGGCGCCGTAGTACCAGTGCTGACAATAATAAGGAGGGGAATCTGGGCCCAATCATGGAAACAGTAATCTCACATATAGTATCAGCAATAGTTAGATTCGACACATCGAGGACTGAGAACTCGTACGCAATAGTCTTTCGGAGAGAGGCTGCAGTAATACAATAAGAGGCGAGAAATCCTGGATCGGGGAGACGGTACCTGTCACAGACACACGCCAATGGGATGCGAATGATTATGCAAACTAATGCAAAATGCAACAAAATATCCAGGTGGCTGCTGTGGAGATTCGGTATCGACAGTCGCTGATGAGAAGGAAACCCCGGTGTAAAACCACTGATCTGATCTGCTGAGAATAACCATCTGATAGGATCGAGGTCAAAATTCTGCCTTGACAAGAATAAGTGCCTGATACTAAAAGATCCCGGATGCAAGATCAAGTAACATCTGTTGATGAAGTCTTCAGACCCCAAATCAAAAATCTGCCCTGTCGAGAACAAACACACAGCTGCTGACGAGATCCTCAGACCCCACTCAAAATCTGCCCTATCAAGAACAAACAACAACTGCTGATGAGATCTTTAGACCCCACTCAAAAATCTGCTCCATTCAGGACAAACCTCTGACGACAATACTCTGACCAAAGCCTGCTCTATCAAGAACAGACAAACACCCGATGATAAGATCCTCTGATCAAAAACTCGCTCTGTCAAGAACAGTCAAATCTGCCACCGAGAACCCTGATACCAACATAACTGATTCACTGTCAAGAAAATCAGGTAGTCTGGAGGTCAAAGTTTCCTGCAATATCCCAACCCCACTCACAGGTATGGACCTAATCCACGGACAAAGGTACGGCATCCTATGCGGTCGTCAGCGTCACAGACTTTCACGAGTGACGATACGATTCCCAGAAGGAGTGGCATCATCAAGTCATGAAGAGGCCTCTCTTAGCTGACTTCCAAATGATCGGTCCCCAGAGTCGACAATCCTCACGTCTGGACTCCCCTCAGATCCTCAGGACCGGAAAGGAGCACCTCTGCAAGAATCTCGTCTGAGCGCAGATTTTCGTAGGGAACTGTGCCTGCTCAGCAGACAGGTTCGTCTACTACTTCTCCGCAACTATATCTAGGTGTGTACTCAAGCCCAGGTCCGGCTTTTCACTCATAGTAACATCCCTCTCCCACAGCAGCACAGATAATCATATCAAACTGGAAATAAAACGCGGGAAATAAAATGCGGGAAGTAAAAATGCGATAAATAAACGCAACCTAACAAGCAAACACACAAACGATAGGATTGACTCTCATAGGGAACCGGAAAACCAGAGACTCTGGGTTCGGTCCCCAGTAGAGTCGCCAGCTGTCGCTTGCGCGAAAATAAGGTGCCGGCATGACAGAAGAGTCGCCACCTTTCGTTATTTATCCCTCAGAGCGGGAAAGGAAACGATCGGAAAAACCTGACGAATAAGGGTAAGACAAGGTCGTCGCAACCATTGTCTGGGTTCGGGAGTCGGTTACGCAAGGGGAAGGTATTAGCACCCCTCACGTCCGTCGTACTCGACGGGATCCTCGCTTGTTTGTTTACTTGGACGGGTTGGTTATAATCTATCTACCTATCAAGGCTGGCTGAAAAAAGAAAAGAAAAATGACTCGGCAAAGCATCGCACTTTATGCCTACGTATTCTCATCAGAGAATGAGAAATCAGAGTCAACGTAGTTCGCCTAACTACGGGGGATTGTGGGGGAAGGTTGCTCGCTAGGACGTCGCATCCTATGCCTACGTACTTTCATCTGGTATGAAAGATCAGAGCAAACGTAGTTCGGGAAACTACGGGTTACCTCCTGAAAGAAGTGTTTTTTTTTATTATGCTTGCGATTTCAACCGCACTAGAGACTATGACCTGAGAGGGAATGCGTCCTTTCTCGGATAGCTTAAGGCTCGTAACGTACGAAAGAAATCATTCATGATTACTGTATTTTAAACTGCTTCGAGATGAGAAGAGAACAGGCCCAACTAGGAGGGAGACTATCAAGTCCTACTGTTATCATGCCATGGATTCATCCTATGGTTGAGGTTTGAACAGGGAACTCCTAGATGTTGTCATGCATAGGTTTCAACCTAAAAGTCTATCATCAAATCCTTATCAAAGGAAATGAGAGTCCTAAGGGATCATGTCAATGATACACCAAAACAGACAAAAGCATCAGCTTTAACAGTAAAATGCATGCAATGCAAGTGAGGGAGGAAATGTGTGTGGGGCTTCAGCCTCCACAAGCTCGTCTCAACCTCAAGCCAGTCATGAAATAACAATAATCATACTGAAAATAAACAACATGCTATCAAGCAATATACAGATAAAGGAAATGAAGTGCCATCAGGCAAACAAAACACACTTGAGAAAGAATCATCTACTCTCTAATCCTAACCCTAACACAGAATCCTGATCAAATCTAATCAAAGCCCTAAAGCAAAACCTAACCAAAGGAAATCAATCCCAGTCTTCAAGCTTAAGAACAAGCTTACCAAAGAAAGGGAGCTAAGTAAGCAGACTCATAGTGTCTTCCTCAGGAAAGCACTAGGAGGTGTGTACTCAGGAGTCATACCCTATGTGGCTCAACCACTGTGATCAGTTTATATTCCTCCTCAGGAGAAATTAAACTCACAAGCAGGCTCCAACATCACTGGATATTTAGGAAATCCTATCTGAACTAGTGGAACTAAGTGAATAGACCCATAGGACCTTCCTCAGGAAAGTACTAGGAGGCTTCCACTTAGGAGTTGTATCCTATGTGGCTCAACAACTGTGATCAGTTTACATTCCTCCTCAGGAGAAATTAAACTCACAAGTTGGCTCCAACATCATTGGATACTTGGGAAATCCTAGATAAACTAATGGAACTAAGTAAATAGACCCATAGGACCTTCCTCAGGAATGTGCTAGGAGGCTTCCACTTAGGAGTTGTATCCCATGTGGCTCAACAACAGGTGATCAGTTTACATTCCTCCTCAGGAGAAACTAAACTCACAAGTTGGCTCCAACATCATTGGATACTTAAGAAAGAGGTGAGAAGAAAGAATGAAAGTCATTCATAGTGCCTTCCTCAGGAAAGTACCATGAACTTCCTTCAAACTTCAGGATCTCAAACCTCACAGACAGGGAAAAAGCCAAGCTCTGGGTCTCTGAGTCTTGGTCTCCAATCTTCTCTTCATCAGTTCCTCAACAAGATCTTCAAGACAACACCAGCCCACAACAAATTCCCCAAAACAACCCCAGAGATGAACAGATAACCACAGAACAGCTAAAACCATTAGGCAACTTCATAAAATACCTAAAAATACTAAACCAAGGGGGAAAATTCTAACAATTATTCTCAAGGGTCTACAACATCTACCCATAACATCCACATATGCCCCTACCCAAAAATCAAGACAAAACTATCTAAAGAAAATGAATTCTTTCACCTATGCACAACCTAAACCCTAATTAGGATACCCTAATGCTACCCTAATTAAACTAACCAAATTTTAATCTAAAAATCAAGAATTAAATCTTATGGGGAACTATGATTCAATATCTAATCACACCAAAAAGAATGAATTAAAAAGACTAAAGGAAAGTCTTAAAACAAATTCTACAAAATCATGTACAAAATTAATCCTATTTTAAAAGCTATTGAAATGAAAAATCTATTAAAAATATGAAAAGAAAATAAAATGGAGATTTTATTTATTCAGAATTTTCTAGACAAATTTATGAACACATGAAAAAAACAAGAATTAAAAAAATATTAAATTTTCTATTTTTTATGAATTTTATAAAAGACAAACAATAAAAGAAAATAAAAAAAGAATTAAAGGGGACGGGGGGTGAAAATAGCAAGGCAAATTAGTTGTTAATTGATGGGCTAAAAAAGGGGAGGGGGGGTGCGCGTAGCAAGTTAGACCCAGGCCTAGGTTTTCAGCTTTAATGAAACGCTGCGTTGCAGCGGGGAGGTTTCCCTCCGTTTTCATTTTAAAACCTGGCCACACGATTAGAGGAAAAGGTCAAGAATTCAGAGAGATCCAACGGCCAACAACCATCGTCCCCAAAACTGATCTAGGGTTTTCAGAACCCAGAATCCATGCATGGATTTTCTCCTTGCTCGTTCTCTCTCCACACTTGATGGTTTTCAAAAATTCCAAAAGGGAAAATGGTCTACAGATTAAGAGGAACAAGGCTATACGAGTAGTTTTCATTAATTCTCCTTGAATCATTCAAACAGAAAACTTCAAAGCTCGGGTACCACCATATTTTCCTGAGATCAATGCTTCTAAAACTCCAATTTAATGATCCAATCTTGTTCTTTATACTACCCTAACCATGCTAATCTAATCTATGCTAACTAAAACTCACTACAAAGCTTGTTCTTGGAAATTAAAGAATCTTGCACCTGCCATGAAACCTCATACAGAGCTCTCAAACTCATGGGAAAAGATCAACTAACCTAGTACACTAATTCTACACCTAAAGAACTAATGGAAACCCCATAAATAAGGATATTCGTGGGAAGAAAGAAACCTGTCAAGGTTCAATGGTGTGTGTAGCTAGGGCTTGATTCAGAGCTTGCAAGGGCTTCAAGATGATCCTTTGATGATGGACAGTCTTCTGTTTGCACTGGTTTTGAAGGAGAAGCCTTGTGGTGGAAGAAATCGTGTGTTGCTTGATCTTGAAGGAAACTCTTCAATGGCAAGTTCTCTCTCTCTTTCTCCTCTGAATTCTTCCTCCTTGACCAACCTCATACTCATCATGATTCACTCTTTTTATAACCATCATTGGAAAAGTCTAGGACCATCTAGAATGATCTAGAAAGTCCTTGAAATCTCATGTGATGACATATTGAATTTCTCTCATCTCATGCCTTATGCCTTATAATTTGGTTTCAAAATACCTTTACATGAGATAATGAGAAGATATGTGTGAAAAACAAGCTCACCTTTGGCTTATGTTGAGTTTTGCAAGGGTGCCTTATTATGCAAGTTTCAATTTTACAAAGCATGTCCCATTTTAAAGCCTCAAATGAAAATTATATTTAAACCAATGTTCTCAAAATGATGTTTCCAATCAAAATGATATATTGGATGACCTATTTTGGATTTGTGGATCTTCCAAACCAATTTCCAATTTCAACTTTTCAAACTTATAAGCCATTTTTAGTTCATTTTTGACCAATCATGCAAATCCATGCTATGAGCTTTTCCAACAATACATGACCTTCTTTCTAGACTTAAAATCACATTTTGAACAACTTTCATGTTTTGAGTTTTTCCATTTGAGGCTTGGAAATAGGAGATATGGCCTTTGCTTAAAATGACCTATAACTGACAAATGACCAAAATACCCCTGTCTTGTTCAAACCATAAGTTGAGTTCCACAAATCCTATCAAGGACTTCTACCACTAAAATTAAAGCTAAGGAGATGCGCTTCAAAATTCATGTTGACCAAGAGATCATAGGAATCATCCTACTAGGGAAAGAGTTGTCTGCAAGTTGGGTGACTTTCAAGGACCCAGATTCACACACCTCTGCTGACCTGTAATTTGTCAAAACCATAACTTGAGCTCTGCAACTCCTATCAAGGACTTCCACCACTCAAATTAAAGCTAAGAACAAGCTATACAACATTCATGTTGTGGGGAAGATGAGATATCAATCACATCTGGAGCTAAAACTTCCTGGAAGATAGGGATCAAATTAGGGTTTTTCACTGACAATCCTTGGAAACCCTGGCTTGAAACTTCTCAAACTCCTCAATCATGATGAGTTGGTATAGGAATCACCTTTATAACATCTCTATGCATCATTCCATGATCTCATGGCCCTTGGATTAAGTCTCAACCTTCTCCAAATTTTCAGTTATCCTAGGGTTGACCCAGTCAAAACCCTAATTCTACCATTCATGGTTGAATCTTCTGAACTCTTGCACAATGACTTCTCTGGGCTTCATGATGGCTATCAAGACATCTCATAAGCTTTCTCAAATCTCCAAGTTCATTCTCAAAGTTTCAGAATCATCTGAGGAGCACCCACAACTCTCAAGCTATGAAGCACACAACCCTGGTTTCAACCCACTCCTCTGAGGATCTCTTGAACTGTCTGGTGAAGGTATCAACCTGCTAACACTTGATGGATAAATAATTGTTGGTCAAATTTTGGGGTGAAACAGAGAGAGAGTAGTGTTCTCATTCTCTGTTATAACACTTCTACTATATGTTTATCTAAGAATCCTATTTTGCATTCTAGAGCTAAAAATATTGAGATTAAACATCACTTTATACATGACTATGTTGAGAAGGGTATTTTAAACTTAAAATTTATTGATACAGACCATCAATGGGCTGATATCTTTACAAAACCCCTTGCTGAAGATATATTGGTTTTCATTCTGAAAAATTCATCTATGGAAGTTTGTCCAGAATGAAATAGATAATTATTTCATTATGGTTTAATGAGACTCAGAGATATTTTGACTCTGAACGTGTGAGTCTTCTGAAGTGAGAAGGTGTCATAAGTTCATAACCATCCAGTCAGAACCTCATTATTGAACGTTCTGTATTCTAGATATTGAACAATTTATGCATTAATGAGTTGTCAATCAGTCTTGGTAAGTGGAACAGTTTTAAAAGACAAGTATCTTAGAATACTGAATTGTTTCTGAAATAGCTGAGTGACACATTAGGTGAACATAAGCCTTGGGATTAGGTAAAATCTTCATGATTTACCCCTTGTCAGATTTTGTGCACTGTACAAGATTCGTTTTCTGATTGCAAAAATACCTATTTAAACCCACCTCACTCACTTCACACACCTTTTCTACTTTCACTTCTCACACTTCTTTCTTTCAAACCAAAAAGTTTTTTGACACCTTAAACTTGTTCTTCATCACCAACAACTGTATCTCAAGAACAAGCTCAACAACAATAACAATAATAACAAAAACTGGTTTCATCTTCTCAACAAACTACACAGTAACCAGAACAGATAAAAGAATGAATCCCATGATTAACTCTTTGTACCCCTGTAGATGAGTTGGAAGTCCTAAGTGAACTTATGGTAGACTTTGAAAATTTAAAGGGTAAAATGACTCAACTTCTTGAATGATGTTAAACTTCAAGGTTGGGATAAGTACTTTAATTATCTTCAAGGTCTAGTTTTCTTTCATTTGGTTAGAGAATTTTGGACTCATGCTAAGACTTTTACTTTCCAAGTCACTTCCTTTGTCATGCGAAAAAAATAAAGTCATCTCAAAAAAGCTAATATCCAAACTCATTAGACATGATGGGTCTGGTAAAAGATGTCTTCAAATGGTGGAAATAAATTTTTATTTGATTGAGATTTCAAAAGCTATCTTCACTTCTGGAGTTCATTAAAACAAGATCAAGGATCTTCTACCTCATCTAAGAATCTGGGCCATAATTCTTCAGGGAAATATTCATCATAGAAAACCAATAAATTTTGTAGATTACATCAATGGTAACCAACAATATGTTCTCTTCTTTGTTGCTTATAAGCAGAAAGTGAGTTTCCATTCACTTCTCTTTCAACATCTGAGGGATATGGTGAAAGAAACCAGAGATCGAAGAGAGAAGAAAAACAATTAGATTCCTCTTGGTAGGCTGATTTTTGACATCTTGATGGAGAGTAAGGTGATAAACCCTCTTAAAACAGGTCATATCACCAACGAGCTGGAAACCCAGGTTGGAAGGGTGTTCAACGCTAGAGGTTTGGAGAATATGGGTCTTATTCCTAAAGTGAAAATTAACTCCGCTAGAATTTCCACAAGAGCTACTTCCAACAGAAGGATCCCTTCGGGAGGCTTTCCAATATTCTCAAAGTCATATTTTATGAATGTTCTAATGGAATATTATGCTAGATGTGAGTCAGGTGCCATAGACAGAGCTTCTGAGACTTCTTCTAAGAAGAGGAAGAGTTCTAAGAAGTATGTTGATGGAAGACCTATAAAGGTTAAGATTTCTAGAAGGACTCTAGAGACTTCTGCTGAAGAACCTAAAGTTATTGTTGCTCCTTCTGTTGGAAATGTACCTAGTAAGTTAGTTCTTTTCTAACCTCAAATTCATTCTATTGTTAGCAGTTCATATATCCCATCCACCACTACTCTTTCACGGATCCATATTTCTACACCAGTTCACTCTAACCCTATTCATATTTTTGAACAAGTTCACTATGAACTTACTCATTCTTCTGAACAAGTTCACTTCCAAAAAATGCTTACTGAACCCATTGTTTCTGCTCCCTAAACTACTATTTCGAATGATACTTTTCCATATCTCACTATACCTTTTGAACCCCTTAGAACCATTATCATACCTACACCTCAAACACTTCTTTCATCCACACTTCTATCCCTAATAAATCAACCACAAAGCTCCACTCACCCTGACGCTCCCATTGTAGAATCAGAAAATGACTCTGATTCTGAGATAGACATTGAAATCATTGTTGTCCCTGACTAAACTCCCCATCTTTATTATGACCAAACCACCTTTCATACTAGCATACTTCCCACACCCATGGATGAATTGTTTCTGTAGTTTGAAAGTGAGGTTGCTGCCAGACTTAACTCTTTCACTGAAGTTTGCACATCTAATGCAAATCTATCTGAAGTTCATACTATGTGTAACAATCTTAGAAAATGGATTGACTGTAGTTTTGAAGAGTTGAAATTCTTGTGCTTGAAGGAGACTCAAAGGAACTTCCAAGACAGATTCTCTGGTATAGTTGAACATTTGCTTCAAAAGCTTCCTTCACGCTTCTGCTTCCTGCACCTGTTGTAGAAGCCCATTCTCCTCCTCCTTCGTAAGATACCTAATTAGAATCTATTTCTAGAACAAATGGTCTTGTGGTAGCTAAAGATTTAGACTTTGCATCTTCTTTGCTACTGAAGTCTTTAGAAGACCTCAAGGATGAGAATGCAATTGTTAGAGAAAGGCTGGACAAGCAGGATAAGATGTTCAAGGCTCAAGCTGAAACCAACAACATGATTGAAGGGATGCTTCAAGCCATTCTATCTAGACTGCCACTCTCTACGAAACCTTGTTTTTAAAACTTGTTGCTTTATTATGTCGCAACTGCAAAAAACACCCGGGAGAAAAACATAAGAGTCACCACCGAACGTTATTTATCCCAAAGAGAGGGAAAGGAAACGATCAAAGAGAACCTGAAGAACAGGAGAAGACAAGGTCATCGCAACCAAATCTTGGGTTCGGGAGTCGGTTACGTAAGGGGAAGGTATTAGCACCCCTCACGTTCGTTGTACTCAATGGGATCCATGCTTGTTGTCTAATCAAACGGTGTGTTCATTTATAAGATACTTCTAAACAAAAACGAGAACAAAAGAAAAAGTAAGAGACTCAATAGGACATTGTCGACCTATGCCTACGTATTCCCTCGTGCAATGGGAAAGTCAGAGTCAACGTAATTCGGAAAACTACGGGTGATGGGGGGAAGGTTGCTCGCCAAGAAATCGCCATCTTGTGCCTACGTATCCTCATATGGTATGAGAAATCAGAGCAAACGTAGTTCAGGTAACGAAACCACAGGTTGGTTAAGTGTTTTTATGAGCGACGTTAGGTTCCCATTCCAACAATTAGAGACAATGCCTGTTTGCGGTTGAATGGAAAAGTAATGTACTCTTTTCTGAAAATGATTTGGAAACACAAATCATGAAGGATAAAAAGGTTTGACTTTCATAGTAAGTTTTAGTGAAGTGAATTTATTTGCTTTGTGATTCACGTTGCACTAAAGATTATGACATAGGAACGAATGCGTCACATATCGCCCCTAGACGGGACGTACACTAAACACTCTAGACGAGCGAGAGGAGACCCATCACTCATCATTTTCCATGTGCTTAAGGCTTATGGCGCACAATGTTCATCGTTCTTATTAAGTGTTTTGAGATGAGAAGAGAGACACACAGAAGGTCTAAGGGAAACTTGGCCCTGACGTTGTCATGCAAAGTGGTCCTAAAGTCGGGATGCGAAAGGAGATTCTATCCTAATGTTAGCATGCAAAAGATGGACCTAAGGTTGAGATTAGAATGGACTAGCCTACTTTTTATCATGCTTGGATTGCACTCCTAATGCAAAGGCAAAGCAAAAAGCAAAAAAAACAAGACAAAAAACAGCAGCTACAACAGCGCCTCCTGCACAAAACAACAGTAAAATCCAACACACAAGCAAGACAACCTATAACAACACATGTTTCAGCATAAAAGCAGGTGTGAAAAGTAGGCATCAAGCAAGCAAGGCAAATACAACATGCAAATTCAAAATAACCACAACTGTGGAAAGTAGGGCAGCAAGCATGCTTGAATGCAATTAATCATAAACAAACACCAATCATGGATAAATATCATACGAGTATGGACATGCTTCAACAATCAAACATGATTGATCAACAACATCTTATCAACAAGAATCAATAAGATCGACATGCCCTTCAATTCAAAATGAAAGATCGAACTGAAGGTGAAAAAAACACTTAGAAGGGGGGGGGGGGTTGAATAAGGGTTTTGAAAAATTATGGTAATAAAAACAACACAATATTTTTATTCTGGTTCGTTGAACTCAACTAATCCAGTCCACCCTATCAAGGTGATTTGCCTTTCTCCACAAGGACTTAATCCACTATATTCAAACAGGTTACAGTGTCAACCACTAAGAACAACTGTCTTAGTCTTCTCAAGAAATCCTGACCACAACTTGGTCTTCTTAAGGAACCTTTTACAAATAAATGTAAACTAACAAGTGTTTAAGTTGCTTCTAAAAAGCTATATCACAAACTGTGATTTTTACACTTAGATTAAGAACGAATAAAAAACTATTCAGTTTTGAGTAAGAAAGATTGTATGAGAGTTGTTGAATAATTTCAATGAGTTTTTCAATGATTCGTTAACCTTGAAGAGATGTTGAAGATGTCCTTTTATAGTGCTGAAAGTCCAATGCTTGAAGACTATGCAAGTAGAGTAGCTGTAGCCTTTTTTCTTCACATGACTTTTCCTTTCTCAGAAGTGGAATGTTCAGAGAAATGCCTTTTGCATGAATCCTTGTGTCTATCACAAATAAGGAATAATTCCATTGGAGAGGACATTGAGAATAGTACCAAGTCTATTCACGTGCTAACATCTTTTCAAACGTAAACAACATCAGATCCTTTGATGTGCTTCTTGTTCTTCAGATCAGATTTAATGATATCAGAGTTGCAGCAACAGTGCTTCAGCGTGAGTGATCTGATCAGAGCATATTGTTTATCAGAGCCTCTGTACTTGTAGCATAAAGTACATTCAGAGTCTTCTGAAATAATGCTTTAAACTATTCATACAAATTCTTCAGCTACTCTTCAGATGCTTTTGCAGCTTCTGCTTCAGAGTCTCTTCTGGCAGCGCTCAGAGTCTTCTGATGACTTGCTTCTGATGCTTTAGAGTTTTGCGTAACTTGCTTCTGATGCTTCATAACTTTGCGTAGAGTAATGTTCAAATTGCATTTTTTCTTCCATAAGAATATTTAATTCAATATCTGGAACACAAAACACTTGAACAAAATTAGAGTATATATTTTCTTAATACAAAATTTCATTAGTGTTATCATCAAAATATAAAGATATATTGAACATCAATTTGTGTCCTAACAATCTCCTCCTTTTTGATGATGACAAAAACATAGGAAATTTTGTTCAATAAAAGGATAAATATATAACTCCACCTGAGATAAAGAATCTCCCCCTGAAATGAATACTCTAATAGAAGAAAATACTTCCCTTTTTGCATGAGCAAACTTTTCAGATTAAGAGCCTGATTAGAATCCTGGTTAGAATATTCTTTCCAGAATCAAAGCTTGATTTACTTTTCAGGATCAGAGCCTATTAATCCGAACCTGGTTTGAATTAAGATCTGGTTTGGGGATTCTCAGGGTAACTTCAATGAATTTTGTCAGATAAGCTCATTTGTTCTGAAACACTAAAAATTCATGTTAAATATAATTTATCATGTCTGAATTTCATTTTAGTAACTGTTTATTTTTGAAAAATCAAAATTTCTTTTTCTCTCCCTTTTTGTCATATCAAAAAGAAAACTTTTAAAGACAAATAAAAGGTTAACAGAAGAAAACCGTATAAAGCTGATAACATCAACAGATGTAAAACAAATAAACAAAAAGACAGATTCATTCAGAGATAATCAGAGTACATCCAGAATAAAACATGATTTAGAGAAAGCAGAAACAGAACAAAATAACACTTAAAGTGCACAAACATAAGAACTAAGATAAGCGTGATGCAAGAAGTTTAAGGATGTGGGTCATCTCAGAAGTAGATTCCTCTTGCTTAGCCATCCATTTTTGTATGTTGTCTGTTTTCTCATCTTATTTTGCCATCCAAGATTTTATTTCAGATTGACCAGCTTCCAGCACAACAATCTTGTCTTCTAGGTCTAGATTCTCTTTCTTAACTTCAGAAGAAGTAGTAGGAGTAGATTCAGATGCAGGAGTAGGAGCAGAGTCAATGATCATTGCAGATGCAAATTCTGGAGGCACAGATTCAGATGGTTGGTCTACAATCATCAGAGCTAATGGATTGGTTTCCAGAGTGATTTTAGGAGCAGATTCTTCAATAGTCTCAGAAGTAGCAGTTACTCCAGAAGTTGAAGGTGCATCCTCAAGAAGCAATGTTGGAGATCTGTTCACATTCCATAGCGTATGTCTGACAACTTTAGAAAATCTGGCCTTTGCATCATCAGAGCAAATGATCTTCAGATTAGAAGCCACAGAGTTGAATCTGGAAATGAACTTAATCCAACATTCTTCAGAAGCTTCTGGATTAATGCTTGAGAGACATTCCTTCTTTACAGAGTCTAAACTCATCCTTAATTCTTTCTTAAAATTAGCAAATAAAACATCAACATTTAGCCTAAATTTAGGTTTAAGGTAGGCTTCCAGAGGTGATGGTTTGGGTTGTTCGGGTGGGGGTAGTATGGTAAAGGTTGGGATAATGAACATAGGACGAGGATAAGAAGTTAATGAAGGATGTTCAGAGGATGAAAAGATAGCTTTGGATCTGGATGAAGATGATTTGGAAAACAAGAACTGTTTGAAATTGGATACAGAGGGAATGACATCAAATGATGTAGAAGTATAGGGGATAAGAACAGAATTTTGAGAGTGTAGAGGTTCATATGGAATGATATCTGGTTGTTGTTTTAGATATACTTGAAGTACAGAGGGAAGGATAGTTGAAGAAATAGGTTTATATGGAATGTTAGGATCAGATGCTTCTATTCTGGTATAAAAGTTTTTAAGTTTTAGACCATATGGAAGGGGATCAAAGGGATGAGGTTTGAAAGAAGTAAAGGATACAAACTCAGATGTTCTTGGTTCATAGCCAGGGAGAGAGGGTGGTGAGTTTACTTCTGGGGGAACATTAGATTCAGAAGAATTAGATGATTTAGAAGAATGACAGGATGTGGAAGAGATATCAACCAGAGTTGTCAGAGGTTGAATATATAAAACATCAGATTCAGATATGAAAGGTTCAAATGGTTGGATAGATTCTGGTTCAGGATTAGAAGGAATAGGTTCTTCTGAAAGTGGTTGTTGTTGTTCTGGTTCTTGTGGTGTTGGTTCTGTTGGTTTTGGTTCTGCTGGTGGTGGTTCTGGTGGGGGAATTTCAAATGTTTGTTGTGGTTTTGGTGTTTGTTTGTTAGAGGGGGGAATATCAGATGGTTGAGAAAGTGTTGGTTCAAAGTTATACTTTTCAGATGGAGTTGCTTGTGGTTGGGGTACAAAAGGAACTATTACAGAAGGTTTCTTAGGTTTAGAAGCACGAGGAGGAGAAGGTGAAGGAGAGGGTATAGGTTCATAGACAGATGGATCAGATGTTAATACCTCTTTGATAGTTTCCAAGATGGAATCTAGACTTGCCTCAGGAGGATTTGCTTTTTGCTTCTTGGCCCTTTTGGGTTTGACAGCAGCAGCTTCACCAGTAGCCTTCCTCTTGGGTTTTGAAGATCCTCATTCATCAACCTTTCTCTTCTTCTTATGTCTTGCCTCATAAAGATCTGGTGCAGGTTCACCTGCTTTCTGAACCAGATTTGCTGGTAGAGGAGTTCCATCTTTTAGACACTCTGCAATGTACTCCAGAATAATTTCCCTTGGTTCATTAGCGAAGAACATAGGAAAATCATCCACTGGTATCCTTCTTTTAGTGACCTCTTCAGAATTTATCTGCTTTGGTGCAGAAGTGACTTCTTCTACAACTTTCATCCTCTGAAGACTCTTCCCATTCAGAGGTTTTCCTATTACAGAAGCTAACTCTTCCTTCATTCCAGCTTCTACCAAATGTCCAACAAGACCATTCTCAGTCAGAATGTCTGAAATGAGTCATCCCATTGGAATCCAGTTCCTCATCTTCTAATGTTTGGCTCTGACTTCTTCCCTTGACTGTTTAACATGTGTCCATAGATGATTGAACAGAAGATACGGAAGATCCACCTTTGTGCTCTGACTCAGACAGTACATAAAGTACATCTGATCAGTGTTAACATAATCAGGAGAGTTAGAGGACTTCATGTGGTGAATGCAACTCATAAAGATCTTGGCCCATATCCTGTAATTTGGCTTCAGATCTTCCACCTTGTTAGAAGCTTCTCTAGATGAGCAAACTTCTCTATACACATCAGTCATATCAACACGCCCAGCTGGAAGATTTGTAACACCATCAGTTTCTTCATAACCTATCAGCTTCCTTATTAGATCTTCAGTTATGATGATTTCATTACCTAGAACATATGAGACAATGAACTTAGGGCATGTGGTAGCATGTATTCGAAATTCCTTCACCAGACATGGATAAACTGGTCCCATCAGCCTATCAAAGAACTTGGTCCAGCATTGAGCATCAACAATGGGACGAAAATCATACCCATTTTCAGCAAAAGATTCAAAGTTTACAATGGATTCACACAAGACTTCCAGTTTGTCAACAGGTGTGAGTAATGTTCTAATAGGTTCCTTGAAGGCAACAACACCCATGTTGGAAGATGAGACAACAACCATGGAAGATTGAAAATGAGCAGAAGTAGATGATGAAGTAACCATTGAAGTTCCTGAGAGAGTTTTAGGGTTACGAACAATTTTGGGTTTGGGAGAGAGATGAAAGCAATGAAACAAGAAGAAATGCATACAAGAAGTGTGAGAGAGTGGAAAGTGTGAGAAGTGAAGTGTTGTGGAATTTATAGAAGAAATTAGGGCACACAAGAGTCACATGTTCAGTACACTTACACTTAGCATTTAATAAAAAGAATATAATCATTTCAAGCAGTTAATGATTCTAACAATTGGGGGGAAAATGAGAAACTCAATATTCAAAAACAGTACCTCAAACATCAATTCAGTAATGTGCACTCCACCTTTTCAGATTCAGAGTTACACATGTTTGCTTGCATGTGCTTCTGAAACTTCTTTGAAAAATGAAACGTTAACCAACGTTCAGATCCTCTGAGGCTTGTTAGTTCAGATTTGCACACAATAAATAAAATAATAAACAATAAATAAATAGATGTAATACTTCAGAGTTAAAACATTTTTCATCTAAGGAAATTTTCTTCTGATAAATATTTTCTTCTGGACAGAAATCCATACTTATATTTTTCAGAATAAATTTAAATCTGTCTTCAGCAAGGGGTTTTGTAAAAATATCAGCCCATTGATGATCTGTATCAACAAAGTTTAAACTGATAATTCCCTTCTGAACATAGTCTCTGATGAAATGATGTTTTATCTCTATATGTTTTGCATTAGAGTGTAAAATAGGGTTTTTAGACAAACATATAGCAGAAGTATTATCACAGAAAATTGAAATGTTACTCTCATGGATCTGATAGTCTTCTAGTTGACTCTTCATCCAGAGCATCTGAGTGCTACAACCAGCAGCAGCAATGTATTCTGCGTCTGTTGTTGAAAGCGCAATAGTGGGTTGCTTCTTGCTGAACCAAGAGATCAGATGACTTCTAAGAAACTGGCAGCTTCCAGAAGTACTTTTTCTTTCAACTCTGTCTCCAGCGTAGTCAGCATCACAGAATCCAACTAATTTATAATCATCAGATCTTCTGTAACACAACCCACATTAGTAGTACCTTTCAGATACCTTAGAATCCTCTTAACAGCTGTTAAGTGAGATTCTCTAGGATCTGATTGGAATCTGGCACACAGACAAACACTGAATAGAATATCAGGTCTAGAAGCAGTCAGATACAGAAGAGAACCAATCATACCTCTGTAGAGCTTCTGGTCTACCTTCTTACTTACCTCTTCCTTTCCAAGAATGCTTGTGGGATGCATTGGAGTATTTGCTGATTTGCTTTCAGTCATGTTAAACTTCTTTAGAAGCTCCTTCACATACTTAGTCTGATGTATGTAGGTGCCTTCTGAAGTTTGATTGACTTGGATTCCCAGAAAGAATCTGAGTTCTCCCATCATGCTCATCTCAAATTCATCCTGCATAGAAAGAGCAAAGTCCTTTCCCAGCGTAATATTGGTAGATCCAAATATAATATCATCTACGTAAATTTGACAAATTAACAAATCTTTCTTAAATGATATACAGAAGAGAGTTGTATCCACTTTGCCTCTGATACAATTCTTTTCCAGAAGAAAATTACTTAATCTCTCATACCAAGCTCTGGGAGCTTGTTTTAAACCATAGAGTGATTTTTTAAGTTTAAAAACATGTTCTGGAAATTTATCATTTTCAAAGCCAGGAGGTTGGTGAACATAAACTTCCTCTTCTATAATACCATTTAAGAAGGCACTCTTAACATCCATCTGATAAAGAGTGATGTTATTTTGTGCAGCAAAAGAAATTAGTAGGCGTATAGACTCTAACCTGGCCACAAGAGCATAAGTCTCTGTGTAATCAATTCCTTCTTGCTGACTATACCCTTGAGCAACTAGCCTTGCTTTGTTCCTTACAACTTCTCCATGCTCATTCAATTTGTTTCTGAAGACCCATTTAGTTCCAATAATATTGAATCCTTTTGGTCTTGGAAATAGATCCCAAAAGTCATTTCTGGTGAATTGATTTAGCTCTTCTTGCATAGCAAGTATCCACTCATTATCATTCAGAGCGTCATCCACAGAAGTTGGTTCAATGATAAACACTAACCCAAAAAGTGACGTTGCAGATGATCTGAGGAAAGACCTTATTCTGATAGGGTCATCCTTCTTTCCAATTATCACATCCTCTGGATGAGAGGCCTTGATTATGGATGATGATCCCTTCACATTTGGTTCTTCAGAAATATTCAAATTGTTCATCTGAGCAGCCAATGGAGTTGCATCTGGCGTTGCTTCTAGTTCTTTCACTTGAGCCTTTTCTGCCTCTGAGTCTTCAGAGTCTGTGAGAGTTACTTCTCTATCAGTAGAATTAACAAGCTGCTTTAGCTTTTGATTGCCAAGCTTATCATAAAATCTAACATGAATTGATTCTTCCACAATCTATGTCTCAGTATTGTATACTCTGTAGCCTTTAGAGCGTTTAGAATACCCAAGCATGAAACACTTCTGTGCTTTAGAATCAAACTTGTTCAGATTCTCTTTAGTATTCAACATAAAACATACACATCCAAAAGGATGGAAATAAGAAATGTTGGGCTTTCTATTCCTCCACAATTCATAGAGAGTCTTCTCTAGAAGAGGTCTTACAGACACTCTGTTCTGAATATAGCAAGCTGTGTTAATTGCTTCTGTCCAAAAATGTTTTGCCAGATTAGTCTCGTTGATCATGGTTCTGGCCAATTCTTGCAATGTTCTATTTTTCCTCTCTACAACTCCATTCTGTTGAGGAGTTCTAGGGTAGGAGAAATCATGTGCAATGCCATTTTCTTTAAAATATTCTTCAAAATATTTGTTTTCAAATTCACCACTATGATCACTTCTGACTTTAACAATTTTAAAATCTTTTTCATTTTGGACTTGTTTGCAGAAGTCAAAGAACATAGAATGTGACTCATCCTTGTGTTTTAGGAATTTCACCCATGTCCATCTGCTGTAGTCATCAACAATGACTAATCCATACTTCTTGCCTCTGATGGATGCAGTTTTCACTGGTCCAAACAGATCAATATGAAGTAACTCTAATGGTGTTGAGGTTGAAACAACATTTTTAGTTTTAAAAGAAGATTTTGAAAATTTTCCTTTTTGACATGCTTCACAAAGAGCATCTGAGTTGAACTTCAACTGAGGAAGTCCTCTGACCAGATTGAGTTTATTAATCTGAGATATACGTCTCATACTAATATGCCCCAATCTTCTGTGCCAGACCCATTGCTCATCATTAACAGACAGAAGGCATTTTACATTCTGAACCTTAAGTTCTGAAAGATTGATTTTATAAATGTTGTTCTTCCTATTTCCATTAAATAGGATTGAGCCATCCTTTTGACTGACAGCCTTGCAACATTTTTGATTGAAGATTATGTCATAACCATTGTCACTTAATTAACTTATAGACAATAAGTTATATGTTAACCCTTCAACAAGTAAGACATTAGAAATGGAAGGAAGATTACCATTACCAATAGTTCCAGAGCCAACTATCTTTCCTCTCTGGTTCCCTCCAAACTTGACGTCTCCTCCATATTTATGTTCCAGGCTTTGGAACATAGACCTTTTTCCCGTCATGTGACGCGAGCAGCTAGAGTCCAGGTACCAAGATTGTTGTTTTGACTTTGCTGCTAAAGATGTCTGCAACAAATATTATTTTATCTTTAGGTACCCAGATCTTTTTGGGTCCTTTAGGGTTAGTTGCCTTAAAGTTTTGTCTAAACTTCTATCTTTTGACAGTAGGTTTGTTCTGAATAACTTTAGGTTTAAACACAAGAATGTTCTGACCAGAACGTGTGTGTTTAATATCATTAACATGACCATACTTAAAAGTAGAATATAGAGGAGTATGCTTAATGATTAGTTTATCAACAGATGTTGGATTTAAATCCTTCTCAGAAGAAGATTCATATCCAATACCCTTCCTGTTATTTCTACTTACACCATAGATCATTGAAGCCATCTTGCTTCTCTCTAGGCTTCTTGCCAGAAACTTCTGAAAACTATAGTCATATTCTTCTAAAATATTTTTAAATTTTGACTTAGTTTCAACTTCAGAATCTTGTTGAGCTTTTTCTAATTCATTTTTAATTTTCAAATTGTTTGCTTTGAGCTCAGCAATTTCTGATTTCAGAAGATTATTCTCAGATACAAGATTGTTTTCACGCTTCTTGTATTTGAGCTTAATCTTACTATAGTTTTCCAACATTTCAGATAAACTCTCAATAAGTTCTGCTCTAGAAAGTTCATAAAATACCTCTTCAGAATCTGATTCTGATTCTGATCCAGATGTTTCTAAATGGTCTTCTACATCAGCCATGAGTGTCATGTTTGCACATTCTTCATTTGAGTCTGATGAAGATTCAGATGCATCTGAATCATCCCGGGTTGCCATCAGAACTTTCTTTTTATGATCAGACTTCCTTTTTGGCTTCTCCTTCTGAAGCTTTGGGCATTCATTCTTGTAGTGCTCAGGTTCCTTGCATTCATAGCAGACAACCTCTTTCTTTCCAGATCTTTTGTGTCCAGAAGACTCTTTACGTTGATCTGGTTTCCTGAAGTTTCTGAATTTCTTCTGCTTATGCTTCCAAAGTTTGTTGATCCTTCTGGACAACAGGGACAATTCATCTTCTTCTTCAAAAGAAGATTCTTCAGAACTTTCTTCTAAAACCTGCAAAGCTTTGGCAGATTTGTTAGACTTTAAAGCAACAGACTTACCTTTTTTCTGGGGTTCGTCTTCTTCTAGTTCAATCTCATGACTTCTCAGAGAGATGATCAGTTCCTCCAGCGTGATCTTGTTCAGATCCTTTGCTAGCTTCAGAGCAGTGGCCATTGGTCTCCATCTGATTGGCAAACTTCTGATGATCTTCTTAACATGATCAGCAGTGGAGTAACCCTTGTCCAGAAATTTCAAGCCAGCTGTGAGAATATGGAATCTAGAGAACATAACTTCTACAGATTCAGATTCCTCCATTTTGAAGGCTTCATATTTATGGATCAGCGCCAGAGCCTTGGTCTCCTTAACTTGAGAATTCCCTTCATGAGTCATCTTCAAAGATTCAAACATACCAAATGTTGTTTCTCTGTTAGTAATTTTCTCATACTCAGTATGAGATATAACATTTAGTAGTATGGTTCTTACTTTATGATGATTCCTGAATTCTTTCTTCTGAGCTTCAGTCATAGATTTTCTGTCTATCTTTTTGCCATCCCCATCAGTGGGGTGAACATAGCCATCAATGACTAAATCCCAAAGGTCAGCATCATACCCTAGAAAGAAGCTTTCAATTCTATCTTTCCAGTAGTCAAACTTCTCCCCATCAAACATAGGGGGTTTAGTGCTGATTCTATCTCTGTCCTCATATCTGTTGTTGTTGGATGTTGTTGCTTCAGCCATAATGTATCAACCAAAAATATCAAGAGTTTTCTCAACTGGATCTTTTCTGTTCACGGTGAAGTGAGAGCACTAACAGAACCAGAGCTCTGATGCCAACTGAAGGTGAGAAAAACACTTAGAGGGGGGGGGGGGTTGAATAAGGGTTTTGAAAAATTATGGTAATAAAAACAACACAATATTTTTATCCTGGTTCGTCGAACTCAACTAATCCAGTCCATCCTATCAAGGTGATTTGTCTTTCTCCATAAGGACTTAATCCACTATATTCAAATATATTACAGTGTCAACCACTAAGAACAACTGTCTTAGTCTTCTCAAGAAATCCTGACCACAACTTGGTCTTCTTAAGGAACCTTTTACAAATAAATGTAAACTAACAAGTGTTTAAGTTGCTTCTAAAAAGCTATATCACAAACTGTGATTTTTACACTTAGATTAAGAACGAATAAAAAACTATTCAGTTTTGAGTAAGAAAGATTGTATGAGAGTTATTGAATAATTTGAATGAGTTTTTCAATGATTTGTTAACCTTGAAGAGATGTTGAAGACGTCCTTTTATAGTGCTGAAAGTCCAATGCTTGAAGACTGTGCAAGTAAAGTAGCTGTAGCCTTTTGTCTTCACATGACTTTTCCTTTCTCAGAAGTGGAATGTTCAGAGAAATGCCTTTTGCCTGAATCCTTGTGTCTATCACAAATAAGGAATAGTTCCGTTGGAGAGGACGTTGAGAATAGTACCAAGTCTATTCACGTGCTGACATCTTTTCAAACATAAACAACATCAGATCCTCTGATGTGCTTCTTGTTCTTCAGATCAGATTCAATGATATTAGAGTTGCAGCAACAGTGCTTCAGCGTGAGTGATCTGATCAGAGCATACTGTTTATCAAAGCCTCTGTACTTGCAGCCTAAAGTACATTCAGAGTCTTCTGAAACAATGCTTTAAACTCTTCATACAAATTCTTCAGCTACTCTTCAGATGCTTCTGCAGGTTCTGCTTCAGAGTCTCTTCTGGCAGCGCTCAGAGTCTTCTGATGACTTGCTTCTGATGCTTCATAGTTTTGCGTAACTTGCTTCTGATGCTTCAGAGCTTTGCGTAGAGTAATGTTCAGATTGCATTTTTGCTTCCATAAGAATATTTAATTCAATATCTGGAACACAAAACACTTGAACAAAATTAGAGTATATATTTTCTTAATACAAAATTTCATTAGTGTTATCATCAAAACATAAAGATATATTGAACATCAATCTGTGTTCTAACACGAACAATCAAACAAGTGCGCAACAAAGCGGAATCAGAAACAAATGCAAACATGCATCAAACATCCAGCAAGACAATCAACAACGATAATCAATTAATCATGCTATAAGCAAACAAGTCATATGATCAACTATCAATTAAGCAACATGAATTTTTTTTAGCATTCAAACGAAAATCGGACGTTACGTGTCGAAGAATCGAGATCAAACATTTGAGAATGATGAAACATGTCAAAAACAATCCCTATAAATGCATTACATCAATCCGTGAAGTTCATATGTGAAAAGGAACCCAAACAAACAAGAAACTGCAAGAAACACACATTCTGCCTCAGTGGTAATGGGTTACCAAAATTAGGTAACCGGCTACCTGTTGAAAAAAAGCTCTAAAACGTGAAATTTGTGCAGGGTAATCGGTTACCAGCTAATGGTAACCGGTTACCACTGAGAGAGAAACAGAAAAACAGCTCCCAAAATCAGTTTTCAACATCAAACAACTTATCCAATCACTCACATGAACATGTAATCAATTAAGCACGAATTTATCATCAAGAATCAGTAATCAAATATCATGTCAACACAAACAAACATTGAGATCACAAATCAAAAAGATCAAAATCATCAAAATGGATCAAAATGCATCAAAAGCCATGGATCTACATTGTGATTATGCAAATAAGCTCAAAACAGAATTGGATCTAGAATTCACCAACCTCCAAAGCTGAGATTTGCTTTGGTAAGTGTTGATTTACTTGAAACTAACAGATCTAAGCTAGAAACCCAGAGAATCTTTAAGATCCAAGAGCTTCCTTATAGTAGAAGTGAAGAACAATCAAAATCAAGCTAAGATTGATCCGAAATCACTTCAAATCTAGCTTCCAAATCCAGATATCGATTCAAACGAAAATTGAGTGATGAATTGAAGATAATGGAGATGAATGATGAAGGTTTAGCTCTAGAATTCAAGGACTCCAATGAAGAATCAATGAACTCAAGTGGAAAGAGCTTTAATGGAGGTTTTGGGAGTGAAAAAGTTGAGAGAAAGTTGAGAGAATTTGGGAGCAAATTCTGAAATTGAGATGAAAAATAAGAGTGAAATGGTGTGAATGAGTGAGGTTTGGAGCAAATTCACTTAAATAAGCTCTAGATTGGGAATCAAAATATTGTTGGGAATGTGGGTTAGTGTTTGGAATGGAAATTAGGAGTGGAGTGTTTGAAATTTGAAGGGAAATGGTGAAAATTGAAACAATTCTAGATCCTTCAAATGATGATCATGTGAAATCAATGGTTGAGAATGATTGGAAATTTACAAATGCTAAAAATTTGAATTTCTTGGTAAAATGCGCTTAAGGTAACCGATCACCCATATGTGGTAACCGGTTACCATATTCAAAAATACCCAAATTGGCACCAAATGGAGAGAATCCTGTATAATCACCCGCTACCACCTGTTCTAAGCTCCGTTAAGCCTATGAAACTTGCCCTTGGATATTATAACTGTGAGAATGCCAGAGATAGCCTGTACACCGTCTCCTGAGCTAAAAATAACCTGCTAAATAAAATAAAATTGATCGTTGGGAAAAATATATGTCGGAGCCTCTAATGCTCGCTGTTTAAACTCTTACGATAAAAGGGAGCCCTGCGCCATATAAACACTTTGATCTCATGTCTCAAGAACCAATGCTATGATATGCAGAGATGTAAAATACAAATAAACATAAGCTAGTAAACCAAGAAATGATGAGGCAAATTTTGGGGTGCTACAGCTGCCCTTATTCAATCGACTTGAACTTGAAGGGATGATTGCGACAACTTTCAAACATTCAAGGTGCATGGAGATTGAATACCAAAAGAACCCGGAAATTTACAACCTGAGGGGATGCAAAACAGCAAATACCAACCAAAAGTTGGGATGCGGCACGCTGAGGATAACAATCCTAAATGAACAAAACATCAACCAAAAGTTGGAATGAAACCGCGGGATACAAACCAAAAGTTAGAATGAAGTGAAGGATACCAACCAAGGTTTGGGATAAAAACCAAAGGATACCAACCAAGAGTTGGGATAACAACCAAAGGATACCAACTAAGAGTTGGGATAACAACCAAAGGATACCAACCAAGAGTTAGAAGAAACAACCGAAAGATACCAACCAAGAGTTAGGATAAAAACTAAAGGATACCAACCAAGAGTTGGGATAAATAACCAAAGGTTACCAACCAAGAGTTGGGATAAACAACCAAAGGATACCAACCAAGAGTTGGGATAACAACCAAAGGATACCAACCAAGAGTTTGGATAACAACAATAGGATACCGACCAAGAGTTGAGATAAAGAGAATGCCGACCAAAGGTAACCTTCTGGGGACAAAAAATCAAATCAAGAACCTGCAGGACGTACAATCAACAAACTTATAACCTGAGGGAAAAGACAGCTCCACTGGGGACAAAGAGAAGCCTAAATAGACAACTCTACGAGGAATGATATCTATCAGAAGATAATAACTAAAGGATACCAACCAAGAGATGAGATAAAGGTTACTCCCTCGGGATACAAACCAAACACTACCAATCAAGAGTTGGAAAAACAAAGGCTACCAACCAAAAGTTGGAATAACCACAACACCGACCGAAAATGAAATGATGGGGAATAACATCCTGAAAACAGCAACCTCCTCGGGGAGTATACTAACTGAAAATCAGAATACAACGAAAGGTACCGACACAAGCTACCAACCCAAATTTGGAATCACCTAAACGCCAAACAAAACCCGAGCATAAGTTACCAACCAAGAGTCGGAATCACTTCAACACTCTGCAAGGGATAACATCCAACCAAAAATTGAAGAACAAGGCCACTAACCAAAAGTTAGGATCACCAGAACGCCAACCGAAGGCAAAATTTGCAGGGAAAGACACCAACCCTAATAGTTGAACCAACAAAGGAAGACTACCAACCAAAAATTGGAATCATCAACTCAAAACAAAGACTACCAACCAAAAGTTGCAATAACGTCAACAAAACTTTACCAATCAAAAGTTGGAATTAAGCAAGGGCTACCAACCAAAAGTTGGGAAAAAGCAAAGGATACCAACCAAAAGTTGGGATCCCCAGAACACCGAACGAAGGTGAACTGACCACAATAAAGACTACCAACTAAAAGGTGGGATAACGACTCCACTGGGAAAACCAAAGACTACCAACCAAAAGTTAGGATAACATCCAGGAGAGGCAGACTACCAAGCAAAAGTTGGAATAACATCAAAAAAGCTTTAGACTAAGCTGGGGATTACCTAACAAAAGTTGGAATGACATCCAACAAGCAACGAATTACCAACCAAAAGTTGGAATGACATCCAACAAGCAACGAATTACCAACCAAAAGTTGGGATAACATCCAACCACTAATGGACCACCAACCAAAAGTTGGGATAACATCCAACCACCAATGGACCACCAACCAAAAGTTGGAATGAAGCAGAGGTTACCAACCAAAAGTTGGGATGACACTCACGAAATAAAGATTACCAACCAAAAGTTGGAATAACAACAATAAAACTTCAGACTAGATTGGGGATTACCAACCAAGATTTGGAATGACTCGCCAAGAATAGGCAGGAAATAGAATCAACCGAATCATAACCTGAAAAGAATACTCCGACGGGGAAAAAGAGGTTTAAACAAACGACTTTGTCGAGGAAAAAAAAGAACGTTTAAACAAACGACTTTGACTTAGCTGAGGAAAGAGAAATTAAAAAAACAACTATGTTGAGGAAAAGACGTTTAAGCAAACGACTCAACCGAGGAAAGCCCAAATAAGATGAACAACCAAAAGATCCACCTGGATGGGGATAACACGAAAATCTCCTGAATAAAATCATCATTTGCCGAAGAGACAACTGACACCAAAAGTATCACACCTGGCTTATGCTTCAGATGCATATGTTTGAAAATGGCGTAATGCTCTATACTAAATGGAAATGCTACACATTTGGGAGGATGCTATGCAAAAATGAAAATGCAAAGGAACACAACTCGGAGGAGTGCTGAGAAAGCCAACAAACCAACTGTAACACCCCAAATCTAAACTTGCGGATAACAGGAAAAACAACAATTCATATAGCAAACAAAGCGCATCAGCGCAAACATTGACTGCATGACGGTCGTCATGAGCCTGTGATGGTCGTCACACGGACAAAATTCCTCATATCAGAGATGTTACACTTTAACCTGACAGACAACAATCATTATGCAACAACTTGCAAATATCATACGTAGCACGAAATTTGATGAACAATCACCAATGTATTACTTAACCATTTAATCATAAAACAACTCGTCATTACTTCCGGTGGAAGTTTGATAAAGTATACAACATGTTCTCTTAAAACAATTTAATAAAAACATCGTAACAAGTTCAATCAACAATAACATCGACTAAAATAATAACAGCAATCGTCCATCCCCCAAGAGTGCTACGTATCAGAGCGACCAACGACACCTTAACGGGAACTACGCTCTATTCCTGACTACCTGCAAATTACCACCAGAGGAGGTAACATATAACGGAAAAGGGTGAGATATCAATAATATAACATAAAGCATGATATAAAACATGCCGGAAACTCATCACAGCATTATAGGTTTCGAAATCATAAACATCATCGACAACAACTGCGAGTAATCCATATCTCACATAAACAACATTAACATACAACTAGCGTAATTATGCGACTTCATGCGACTCAACAATGCGACTCAATTGTGCACATGCATGTGGTACCATTTAGGGGCCAACACCCCAAAACTCGGGATAGGAGTCAACACCCCAAAACCCATTTAGGAGCCAACACTCCAAAACTCGGGACAGGGCCAACACCCCAAACCCATCTAGGAGCCAACACTCCAAATAACGCCAATACAGGAACGACCGTCGCCAATCCAGGCCAAATGCTATGCCATGAAATGCATCTATTATGGACTACAACACAACCATAGCAACCATATAACAAGGCATTACGCCTACAACTAGAATGTCCATAACAGAGCATCATAACATCATACCACTCATACAACCATCACTTTCTACCTGTTCACATACGAGAACAATAACAACATAATTTCAACATTTACGACTGTTCATGTAAAGGAACATTACAACACCGTACCAACAAATAGGAACTCAAAGTGTTCATACAAAACGGCTATTCCTATACAGGTATAACATCAACATCAGTTCAACAATTAAGGATTCAGCATCTTATCGTAATAACAACATTACGGCATTTTCTTACATAATTAATTACAAATCAATCACAACCAGGTAACTGTCCTTTTTGGCCCATTAGGGAAAACCATTAGAGCGTTGTACGAATAACCGTATAGCATATTCGTTCTACGTATTTGCCCATAAGGAAAACCTTAGAGCATCGCACTAATAACTACATAACACATATATTCCTACATAGAAATCTTGTCCCATTAGGGAAACCTTTTCCTTAACATTTATCGATTAACGAAAACTATACCTATGACTCGTTTCCGCACATGAATTCGATCATACCCACAGTTATAGAATTTAACCCCACCCTTACCTTAGAATTGAGGTCAATTCCATGCTCTCTGGTTCCGCTTCCGCTCTACGGTGACTTTTCTGCAGAAATCCTCCAAATTCGCCGGTGGTTGATTCTTTGCTCTCAACTTCCCTCAATGCGTAACTTCTCTTTTCAGTCTTTCTTTTCCCCAAATGGTGTAATTGAGGGTAAAAGAGTCTACGGGAATGTATTTATGCTACCCACTCTCAGCCACGTCCAAATTCTGCATTTAACTGAATTTCGTTACTATGACGGTCGTGGCAAGTCCATGACGAGCGTCACGGTCGTGACGGTCGTGGCAAGTCCATGATGATCGTCATATCAGAAAAAATCAATTTTTTCTAGATAGAACATCTCTTTAGCTTTCCAACGCTTCGACCGGGGGTCAAATCCGACTTACGGATCAAGAGATATGATTTTTCGAGGTTTCCTAAAACTGCTACGGAATTTTACACTTTTTCCCGACAATTCGACCGATTCAATTCCTTCCTTCGATTCAAACACATACTCAACTACGACTACGACGCAACGAGACATAGCAAAGTCATAATTGAATTTAATCAAAATAAAACGGGCATTACAACTCCCCCCTACTTACAAGAATTTCGTCCTCGAAATTACCTTAATCAAACAACTCGGGATAAGACTCCCGCATCTTGTTCTCTAGTTCCCACGTCAAGCTTTCGCCAACAGCTCCCAACCAGACCACTTTCACCAAAGCAATCTCTTTACCTCGTAACGTCTTCACCTCCCGATCATCAATTCTCACAGGCTTCGTCTCCACAGTGAGATTCTCACGTACTTGCACATCGTCCATAGGAATGACATGCGACGGATCTGAAATATACTTGCGGAGCTGTGACACATGAAATACATCGTGTAGATTCGAAAAATTTGGCGGCAACGCCACTCGATATGCCACCTTTCCAACTCTGTCCTATATCTGATACGGACCAATGAAACGAGGAGTAAGCTTCTTAGATTTCAAAGCTCTACCAACACCGGTTACAGGCGTGACTCTCAAAAATACATGATCTCCAGCTTCAAATTCTAAATCCTCCGTGCGCTTATCATGATAACTTTTCTGCCTACTCTGTGAAGCTTTCATCTTTTCTCGAATTAACTTCACCTTCTCGGTAGTCTCTCGAACAATCTCCGGTCCGAGTACCACACTCTCTCCCGATTCATACCAACACAACGGAGTCCTACACCGCCGACCATACAAAGCTTCGAATGGTGCCATTCCGATACTAGAGTGATAACTGTTATTATAAGTAAACTCTATCAACGGAAGGTATGTATCCCACGAACCACCTTTCTCAAGTACACATGCTCTCAGCAAATCTTCTAAAGACTGAATAGTCCGTTCAGTCTGACCATCTGTTTGAGGATGGTATGCTGAACTCAACCTTAACTTAGAACCCAAAGCCTCTTGCAGACTCTTCCAAAACTCAGAAGTAAACCGCGGATCTCTATCCGACACAATACACAACGGAACACCATGCAACTTAACAACCACTCTAACATAAATCTCTGCCAACTTCGATACTGGAAAAGTGATGTTAATAGGAATAAAGTGAGCTGACTTTGTAAGCCTATCAACAATCACCCAAATAGAATCACAGCCTCTCAAAGTGTTCAGAAAACCCGTTACAAAGTCCATTGAAATGCTGTCCCATTTCCATTCTGGAATTTCTAACGGTTGCATCAACCCAGCAGGTTTCTGATGCTCAACTTTCGACTTCTGACAAGTCAAACATGCATACACAAAACGTGCTACATCACGCTTCATACCAGGCCACCAAAACAGATTCTTCAAATCATTATACATTTTCGTCGCTCCTGGATGAATACTCAACTTACTTCTGTGACTCTCTTCCAGAATTGCTTTCTTCATATCTGCATTATTAGGAATGCAAATACGACCACGAAATCTCAACACTCCTTGCGCATCCAACTGATAATCATTATCTTCCGCATGATCTACTCCAGGCATTAAATCCACCAACTTCACATCTAATTTCTGAGCTTCTCTAATGCTGTCCAGAAAATCATTATTACTCTTTAACATGCCCAACTTTACACTCTTTGGTGTTACTTCACAAACTAAACTCAGATCTCTGAATTGCTCAATCAACTCTAATTCTTTAGCCATCATTGCTGACATATGCAAGGTCTTGCGGCTTAAGGCATCAGCTACAATATTAGCTTTTCCCGGATGGTAATGTAACCCAAAATCATAATCCTTTAACAACTCTAGCCACCTTCGTTGCCTCATGTTCAGCTCTTTTTGGTCAAACAAGTATTTCAAACTCTTATGGTCGCTGAACACTTCGAATCTCAAGCCATACAGATAATGTCTCCAAATCTTCAGCACAAAAACAACGGCAGCAAGTTCTAAATCGTGCGTGGGATGATTCTTCTCATGGATTCTCAGCTGTCTTGAGGCATACGCAACTACTTTATTATTCTGCATGAGTACTCCTCCTAAACCAAACTTAGAAGCATCACAGTATACAACAAACGATTCTTCTGCATTAGGCAAGATCAACACCGGAGCAGACGTCACCTTTTCTTTAACTCCGTAAAACCTGCTTCGCATTGAACATCCCATACAAAAGTCTTCCCTTTACAAGTCAACTTAGTTAACGGAAGGGCCAACTTAGAAAAACCTTCAATAAACCTTCTATAATAACCAGCAAGTCCCAAAAAGCTTCTAATCTCCGTTGCCGACTTCGGAGTTTCCCATTTCAACACGGCATCAACCTTAGATGGATCTATGACAATTCCATCACCTGATATAACATGACCCCAAAAGCTAACTTCCTCCAACCAAAAGTCACATTTCGACAGTTTCGCAAACAACTTCCTTTCTTTCAACACTTACAGCACTAATCTCAAGTGCTCAACATGCTCCTCCTTCGACTTCGAATAAATTAGGATATCATCAATGAATACTACCACGAACTGATCCAAATACTCATGGAAGATACGGTTCATGTATTCCATGAAAACTCCCGGTGCATTAGTAACGCCAAAAGGAATTACCATAAACTCATAGTGTCCATACCTGGTTCTGAACGTAGTTTTCTGAACATCGTCATCTTTTACCTTAATCTGGTGATACCCCAACCTCAAATCAATTTTACTAAACACTCGCGCTCCAACCAATTGATCCATCAAGTCATCAATTCTCGGAAGCGGGTATTTGTTCTTAATCGTAACTTTGTTCAGTTACCGGTAGTCAATACACAACCTCATACTACCCTTCTTCTTCTTCACTAACAATATCGGAGCTCTCCACGGTGATACACTTGGTCTAACGAACTTCTTCTCAAGTAAGTCTTCCAAGTGTTTCTTCAACTCTGCCAATTCAGATGCAAACATCCTGTACGGTGCCATAGACACAAGTCTAGTACCGGGTACAAGATCAATAGAAAATTCAATTTCCCGTTCCGGAGGAACTTTAAGAATTTCATCTGGAAACACCTCAGGGAAATCACAAACAACTTCCAATTCATCGATTATCGCTTGATTCTCAATGGATAATGATGCCACCAACGCAAACACCTGAGCATCTTCTAGCAATATCTGCTTCATCTGTTTGGTAGTTACCCAACGCGCTCCCTCCTCCTCAGGAGTAGAGAATCTCACCGACTTATCAAAGAAATTAATATGAACGCAGTTATATTCTAACCAGTTCATACCAAAAATTATGTCTATCCCACTTAGTGGAAAACAGACTAAGTCAACCAGGAAATCTCTATCAAACATCGACAGAGGACATTTCAAACACACAAGAGACGTAGTTACCGATCCCTTAGCTGGGGTCTCAACTACCATCTCTCCACTCATGTGTGACAACATAAGACCCAAATGTTCAACATAATCCGCAGCAATAAAGCAATGAGACGCACCAGTGTCAATAATAGCAAGTAAAGGACTACCATTAATGAAACAAGTACCTTCAATCAATTTGTCATCACTGGATGTCTGAGTCCCAGATAACGCGAACACTCTTCCTCCATTCTGTTCCTTCTTAGGCTTCTGACACTTGTCTCACAGGTGTCCCTCTTCACCGCAGTTGAAACAAGCCATTCCTTTGCGTTTGCACTCAGCAACAGCGTGTCCCAAATCTCCGCAACGGTAACATTTCAATGATCCAGAAGTACATACATTACTCTTGTGACCTGGCTTTCCGCACTTATAACAAACAATACCAGCAGTAGCATCTCCCCTACTAGCTTTCCGGCCGTCAGCTACTTTCTGTTTCCCTTTGCCAGCTAGAGGATCATAAGGCTTACCACGACTCTGCTGTGATTTGCCTCTCCTCTCACTCACCAACTTGTAATGAGCATTGCTATCCTCTTCATAAATCCTACAGATTTCAACCAATGAATCAAAGACACGGATCTTCTGATATCCAATTGCTTTCTTGATTTCAGACTTTAATCCGTTCTCAAACTTGATACATTTAGAGAATTCAGCAGTCTCTGCGCTGTAGTGCGGGTAAACCTTAGCCAACTCCTTGAACTTCGCCGCATACTCAGTAACAGATTTGTCTCCTTGCTTCAGTTCAAGAAATTCAATCTCTTTCTTACCACGGACATCTTCCGGGTAATACTTCTTCAGAAATTCCCTACGGAATACAGTCCAAGTAACTTCTTCACCTGCAGCTTCCAACACTGGACGGGTCTCTAGCCACCAGTCATCAGCTTCTACTGCTAGCATATGAGTCCCATAACGGACCTTCTGTGCTGGAGTACAATCCATCACATGAAAGATTCGCTCCATTTCCTTTAACCACTCCAATGCACCATCACGATCATGCTTACCCTTGAAGGTGGGCGGATTCTCCCGTTGAAACGTTGCCAAACTGCGAGACCCAACATCTCCAGTAGGATTCGGCTGATGTTCCATAGCATTAGCTAAAGCTTGCAGAGCAGCAGCAATTGCAGCATCATTCCTCCCAGCCATTTCACTTAAGCTGCAACAACCAACAGTCAGATTTCATAATTAACGAGACTCTAGTGTTAGGCACGACGACTGACTCGACGACACTAGACAACTTGGCCGGACGGACCGACCTGCTCTGATACCACTAATGTAACACCCCAAATCTAAACTTGCGGATAACAGGAAAAACAACAATTCATATAGCAAACAAAGCGCAGCAGCGCAAACATTGACTGCATGACGGTCGTCATGAGCCTGTGACGGTCGTCACACGGACAAAATTCCTCATATCATAGATGTTACACTTCAACCTGACAGACAACAATCATTATGCAACAACTTGCAAATATCATATGTAGCACGAAATTGGATGAACAATCACCAATGTATTACTTAACCATTTAATCATAAAACAACTCGTCATTACTTCCGGTGGAAGTTCGATAAAGTATACAACATGTTCTCTTAAAAAAATTTAATAAAAACATCGTAACAAGTTCAATCAACAATAACATCGACTAAAATAATAACATCAATCGTCCACCCCCCCAAGAGTGCTACGTATCAGAGCGACCAACGACACCTTAACGGGAACTACGCTCTATTCCTGACTACTTGCAAATTACCACCAGAGGAGGTAACATACAACGGAAAAGGGTAAGATATCAATAATATAACATAAAGCATGATATAAAACATTCCGGAAACTCATCACAACATTATAGGTTTCAAAATCATAAACATCATCGACAACAACTGCGAGTAATCCATATCTCACATAAACAACATTAACATACAACTAGCGTAATTATGCGACTTCATGCGACTCAACAATGCGACTCAACTGTGCACATGCATGTGGTAACATTTAGGGGCCAACACCCCAAAACTCGGGATAAGAGCCAACACCCCAAAACCCATTTAGGAGCCAACACTCCAAAACTCGGGACAGGGCCAACACCCCGAACCCATCTAGGAGCCAACACTCCAAATAACGCCAATACAGACACGACCGTCGCCAATCCAGGCCAAATGCTATGCCATGAAATGCATCTATTATGGACTACAACACAACCATAGCAACCATATAACAAGGCATTACGCCTACAACTAGAATGTCCATAACAGAGCATCATAACATCATACCACTCATACAACCATCACTTTCTACCTGTTCACATACGGGAACAATAACAACATAATTTCAACATTTACGACTGTTCATGTAAAGGAACATTACAACACCGTACCAACAAATAGGAACTCAAAGTGTTCATACAAAACGGCTATTCCTATACAGGTATAACATCAACATCAGTTCAACAATTAAGGATTCAGCATCTTATCGTAATAACAACATTACGACATTTTCTTACATAATTAATTACAAATCAATCACAACCAGGTAACTGTCCTTTTTGGCCCATTAGGGAAAACCATTAGAGCGTTGTACGAATAACCGTATAGCATATTCGTTCTACGTATTTTCCCATAAGGAAAACCTTAGAGCATCGCACTAATAACTACATAACACATATATTCCTACATAGAAATCTTGTCCCATTAGGGAAACCTTTTCCTTAACATTTATCGATTAACGAAAACTATACCTATGACTCGTTTCCGCACATGAATTCGATCATACCCACATTTATAGAATTGAACCCCACCCTTACCTTAGAATTAAGGTCAATTCCACGCTCTCCGGTTCCGCTTCCGCTCTACGGTGACTTTTCTGCAGAAATCCTCCAAATTCGCCGGCGGTTGATTCTTTGCTCTCAACTTCCCTCAATGCGTAACTTCTCTTTTCAATCTTTCTTTTCCCCAAATGGTGTAATTGAGGGTAAAAGAGTCTACGGGAATGTATTTTTGCTACCCACTCTCAGCCACGTCCAAATTCTGCATTTAACTGAATTTCGTTACTATGACGGTCGTGGCAAGTCCATGACGAGCGTCACGGTCGTGACGGTCGTGGCAAGTCCATGACGATCGTCATATCATAAAAATTCAATTTTTTTCTAGATAGAACATCTCTTTAGCTTTCCAACACTTTGAACGAGGGTCAAATCCGACTTACGGATCAAGAGATATGATTTTTCGAAGTTTCCTAAAACCGCTACGGAATTTTACACTTTTTCCCGACAATTCGACTGATTCAATTCCTTCCTTCGATTCAAACACATGCTGAACTACGACTACGATGCAACGAGACATAGAAAAGTCATAATTGAATTTAATCAAAATAAAACGGGCGTTACGCCAATCCTGCTGAGAAGTACGCCCTGGATGGCTTTCCTGAAAAGCTCTACTGAAAAATTCCAACCTGCTGGGGAATACGCCATGGATGGGTCTCTTAAAAACTTCCACTCTGATGGGGAAGCAAGAATATCACTAAAAAATCTAACCTAGTGGGGATAACAAGCTCCTGCTGAAGGTTCCACTATGCTTGAAATACAAGAATAATAATCTGCCCTGCTGGGGACATACAAGTAATAATCTGCCCTGCTGGGGATATCAGAGACTTCTACTGAAGATTCCATCCTGACGAAGAGATGAAAGTAACCTCTGTTAATGATTCTCCTCCACAGGGAATGCAATGAACATCTACAAAGAACTTTACTCTGCTGGGGAATAAACAAGCTCTGCTTAAAACATCTTCCATGAGGAGAATGAGAATACCATCTGTTGGGAGCTCGTCCCGAAAACTGGTCCTGAAAGATGCCAATGATCATTAGACTTTGCTGGAGATACCAACCTACCATTGAGGTACCTGTCGAGGGAATCAAAACTAATCTCTATTTGGGGAAGAAGTTCATGAATACTGATCCTACTGGGAAGAGACATTCAGAATATTGACTTTATTGGATAACAACACTGAGTTGAAATCTGCCCTGCTGTTGAGAGAATATCCTTCAACCTTACTCTGCTGGGAATATGCTGAGAATAAATCCACCCTGCTGAAGATTAGCCTCTATGGGGAGACAGAAAATTTGCTTTGCTGGAGTTACGATATTCACTTCTGCTGGTGACACCACTTCCGATTAGATAACAAGATTCTGTGGGGAAGAAAAAATCTCTGCTGTGGGAAAACAATAATCTTTGTTGAATAAATGCTTGACTGCATTCTATCTGAAGTAATCAACCCTCGAACACTTGCTGGGTAGTACAAATCCACTTCGGTTGGGAAATACAACTCTAAACTCTTGCTAGGGGAAGAATAATTCACCATGCATTACCGTTAGGACTTCATCGTTGGGGAGAAAAGCTCTACTAGGGAGAGGATCCTGTCATCCTGCAACAAACAAAAAACAATAGGATGCCCCATATGTGAAATGGCTACCAAGGTTACCATTCATGAAACTTATCGTTCAATAAAATCCATTGCTTCCATTATGCTCTGTAAAGCCTTATGTTTTCACCTGTAATGTTCATCCAAAATATCAGATTTTTGCACACAAAACAGTAAAAGTAAAAAGCAAGAAAAGAAAAGCTCTTTGACTGAAATGAATAATTTATTGATGAAAGGCCTGTAAATAGGTAGTTTACAAGTTGGATGCAATTCCTTTAAAGAGGTAATTTTGTTAAAAGCAAAAATAATATACTCAAATGTCGGCACTATAGAAACAGATAACTTCCATGTGTCAATTCAGCTATGATCTGTATGTCTTCGACGTTCCCCAATGTTTCGCCTTCTGAAAAGACTGATTGGACTGATTCATTTCCTTCGGGATAACCATGTATTGAATAAGTTCACAGATCGAATGTAAACCACATTCATTTGCTTTCAAATCCCTAACTTTTTCCTGGATTTCCCTTTCGGGTTTTCAATCCACCGGGATACCCATTTTTGCCAAAGCCGTCTTTTCAGGTTTTCAACTTTATGGGTTTATTCTTTTTCCTTTTATCCTTAATTTTTTCCCGAAACTTTTCTTTTTTATGGTTTTTCGGGATGCCCCATTTTTTCCTGGACTTTCTTTCTTTGGTCTAGCGGGTCTCTTTTAAGAAACGTATTTTTTAACCATGTATACGTTCATAGGGGACGTAAAATCTTCACCATCCATGGTTTATAGTAATAAGTCTCCACCAGAGAGAACCTTTCTTACCACATATCAACCTTCATAATTTGGATTCCATTTGCCCCTATGATCTGTCTGAGGAGGAAGGATCCTTTTCAACACCAAATCACCTTTCTGGAAGCACCGAGGATGCGCTTTCTGATCAAAGGCTTTCTTCATTCTACTATGGTACAACCGGCCATGAGCAATGGCTGCCAATCTCTTATTGTCAACCAGGCTCAACTGATTCAATCTGGTTTGCACCCATTCAGCTTCGTCAAGCTTCACATCAGATAATACCCTTAAAGAAGGAATCTCAACTTCTAATGGTAGGACTGCTTCCGTACCATACACCAGTGAGAAAGGAGTTGTCCTAGTTGAGGTACGCATCGAAGTATGATAACCATGAAGAGCAAATGGCAATATCTCGTGCCAATCCTTATAGGTTACAACCATCTTCTGCACAATCTTTTTAATATTCTTATTAGCTGCCTCAACAACGCCATTCATCTTCGGACGATATGGAGAAGAGTTGTGATGCTCAATCTTGAAACTCTGGCACGATTCCTTCATGATTTTGTTATTCAAATTTGAATCATTATCAGTAATGATTCTCTCTGGAATTCCATATTGACAAATGATGTTCTTCTCTATGAATCGGGCGACCACCTGTTTCGTGACATTAGTAAAGGAAGCTGCTTCTACACACTTCATAAAGTAATGAACGACGACCAGAATGAAGCGATGACCATTGGAAGTAGTCGGCTCAATCTTCCCAATCATATCAATGCCCCACATAGCAAAGGGCCAAGGAGATGTTAACACATTCAGAGGGGTCGGTGGCACATGCACCTTATCAACATAAATCTGGCATTTATGGCATTTTTGGCGTATTTGAAGCAATCGGATTCCATAGTCATCCAATAATACCCAGCTCTCAAAAAATTTCTGGCCATGGCATGTCCATTGGTATGTGTGCCAAAGGAACCCTTGTGGACTTCATCCATCAACAGGCTTGCTTCATGTTCATCAATACAATGCAGGAAGACCATGTCAAAGTTTCTCCTATTTAGCACACCATCCTTGTTCATATAGAAGTTACCGGCTAACCTCCTCAGAGTGTTCCTATCTTTACTGGATGCCCTAGATGGGTACTCTTGAGTCTTGAGAAAATGCTTTATATCAAAATACCAAGGCTTTCCATCTGATACATTCTCAATTGCAAACACAAAGGCAGTTCTGTCAAGACGTATGATGATGATAGCTGGAGCTTCATTCCAAAAATTCACTTTGTACATCGATGATAATGTGGCTAAGGCATCCACCATCTGATTCTCAGCCCTAGGCACATGATGGAACTCAACTCTGTCAAATAATGGCAGCAGTCTTCTTTCATAATTCTTGTTAGGCACCAGGTTGGCTTGACGAGTTTCCCACTCTCCATTGATCTGATTAAAAATCAGTGCTAAATAGCCATATACATCAAGATTCTTGATCCTCAGATCAATGGCCTCTTTTAAACCCATAATGCACTCCTCGTACTCGGCTTCGTTATTGGTTCAGGCGAATGTCAATCGGGAAGTGAACGGTATGTGAGAACCGTGAGGAGTTGTAATCATTGCACCGATTCCATTACCATATGAATTAACAGCTCTGTCGAAAACCAGTTTCCACTGAGATTTAACCTCAGAACCCTCGTCAGGTAAAGGCTCCTCACAGTCTTTCATCTTCAAAAACATGACGTCCTCATCTAGAAAATCAAACTTCATCGGCTGATAATCCTCAATCGTCTGTTCAGCGAGATATTCCGACAGAGCACTTCCCTTAATGGCTTTTTGGGAAACATACTGAATATCATACTATGTTAAAACCATTTGCCATCGGGAAATCTTTCTGGAGAGTGTTTGTTTTTCAAATACATACTTGATCGGATCCATCTTCAAAATCAATAGGGTTATGTGGTTTAACATGTACTGTCTCAAACGGTTAGCAGCCCAAGTGAGTGCACAACATGTGTTTTCAAGCATTGAGTATCTCGACTCACAATCAGTGAACTTCTTACTCAGGTAATAGATGGTGTACTCTTTTCTACCTGACTCGTCCTATTGATCGAGCATACATCCAATTGAGTTTTCAAGAACCGTAAGATACATGATCAGAGGTCTCCCTGTGACTGAAGGCATGAGTGTTGGAGGTTCCTGCAGATACTCTTTTATTCTTTCAAACGCCTTTTGGAAATTTTCATTCCACCTGACCGTTTGATCTTTTCTTAACAATTTGAATATTGGTTCACAAGTGGCTGTAAGATGAGATATGAACCTTGCAATGTAGTTCAATCTCCCAGGAAACCATGAACCTCTATTTCTGTCCTCGGCTCAGGCATTTCTTGTATAAATTTTATGTTGGCAGGATCTACCTCAATACCCTTTTCACTGATAATGAACCCCAATAACTTTCCAGATCTCACCCCGAGTATGCACTTGTTAGGATTCAACCTTAACTTGAATTTCATCAATCTTTCAAACAACTTCAGAAGATTGACCAGATGTCCTTCCTTTGTCTATGACTTCGCAATCATGTCATCAACATATATCTCGATCTCATGATGAATCATATCATGAAAGAGAGTCACCATTGCCCACTGATAAGTTTCCCCGACATTCTTCAATCCAAAGGGCATCACCTTATAGTAAAACGTTCCCCATGGTGTAATGAAAGTAGTTTTCTCCATGTCCTCTGGGGCCATCTTGATTTGGTTATACCTAGAGAAGCCATCCATGAAGGAAAACATAGAAAATTGAGCGGTGTTATCGACCAACACATAAATGTGGGGGAGCGGGAAATCGTCTTTCGGGCTCGCTCTATTAAAATATCTGTAGTCAACACACATCCTAAACTTTTACATCTTTCTTAGGCACAAGAACAATATTAGCGACCCACAGAGGGTAATCCGTGACAACAAGAAAACCAGCATTCAACTGCTTTTGAACTTCTCTTTGATTTTAACTGCAATCTCAGGTCTCGTCCGTCTCAACTTCTGCTTGAATGGCGGACATTCTTCTCGGAGAGGCAACCGGTGTACCATAATATCTGTATCCATCCCAGGCATGTCTTGGTAAGACCAAGCGAAGATATCGTTATACTCACAGAGCATTTCAACCAATCTTCCATTGAAATTGTCTTCCATTGTAGCCCCAATTCTAACCTCTTTCTCGTCTTCTTCGGTATCCAGATTGATAACTTTAATATCCTCGTGATGAGGCATAATGACCCTTTCCTCTTGAATGAGAAGTCTGGATAACTCTTCGGATAGTTCACAGTCTTCATCAGTCTCTTCTTCGGCTTGATAAATGGGATTATCAAAGTCATACGATACCATAGCTAAATCTGAATCAATGGTATCTGATAGAAAAGACCTGCATAATGATGTTCGTAACAAATGCAAAAAAAACAAAAACAAGAAAAACAGGAATCGCAATATTTGAATACGAAAATGTCCTTTATTTATGATAAAGTGAAAATAACAAAAGGGCCCCACAGATTGGGTCACTACGCCTTGGGCAGAATGTAGGATTGAACATAATCAAAACAATGAACATTATTCTACCGCTGGTGAGGACGTTCAATGAGATTAATCCTATCAAATATCACACTGCCGCTGGTGAATTGAATAGGTCCCCTGTACCTCGGAATGTCTTGAGAAGAACTGGAGGGTTTGTATCCTAGGCTGAACTCGTCCTTCTTGACGAGAATATTAAGAACTTGGCCCCACTTCTGAGATGAGCTAGATTCAACAATAGCACGGGCTTCTTTGGGCGATGACATGGAAACCTCTGGGCCGTTGACTTCTACGGGAGGCTTCTCCTGAATCTGAACTGTTTCAAACGCCTGGCAGAGTGTTTCGTAGATAACCCCATCCACTTCCACGTACTTGAAGTATGACAAATAGCTAACCATGATATCCTCTTCGATGCATACTATAACAACTTTCCCTTCCATCATATATTTCAGCTTCTGATGCAATGTTGAAGTAACTGCTCCCGCAACATGTATCCAAGGTCGGCCAAGAAAACTACTGTATGCTGGCTAGATATTCATAATGTAAAAAGTTGCATCGAAAATCTCCGGTCCTACCTGAATAGGCATCGTAATCTCCCCAAATACTGATCTCTTAGGTCCATCAAAATCCCTCACAACCAAATCACTCGACATTCATATCAAACATTGAGTATCTAATTTCATCAATGCCTTCTTCAGTAGAACATTGAGGGATGATCCTGTATCAACCACGACATGTGACGGTAGGGACCCTCTACACTCTATAGATATGTGCAAGGCATGGTTGTGATTCCTCCGAGACGGAGTCAAATCCAAATCAGTAAAACCCAAGCCATTGTCAGCATTCACATGAGCCACTACCCCCTCTAGCTGATTAACAGAAATCTCTTTGGGTACATATGCTGAATTCACGATTTTCAATAAAGCGTTGTGGTGTGCCTCCGAACACAACAATAATGACAAAATGGAAATCTTCGAAAGAGTCTGATTTAAGTGGTCCACAATCTTGTAGTCACTTTTTCGAATGAGTCTCGTAAATTCCTCTGCATCTTTTGAAAAAAAATCATTACCAACCTGTTGTTGGATGCCCTCCTCAATCACTGCCTTATCCTTCCCTTTGTCATTCCTATCAGTATTAACCTTCGATAGGGAAAATATCCTACCATTTCTAGTGATACCTCCAGTACCACTTATATTTTCAACCGAAGAACCCCCATATGAAGATCCTATCAATTGTTTCCTCTACCCATTACAGAACACCTCTGCCCCATAGTTCCATGGGATGGCGTTGGTGCTCTCGTACGACACGGGTCCAGGAACAGTAATGACAACTGGCGCTAAAATATTAATTGTCCAGTATGGAATAGAGATTGTAGCAACTTCGCTTCCATCATTACTCACCTTATCCTCAACGTCTTCTCTTACAATCCTATCAAATTTCAGACAACCGTCATTAATCATTCTCTGAATACCCTTCTTCAAAAGATCACAACCTTCAGGTTGCACTTCACATTCTGAGCAGTCAGTAAAGCACCCCGGAAACACTCTTTTCTTCAACAAATTAGCCTTCAAAAAACTCAATAGAGTCTTCAAATCCCCAACATAAGTTATCAAGTTTAACCTTTCTCCCTCAATAACGGCATTAGCTCTCGCTACCCCATGATTCAGCATCAAGTTTTGATTCACATTAGACCCCTCATTGGTGAAGTTGATAGCTTTTGAATCGAGCAAGTCCTAAACTTTGTGCTTGAAGGCTTTACAATTATCAATATTATGGCCTGGAGTGCCTAAATGAAAATCGCATATGGCATTCGCGTCTTAACCAGGAGGCGGTATACCAGTGAGAGGTGCCAAAGTTCTCTTCTGAACAAGCTGCAGCTGCAACAGATGTTGTAACAACCGAGAATACGACATCAGAGGAGTCTCAAACTGCCTGTCATCCATTCTTGATCTAGCAGCATAAGGTTGCGGAGCATTAACTCGTTGCTGAGGTGCAGCAGGGATAACTACAGTAGCAACTTATTGATGATAACGAGATTGCGCTCTACCTTTACCCTTGTGAGAAATAACATTAGCATCCCCTTCCTTCCTTTTAGGGTTTGCTAAATATGGTTTCTTTGCTCCTCCCGAAGAGGATCCACCACCATTTGGAATCTTTCCATACTTAATCCCACTTTTGAATCTTTCACTAGCCATTACCAGATCAGAAAATCTTGTAAACATAGAGCCTATCAACTTCTCAAAATACACACCAGGTAGTGAAGCCATGAACATGTCGATCAGTTCTCTTTCCACCATAGGAGGTTGCACCCTCGCTGCTAAATCCCGCCATCTCTGGACGTACTCTTTGAAGCTCTCATTATTCTTCTGCGACAAACTCTGCAATTGTACCCTGTTTGGTGCTAGATCACTATTATACTGATAGTGGCAAACAAAGGCCTCGACCAATTTTCTTCAGCTGCGGATATGGGTTTTTTCTAACCACATATACCATTCCAAAGACGCTCCTGCCAGACTATCTTGGAAAAAATGTATTAAAAGCTTTTCATCATTGGAGTGCGCAGACATTTTTCTGAAATACGCCCGGATGTGTACTCTAGGATTGGTTGTCCCTTTGTACTTGTCAAAATATGGTACCTTAAACTTGGGGGGAACCCTGATCCCAGGAACTAGACCAAGATCTGACATATCGAGACCCAGAGAGTTCTGATTCTCATAAGACTTCATTTTTCTCTCGATCAAATTTAAATCTCCTGTCAGCTTCGGTTGGAAAACCACATTCCATATCTTTCACAGAAAAAAGTCATCTTGGTGATCTTCCTAATGAGGGCCAGCAGCCCCGTGCACAGCGCACACACTTCCACCAGCAATATTACCATTTTCATTAACCACTTCGCCCGGAGGTATGACAACAGGAATACCCAGTGGAATAGAACCACCAACAGGTGGAGGAATAACACCAGGTCCTCCATGCAAGACACCTTATTCGTCAACCCATTCAATCAACGACTGAACCGTAGTTCTCAATTGTTTCTGCCTACTGGCAACATTCTGCATCAGCTCCATAAACCGGACCATGCGAGCTCTGACTTCCTACAATTCAGCTTGAACCTGATCCATTACTTTTTGCTGATTCCCTTGAGTTGGATATCTGTGGAAATTAAACTCCTCAATCCTGTTATTGAAGAAAACCAAGCAGATATAAGAACAAAAGGCCACTGCAAACACCTGCGATGCAAATGAAAATGCAAGATGCAAAATGAAAACATGTCTATGTATTTATAGGGAGATCTCCCCCTTGATTCCGGTTTCAATAAACAAGAACAACAGAGATGGATAAGAACACCACAAACATCTTCTCATATATCAAGTAAAGCTGAGACAATACATAACAACAAATGAGAAATATCTGAATACAAAAAGGTACTGATCTGATCCAATAGATCTGGTGATGATCAACATACAAAAGAAGAGAAACTACTGTGACATATCAAAATATAATCTTCCCCAGCAATCATGCTTCTTGCTCCAGGTCTGAGCCTCATTAAGCATCATCCTTGTATCTGGATGGTCTGGTCTGTCAACCAATTCTTTGATGAGAATGTCCCTTCTGTGTATCACATTCTGGAGACAATGACAATAGTCTTCCCAAGCATCCTCGTCGAAGGCATCTTCAAGCCTGGGTTTCTACACATCCGCCCGGATCTTGAGCTCTTCAAGCGTTGATAGAGTCTCGTGGAGTTTTTGCTCAATCGTGTACCTACGGGACGATTTTACCCTTGCTTCCTTCTCTTTGACCTTGAGTTCTGCCTTCAGCTTATCAATCTGAGTACGAAGCTGGTCTTCCCAGTTCTTGTTGGCGGTCAAAGTAGAATTCCATTTCTCATTGAATTTGGATATCTCCAGATACACTCTGTCTAAATCCTCCTTCTTATGCTTCAAAATACTGCAGGTGCCTTTTAGATCTTGACCGATCTGCTCTCGTATCCTGATCTGCTCAGCTAGCTCTTTCTTCAGCTTGGTCAATGATTTTGACTTCTTCTTGTCCAAGTAAACAACTTCACCTTTATCATGCTTCGGCTGACTGATCTTTTGCTTTAATTCTTCATTCTATTTACGCATCTCTTCCTTCTCTGCCCAAGGCTTTTTATATCTCAGGATGTCGATTGTTGTAGGTTGTTCAATGACCAAAGGATATAGGGGTTCCTCGACGAAGAAAGGCAAAAGGATCTTCTCGACCCTTTTCTGAATCCACTCCACTTATGGATCATAGGCTCTACAGTCACTCTTCCTTAAGGAAAGTTTCCCCCTCTTGTGGATTTTACCCCACGCATCAACGATTCTGGCCAGAATACAAGGATCAGTTACGCCGGTGAAGCACAAAGATTCTTGCACTTCTTCTTCCTTCAAAGGTCCCCTCAAAGCATAACCAAACTGTCTGGCAACAAGAGAAGGATTGTAGTTGATTCCCCCTTTTCTTCCCATCAAAGGCACATTAAGGAAACTACCACAGCTAAAGATGAGCTCATGACCAAGCAGATCTCAATTGAACTAGGCGATATCCTTTTCTGTCTGACCATGATCAATAAACCACTTGTGGAGAAGTGGTGCACAACAAGAAACCGTCTTTCTTCTTCTCTTCTCATTCTTTTAGTGTACTGAATGATACAAATCTTCTAGAAGGGTGTCGCAACTACGAAAAGGGCCGGCAGAAACAAACAGAAGAGTTGCCACCGAACTTTATTTATCCTGAAGAGAGGGAAAGGAAACGATCAAAGAAAACCTAAAAGAACGGGAAAGACAAGTCATCGCAACCAAATTTTGGGTTCGGGAGTCGGTTACGCAAGGGGAAGGTATGAGCACCCCTCACGTCCGTTGTACTCAACGGGATCCACGCTTGTTGTCTAAATCTATGGGTGAAAACTGTAACACCCATTTTAATTATTTAGTCATTTTAGTGTTATTTTAATTATTGTATTTTGGGTGCCCTTAGGTGGTGGTGGTGGTGGTGGTGGGGGGGGGGGGGTGTGTGTGTGTGTGTGATGGAGTACGTTGGTGGGTGTCCTGAGATATAAGGAGCAATTGTGGTAATTTGGTGTTGATATAATAATAAAATAAGTTAATAGTAATATAGTGTTATTATTATTAATATTATTTTAATTATTATTATGATTTGTAGTAATGTTATTAATATTGGGAGTATAGTATTATTATTATTATTATTAATATGATTAATATTATTATAGTTATTAGTAGGAGAATAATATTAGTATTATTTTATTAAATATTGGGATTAAAAATATAAAATAGGAATAGAGGGGTAATAGGGAGTTAGGAAGAGAGAAAAGGAAAAGTCACGTTAGACATCGTGAGGAGAGAGAATTGGGAGAAGGGAGAAGAGCGAAGAATAGAAGGGAAGAGACAAGGTCAGAACTGTCAAGCTTTGGAAGGATTCTTCACCGATCAAAATGATTATCGAGGTAAGGGGGGAGAAACTAATTGGGACGGTATATACATGAATTGGGGTAGAGGGGATTCCTTAACCCCGTAGGAATTTATCGATGTATGAAGTTGTATATTGGCATGCTTGTAATTGTTGTTGATATTGGTAAATTGATGCTTGATATTGATGAATTGTTGTTGATACTGTGGAGTTTGGGGGTATAGGCTGAGGTTACGGTTTTAGGGAAGTTCTGAGTGACTTCAGAGGTATTGGAGGTATAATTGAAGGTTGTTTCTGTAGTGGAAATTAGGGAGCAATCGATGAGGGTAGTATGTAATATCTGCACTGTTAATAGGATAGAAGTTGGAGGTAGCATGTTAGGCTTGGAATTGGTTCAGATAGCATTGCAGAACAATGGGGATTTTGGGGTATCGCAGCATTCGCTGGGTTTCGCCTGGCGAGTGTTGGCGAAGGTTCGCCTGGCGAGTAGTAGCGAGCAGTGGCGAGTAATTCCAAAATAAATCCCAGACTTAAAAAGAATGAAGTTCGCCTGGCGAGTATGGCCAGCGAAGGTTCGCCTGGCGAATGCGCGATAGTTGAGAAGGGCTTCGCCAGCAGGTTCGCCTGGCGAGCCATAGTGAGCATTCGCTGCGGGACTTCGCCTGGCGAATGAACCAGCGAATGTAGCAGCAGAACATGGTTCTTGGTGCTGTTTTGCCTTGTGCATTAGCCTCGCAGGATCCCTTTGACCATGATAAGTGTAGGGATGGTGATTGAATAATGTAGGGTGTATATTTGGTGATAGGGAGTGAATTCCTTAATGCTTTGTGTAAGTGTATGATTAATGGGTGTATGGCATATATATGTATATGTGATGTATGGTGGTGTGATCTGTGAATCGTATGCACAATATATGTTTGTGTTCATTTGTATGCATCTGGTGTCATGCATATTATGGTGTAGTGGTGGAATGAGTTATTTCTCGGGGGAGTGTATGTGATTCATTCGTATTCCTTTGAGTGGGGAAAGGTGAGGGTGGATCATGGCCAAGTGCGGGTGTAAGTGATTTGTCCGGGTTCCATAAAATGAACCAATGAGTCGGTACCGCATGCATGGTGTTGTGATACATAGTGGCATTATGGTGTATTATGTTGATTGTGGACTATATATCGTAATTGTTGAATGTTGGGTGATGAATGATGTGATTGGTGCATTTACTACTCTTATTTCATGTATGTAATTACCGATATATTTTGATCATGTTTTCTCACCCCTTTGTTGTTGTTGTGGTCTGTGCTTCCTCGGAAGTACAGATAATCCAGGTACTTAGCTAGCTTGGATTTATGGTGTGCCAGTCGAGTCTTAGGATGCTCTGATACGTAGCATGGGACTTGGGCGTTTATTGTTTATGTTGGACTTATATTTCTTTTCCTGTGAACGTATCATGACTTTTGATGTATTTTATGAATGAATATTTTTCCGCTGCTTTATTATGAAACCCTTCTAAGGAAGAATATGATGGATTTTTATTATGTGATATCCCACTTTGGAGATGAATACTTTGATGTTTATTTATAATGTTTATATTTTATTTGCGTTGGGAAGTGGGGTGTTACAAAAACTATCTAAGAGCTACTGCTAAATGGGGGTGAAGAGAAAGGTCAGACTTGATAGGACATCGCCGCCCTATGCCTATGTATTCCCTTGTGTAATGGGAAAGTCAGAGTCAACGTAGTTCGAAAAACTACGGGTGATGGGGGGAAGGTGAAGGTGAGAAAAACACTTAGAAGGGGGGTTGAATAAGAGTTTTTAAAGAAATATGGCAATAAGAACAACTCAAGATTTTTATCCTGGTTCGTTGAACTCAACTTCTCCAGTCCCCTTATCAAAGATGATTTGCCTTTCTCTGCAAGGACTTAATCCACTATTGATCAACTGATTACAATAGAAAGCACTAAGAACAATTGTCTTAGTCTTCTGAAGAACTACTGACCACACCTTGGTCTTCTTAAGGAACTTCTTACAATTTATTGTAAACTAACAAGTGTTTGAATGCTTCTAATAAGCTGTATCACAATTGTGATGTATACACTTAAGATTAAGTACAACAATAACTATGTGGTTTTATTAAAGATCAAATAAGTAAGATCTTGTGAGACTTTCTATTTTATAAATCAAGAGTGTATTTCTTTCTGAATGATCTAGCAATGAGCAAAAGATGAGTAGTGAATTAGCAGCTTCAAAATGTTGAAGTAGTTCTCCTTTTATAGCTTTTCCAAATGCCTTGAGTGATGTGCAGCTGAATATAATATTTTGATTGTATGACTTTTCATCACCAAAAGTATGGGCAGAGATATGCTTTCTTCAGAAAGGTATGATTGTAGAAGCCTTGGGATTTGCACCACGTCACTTCTTTGGACAAATTAGCCGTTGGTTACTTTGGAAGTAGCACCACGTCTAATCAAGTTTGCAGCTTCTTCAACAAGCTTCCTTCAAGATGAAGTCTTCACAATCTGCACTTCAGAACTTGTAGTAAGCTTAAAAGGTATGGAATGCTTTAAGATGTTCAGAGTTTAAGATGAATGACAAGTTCAGAGTCTTGATAAATGATCAGATCTTTAATGTATCAGAGTCTCAGTCTTGATCAGAGTTTCAGTCTTGATCAGAGTCTTCATCAAAGTATGCAGCAGTATGTACTTTGAGCGTGAATATTAATGATAAGAGTCTGGTTATAAAAGCCTTTGAGTTTGTAGTGAAAAGATCTTCAGAGTCTGATAAGATCAGAGCTTTCAGCTTTTGTATACTTCTTTCAGTAACGCTTCAGATCATTCTGTAGCTTTTGCTTCAGATCCTTCTGGCAGTGCTTCAAAATCTTCTGATAGTCTTGCATCTGATGCTTCCAGATCTTTGCATAGTTTCTTTGTACTTATTTGCTTCTTTTAAGAGTATTTAATTTTATACCTAAAACAATAATACTTGAACAAATTTTAGAGTGTATATTTGCTCGTTACAAAATTCCATAAAAGTTATCATCAAAACATAGAGATATAAGAAACACCAATCTGTGTTCTAACAGAAGGTTTCTCGCTAAGGCATCAACGTCTTGTGCCTACGTATCCTCATCTAGTATGAGAAATCAGAGCAAACGTAGTTCGGGTAACAACGAGAGAAGGTTGATTAAGTATTTTTTATGAGTGACGCTAAGCTTCCATTCCAGCAGTTAGGGACGATGCCTGTTTGCGGTAGAATGGAAAAGTAACGTACTCTTTCTGAAAATGAAGTTTGAAACAATCTCGAAGGATGAAAAGGTTTTAGTTTTGTTTATGAGTTTTAGAGAAGTGGATTGAATTGATTTGAGACTCATATTGCACTAAAGACTATGACACAAGAGCGAATGCGTCGCATATCGCCCAAAGGTCATACGCTAAACACTCTAGACAAGTGAAGAGAGACCTCCCCACTTATCATATCTCATGCACTTAAGGCTCATAGCGTACAACACTTGTCATTCTTTATTAGGTGTCTTAGAGAAGTTTGAGATGAGAAGCGAAGACACAAGGACACTAAAGGGAACTGAGAATCCTAATGTTGTCATGCAAAGTGGTCCTAAAGTTGGGATGAAGGGTACTACCTAATATTATCATACAAAGGATTGAAAGCCTAATGTCTCTCCTACTCCCATCTTAATCAGAGGGACTAGGAATCCTAAGGGATCATGTGAGCAAGCACAAGTAAATACAATACTAATCAATCACAAATGAAAATAGAAAAAAAAAGACTTAAACAAGTCATGAAAGATGAAAAGAGATGAGAGAAGCATACACACCAACAACAAGGATTATGTAAACATGAGACACACATTAATGACACACCTATCATAAACTCAAATCAACAAAATGAAAGTTAGAATAACAAGGCAAACAAGGCAATCACACAAGACTACATGCCACAAACATTTTAAGAAGAATGATGTCAAACATTGAACCAAAAACAAAGAAATGAGGGGAGAAATAGGGTGGGGCAACAACCACATCATGATTATTAAAATCAAGCATTCATTCATGATCGTTCAAAAGAAAACATCCAAACACAAATCCAAAGAAGATCAAATATTCACATCATTCTCAAAGTAAAACACATACCATAAATTCAACTTTAAATGATATGCATCAAGTTCAAATTCAACTTATAAAACAAGATCAAGAAGGATCACACTCAAATTGGAACACCAAAGTCCATGCAAACATCTCACAAGTCAAACACAAGTGGAAAACATGATCATACAAAGCATATGAGATGAAACAAACATTCAAAGGACCTCTAATCATGAAGATCAGAACTTCAAACATGTTATCAAAAGCAAACAAGATTCAACAAGCACTCAAGGGATCACACAAGACCATACCTCAAAACTAGGTTAAGACATGCATACACACAGTTAAAAACAACAAGGTTTTGAGGCATCAACCAAAAATAGAAACAAGTCCAAATAAAATCTCAAACTCAATTTAAGTTAATCAAGAATAAGTGTGCAAAATATCATGACAAGAATTGCATCAAAGCATCACCAATTGTGTCAAACAAAGCAAGGTACTCAACTTATCGAGCATGCATCGAGGGTCAAATAAAATCCAATGAAAAACCAAACAAGAAGTGATCATCAAGACCTCAAACCAGCCATCAAATAAACCTCAATCAAACACCCAAGCGTGAGAGGAAAATTGGTCAAAGAGGGTATTCAAATGAGGTCAAACTTCAAGCCTAAATCATAAGGATAAACCATAAAACCACTTCACCAATTAAATTGATTAAAAATAATAAAATTAAAAGAAAAATAAAATAAAAATAGTAAAAAATATCTCAACATGTCAATTGATCAGAAACTATTTTTTGTGGATTTTTATAATGGTTAAAACTATTAAAAATAAAAATAAAATGAAAGTTCAATAAAAAAAAAGGAAAAGAGAGCTAGGGGGTGCATCAGCAAAATCCAGATGAACTGATTTCCAGTTCAAACACGCATATAGGCTGAAAGGGGGGGGGGGGTTAATAATAAAAATGCCAAGGCCCAAACCAAAAACTCAAACAAAAACATAGATTAAATGAAACACAGCGTTTCATTAATGGATGTGGCATGCCACATCACGTTTCAACGCGCCACACAAGCCAGTCAAAGCCCACATCACTGCCCACCTCAGTAAACACCTCAGACACCGGAGCTCTAGCTCCGGTCGTCTTCTCCGGTGAGCCTCACCCGTGATGGCTGAAAATCTCCATAAAAATGAAAATCCAAGACATGCTTTTGAAGGATTTTTCACGTAGAGTACGAATATGCCATTAGTTTTCCAAAAAGCTTCCTCTATCATGGTGAAAACACAACATGAAAGTTCAACACCCAAACTAAAACTTGAATAAACAGATACCTCATGCACTCAAACATTGCCTAGACATGGTAGGTCTTCAGATGCAACCAATATGGACTTAATTACATACCTAAAATGAGAGTTCCAGATGGTGAAAAGTTACCTAATGGAGCAACTCCGTTGGTCCTTCAAATGTTGTGCAAGCTTCAATCCAAAGCCACCAATCTCCTCTTTGTGCTTCAGTGAGTGAGAACCAAGCCAAAAATGGGAGAGAAAACCAGAGAAATGAGCAATTCAGAGAGAGAGAATGTTTAAGAAATTTTGAGTGATTTGAGCTCTCTCTGCACTAGCCAGCCTCTCTCTCCCTGTTAGGGTTTCTCTAGACCTTATATATGAAGGTTTTGTGGTGTTTTTGCAGGCCCATGATGAGTGGTTCTCTTGATTTAAAAAACTTGCCAAAATGAGAATGCACATGGGTTTGGGAGGTTTGCAGCTCATTCAAATCACTCTCTAGTCAGATGAGGGTGAGGAAAGGAATATGTGTGGTTTGAGAGATTGGAAATGAGCTTGCCATACATTTTGAGTAATTACCTCATAAGGCATGAAAATTCAAAATGACTTGAAAATGTGATTTCATGCTTTCTCATTTTGGGTAAAAATTAGAGTGGTCATGTGATGATGTTAGAATGGCACAAAAAGGATCAATACAATTCAATTTGATGGCTTGTAATGTAAGAAAGTCAAATTAGGTCCAAAATCCATGTTTTCATGCTCATCATGCTTTCAATTCCCTTACAAATCATAAACGATCATGGAATTGGAGATCATGATGAAGTTAAGGTCATAAGACACCACTTTCATGTTTCAAGAATCTTGGCTTGAGGTCTTGAAGTTCATGAATTTGGTCCTTGAAGTGAATGACCTAAACTAGGTTTCCAAAAATGACCTTGACTTGGGATGATCATAACTTGAGCTCCACACATGGGAATGATGAGTTCTAACACTTTTTGGAAAGCTTAGACACTAAGGAACAACTATCATGTTTGTTGAAAAATGAGGAAGAGCTTGATTCCATGTGAAAAGTGCCTTAGAAGTGAGTTACCCTTGAGTGCCTTTAAATTCTCTTCATATTGTGACACCAACTTGTAGACATCATAACTTGATATGTATGAACCCAATGGAAGAGTTCTTGTACTCAAAATAAAGCTTGAAAGATGAGGAACAAGTCTCATGTTTGATGGAGAATGAGATAGGACTTTTACCATAGTAAAACTTATCCAGGAAGTTAGATACCAAACGAGGTGATTTTACACTTAGAATCATCTGAAACCCTAATTTAGCAACTTCTTGAACTCTTGAATCTCCTTAACTTAGCTTCAACATGACACTTGAGATGAATTAGGATGACCTCTCGTGGCTTCAATAATCAAGAATCAAGCCTTGAGCTCTCTCAAATCCACAGTTAACTTTTGTTGACCAAATGAAACCCTAACACCCTATCCATTGACTGAGGTTCTTGCCAATGATTTGTGTAATCATGTGACCCCTATAGAGGACCCTCAGGGTGTACATTGGGCTCTTGAACCATGTCTCATACAAGAGGATAGCCACATGTTCCTCTAACCATCCTCAAGATAGGAGGAGATATCCAAACACCTACTTTCCCTCCTCAAGATAATTTGAGACCAACTCTAATGATAATGAAGACTTGATGACTTGAAAATGTATCCTTGCTTGAAGTTTGAACATGAAGCTTATTTCTTGAGTAGTAAATAAAACATCATGATCCCTTATCAAGAACCAATGCTATGCACAAATGCTAATGCAAGATGCTATGAAACATAAGCCAAGATAGAAGAAAAGGTTGGGCAAATTTTGGGGTGCTACCGCTGCCCCTATTCAAACGGCTTGAACATGAAGGTATGAAAAGCAAACACTTTCAAACAATCAAGGTAAAAGAAGATTGAATACAAAAGAACCTATAAATTTGCAACCTACGGGATGATATACTATTGAGCTTGCCAGCCAAAAGTGGACTTAAAAACAACGGATACCAATCAAGAGTTGGGATGACCAAAACAGTAACTGATCAAAGTTATAACAGGGGCTACCAACCAAAAGTCCGGATTTCCAGGGGATTGTATCTAAAATTTATGAGAAACATGCTACTAACCAAAAGTTAGGATCACTCAAAGAATGTCATCGACCAAAAGTCAGAACAAAATCTGCTAACCAAAAGTTAGAAATCATCGACCAAAAGTCGGAACAAAAGCTACTAACCAAGAGTTAGGAATCATCAACCAAATGTCGGAACAAAATCTACTAACCAAGAGTTAGGAATCATCGACCAAAAGTCGAAACAAAGCTACTAACCAAGAGTTAGGATCGCCCCAAAAGATCATCGACCAAAAGTCAGAACATAAGCTACTAACCAAAAGTTAGGAATCATCGACCAAAAGTCGGGATAACGACTCTGTGGGGAATGAATGAAACTCAAACAACCAAAAGTCGGGATAAAGGCTATTAACCAAAAGTTAGGATCACCAAGAAAGGAGACTACCAACCAAAGGTTAGGATGACGACTCCGCAGGGGAATAAAAGAAGACTACCAACCAAAAGTCGGGATAATATCCACAAAATGATGGACTACCAACCAAGAGTCGGGATAGCATCCAGGATAAACAGGAAGTAGAATCAACCGATTTACAACCTGAAAAAGAGAACTCTGTTAGGGACAGAGAAACTTAAACCGGAAAACTTTGTTGGGGAGCAAAAGATAAGATGAAGACATCCAATGACGATTCTTACTGGGGTCTGGTACCACAAAGGTTCATGAATTATGTCCTTATCTGCTGGAGAGATGTCTGGCAACAAAAGGTAACAACCTGGCTTATGCTTTACATGCATATGTTTGAATATGGCATAATGCTCCATATGAAATGGAAATGCTACGCGTTTGGGAGGATGCTATGCAAAAATTAAAATGCAAAGGACCACCACCGAGAAAAGGTGCCGAGAGAAACGACAAGAAAACTTGTTGAGGAATATGCCCTGAACGACCTTCTGGAATAAAACTCTTCTGGGGACAATTCCAATCTGTTAGGTATTGAGAATAACATCCATCAGAAAGTTATCCCGAATATCTCATTCTGAAGAATACCAATGACTATTAGATTCTGCTGCAAATGTCTCCCATTTCTGATTTATTCATCGAGGGAATCAACATTAATCTCTGCTTGGGGAGAAAAGTCAATGACATGGATCCTGTCGGGGAACAACACTGAACTTGCCCCGTTGTTGGGGAATAATCTCAATCTTAACCTGCTGGGGATAAGTGCACACTACTAAAGGTGATACACTTTTGACTTATAAACAGTTCTTGGCGGAGTGAATCCTGTAAATGACAAATAAATAACGTGTCATGTATGCAACAATGGTTATTTCGGTCATCGTCCGTGACATCATTCAAATAAATCATCATTTTAATCATGATTAGCAAAGCCCCAAAAGTTTTTTTGTATGCAAAGTTTATCAAAAATATCAGACGTCTTTTCGCCAACAAAATAGTAAAAGCAAAAGGAAGAAGAGAAAGCTCTATGTGGAAAATACTTCATTGATTAGAAGGCCTGTCAACATGCAAATTACAACGAATGCAATTCCTGAAAAGAGAAAGTTGCGCAAAAAGTACAAATGCAAAAGATATACAAATATCGACAATATGGAGACAGACAACCACCATGTGTCGATTCAACTATGACTCGCATGACTTTGATGCTTCACCAATGTTTTGTTTCTGAAGATACTAACTTATTAGCCCTCGGGTCCTCCAAAGAATGCAATTGTGCCCATGGGTCAGACACGAACCGTGGTCATTTTCTTTTAAATCCCTAACTTTTGCCTGAATCTCCCTTGCGGGTTTTTGATCCACCGGGATACCCATTTTTGCCAAAGTTGCCTTTTCAGGTTTTCAACTTCGCGGGTTTATTATTTTTTCCTTTTATTCCTAATTTTTTCCCGAACCTATTCTTTTTATGGTTCGTTGGGATGCCCCATTTTTTCCTGGACCTTTCTTTTTATGTCCAGCGGGTCTCTTTTAAGCAAATTATTTTTTAACTACGTCTGCGTTCATAGGGGACATAAAATACCGTCCATAGTTGATAGTAATAAGGCTCCTCCAGAGAAAAATTTCCTTACTACGTATGGGCCTTCGTAATTGGGAGTCCATTTGCCCCTGTGATCTGTTTGTGGAGGGAGGATCCTCTTCAGTACTATGTCACCTGCCTGAAAATGTCGAGGGCGTACCATCTGATCAAATGCCTTCTTCATCCTGCGTTGAAACAACCGGCCATGGGAGATAGCTGTCAATCTCTTTTCATCAATCAGACTAAGTTAATTCAACCTAGCCTTTACCCATTCCGCTTCATCAAGCTTCACATCAACCAAAACCCTCAGAGAAGGAATCTCGACTTCTAATGGTAGGACGACTTTCATACCATACACCAATGAGAAAGGAGTTGCCGCAGTCGACATACGCACTGAAGTAAGATAACCATGTAAAGAAAAGGGCAACATCTCGTGCCAATCATTGTAAGTCACCACCATTTTCTATACAATCTTCTTGATATTCTTATTGGCTGCCTCAAACACCGTTCATCTTCGGGCGGTACGGAGAAGAGTTATGGTGTTCAATCTTGAAACTCTGGCATAATTCTTTCATCATCTTATTGTTCAAATTCGAACCATTGTCAATAATGATTCGTTCTGGCACTCCATAGCGGCAGATGATGTCCTTCTTGATAAATCGAGCAACTACCTGTCTGGTCACATTGGCAAATGAAGCTGCTTCTACCCACTTGGTGAAATAGTCGATTGCCACCAGGATAAAGCGGTGCTCGTTGGAGGCAGTCGGTTCAATCTTTCCAATCATGTTGATACCCCACATTGCAAAGGGCCAAGGAGATGTCAAAACATTGAGAGGACTTGGCAGCACATGCATTTTTCAGCATAAATTTGACACTTATGGCATTTCCTGGCATACTTAAAACAATCAGATTCCATAGTCATCCAATAATACCCTGCTCTCAACAAATTTCTGAACATCGCATGCCCGCCAGCATGTGTACCAAAAGAACCTACGTGGACCTCTTCCATTAGCAAACTTGCTTCATTTTCATCCACATAACGTAGCAATACCAGGTCGAAATTTCTCTTGTACAACACATCATCCTTGTTCAAGTAAAAGTTTCCTGACAACCTCCTCAGAGTCTTCTTATCTCTACTCGATGCCCCAGGCGGATACTCTTGAGTCTTGAGGAAATTTATGATATCAAAATACTACGGTTTTCCATCCGATGCTTCTTCTACTGCAAATATGAAAGCTGGCCTATCGAGGCACATGATAGTGATTATTGAAGCTTCATTCCAGTAATTCACTTTATACATCGATGATAACATTGCCAAAACGTCCGCCATCTGATTCTCTGCTCTCGACACATGATGAAATTCTACCCTGTCAAAGAAAGGCAACAATCTTCTTGCATAGTTCATATAAGGCACCAGGTTGGGTTAATGGGTTTCCCACTCTCCTTTAATCTGATTGACGATTAAAGCTGAATCACCAAATACATCAAGATTCTTGATTCTCAAATCAACAGCTTCTTCTATACCCATGATACACGCTTCATATTCAGCTTCATTATTGGTGCAACAAAATGTTAATCAGGCAGTGAACGGTATGTGAGAACCGTGAGGAGTTGTAATGATTGCCCCAATTCCATTACCATATGAATTAACAGCACCGTCAAAAACCAACTTCCACTGAGAGCCAATTTCAGGACCTTCGTCTGGTAGAGGCTCGTCATAGTTCTTCATCTTCAAAAACATTATGTCTTCATCGGGAAATTCAAACTTCATTGGCTAATAATCCTCAATGGGTTGTTCTACAAGATATTCTGACAAAACACTCCCCTTAATGGCTTTCTGTGAAACATATTAAATATCGTATTCTATCAGAACCATCTGCCATCTGGAAATTCTCCGAGAAAGCGCCTGCTTTTCAAACACATACTTGATCGGATCCATATTTGAAATGAACATGGTTGTATGATTTAAAATGTATTTCCTTAGGCGTTTGGCTGCCCAAACGAGTGCACAACATGTCTTTTCTAGCATTGAGTATCTGGACTCACATTCTATGAACTTTTTACTCAAGTAGTAAATAGCGTGTTCTTTTCTTCCTGTCTCATCGTGTTGACCGAGCACAACCCACTGAATTCTCAAGAACCGTCAAATACATAATCAAAGGTCTTCCTGCAACTAGAGGCATCGGTATTGGAGGTTCCTGCAAATATCCTTTTATTTTTTCAAATGCCCTTTGACAATTTTCGTTCCAAACGACCGCTTGATCCTTCTTTAACAATTTGGATATTGGTTCACAAGTGGATGTAAGGTGAGATATGAACCTTGCAATGTAGTTCAATCTCCCCAGAAAACCACGAACCTCTTTTTCTATTTTTGGCTCAGGCATTTCTTGTATTGCTTTTATCTTTGTAGGATCTACCTCGATTCCTCTTTCATTGACAATGAACCCCAACAACTTTCCTGATCTCACTCCTAAAGTGCACTTATTTGGATTCAACCTCAACCTGAATTTACTTAACCTTTCAAACAACTTCAACAAATTAACCAGATGACCCTCCTCCGTCTGTAACTTCGCAATCATGTCATCAACATACACTTCGATCTCATGATGAATCATATTGAGAAATAGAGTCACCATTGCCCGCTGATAAGTTGCCCCTGCATTTTTCAATCCAAAAGGCATAACTTTGTAGCAAAAGGCCCCCCACGGCGTGATAAAAGTAGTTTTCTCCAAGTCTTCTGGGGCCATTTTGATTTGGTTGTACCTAGACAAACCATTCATGAAGGAAAACACAAAGTACTGAGCAGTATTATCAACTAGAACATCAATGTGGGGGACCAGGAAATCAGGATCAACTATAATCGACGCACATCCTGACCTTTCCATCTTTCTTACGCACAAGAGCAATGTTAGCGACCCATGGAGGATAATTTGTGACGGCAAGAAAACTGACATCCAACTGCTTCTGGACTTCTTCCTTGATCTTGACTGCCATATCAGGCCTGGTTCTTCTCAACCTTTGTTTCATAGGCGGACATTCTTCCCGAAGAGGTAGACGGTGCATCACTATGTCGGTATCCAACTCTGGCATATCTTCATACGACCAAGCGAAGACATCTCTAAACTCACGGAGCCTTTCGACCAATCTTCTTTTGATGTCGTCTTACAATGCAGCCCCGACCCTGACTTCTTTCCTATCCTCTTCAGTGCCTAGATTGACAACTTCAACATCCTCTTGATGAGGCAGAATGACTTTTTCCTCTTGTCCCAACAGTCTGGCCAGTTCCTCAGGTAGGTCGCAATCTTCATCAGTCTCTTCTTCAGCTTGAAAAATAGGGTTGTCAAAATCATATCAAGTCATAGCCGAATCTGAACCGATGGTATCTGAGATGTGAAACCTGCATGATTGATGTTTTTATGCTTAATATGATATGCAAACAAACATAAACACATTGCCATTTACATGTTGAAAATATAAGAAGAAAAACAAGGATCAAAATATTTGAATGCAAAAAGAACGCCTTTCATTAATGATAAAAAGTTTGAACATAAACTAAAGGGGCCCTATAAAGGAAAGCCACTACGCCTTGGGCAAAAGGTAGGACCACACATAATCAAAAACAAGGAAATTACTCTTCAGAAGTGACTTGGACAATTTCCTCCACAGTCCAATTGCATAGATTATGTCTAAAAATACACGGACGAATCCAAGCATCCATGTCGCAATCGCTATCTCCTTTATCATCTCCCACAACGTTAATTCTATCAAAAATAACCCCGCCACCAATGAACTGAATAGGTCCTCTGTATCTCGGAGCACTATGAGAAGAAGACGGGCTATACGCAAGGCCAAACTTGTCTTGCTTATTAGGAACACTGAGAACTTGACCCTGCCTATGCGAAGAACCGAATTCTATAATAGCACGGGCTTCTTTGAACGAGGACATTGAAACTTCTGGGACTTTGTTATCAACAGGAGGCCTCTCCTGAACCTGTACTGCTTCAAAAGCCTGACACAATGTCTCATGAATCTCACCATCCACCTCTACATACTTGAAAGGCGACAGGTGACTAATCATGATATCTTCCTCCCCACAGACCGTGACAATCTTTCCCTCCACCATATACTTCAGTTTCTGGTGCAAAGTAGAGGTGACTACCACAGCAAAATGTATCCATGGTCGATCGAGTAAACAACTATAGGAAGGTTGGATATCCATGATATAGAAGACTACGTCAAAAATTTCTAGGCCCACCTGAATCGGCAATGTGACTTCACCAAACACTGACCTTCTAGTCTCATCAAAAGCCCTCACCACCAAATCACTGGGAGTACAAATCAAACCTTGGGTGTCCAGCTTCATCAATGCTTTCTTGGGCAACACATTGAATGATGATCCTGTATCAACTAGCACATGAGACATAACATCCCCCTACACTCTATGGATATGTGTAGAGCATGGTTGTGATTTCTCTGAGCGAGAGTTAGATCCAAGTCAGTAAAGCCTAAACCATTACCAGAATTGACGTGAGCCACTACTCCTTCCAGTTGATTAACAGAAATTTCTTGTGGAACATAAGCCGTATTCAAAATTCTCAGCAAAGCATTTCTATGTGCCTCAGAGTACAACAACAACGACAAGATTGAGATTTTAGAAGGTGTTTGCTGTAAGTGATCTACGATATTGTAATCACTTTTGCGGATGAGTCGCATAAATTCTTCAGCATCTTTGGCCAAGGAGTCTTTCTCCCCTTGCTGCTGACCCTCTTCTACTACAGCTTTTCCCTTACCTTTGTCATTTCTTTCCATATTAGTATCCGGCGAAGAGAACACTCTGCCACTCCTAATCAAGCCTCCTGCTCACAACATTATCAACAGACGATCCTACAGAAGTCTTTACCAACTCTTGTTTGTATCCATTGCAGAATACCTCTTCCCCAAAGTTTAAAGGAATGTCCTTGGTACTCTCATAAGGCATCAGTCATGGCGTAGTAATGATAACAGGTGCTGGCCTCGACGACGCTGAAATATTGATTGTTTGGTATGGGATCGAAATCGTTGCGATTTCACCTTCCTTCCAATCTTCTTCTCCTAATACTCTGTCAAATTGCAAACTGCCCTCATTAATCAAACTTTGAATATGATTTCTCAACTCAACACATCCTTCTGGGCGTGCACCACATCCCTCACAACCTTCTAAACAACCAGGAAAAACACCACCCTTCAGCAATATGTCCTCCACATAGTTCAACGGTGTTTTCAATTCTTTAACATTAGTTATCAGGTTCAACCTTTATCCCTCGATAACAACATTAGCTCTGGCCACCCTGTGATTCGACATAGGATTTTAGTTCACATTCGGGGTCTCATTCATAAAATTGATTGCTTTGGAGTCAAGCAAATCTTGCACTTTATGCTCAAAAGCTTTACAATTGTCAATGTTATGACCCAGAGCATCGGAATGAAAATCACACCTAGCATTTACGTCATAGCCTGGTGGAGGTATGCCAGTAAGTGGTGCCAAATTCCTTTTCTGAATAAGTTGTAGCTGCAACAGATGTTGCAGTAATCGAGAGTAAGGCATGGGAGGCTGTTGCACCCCAAAATTTGCCCAACCTTTTCTTAACTTGGTTTATGTTTCATTTCATTTCTTTCTAGCATTTGCATTGCATAGCATTTTGCATTGAACAGGGGATCAAGAGATTTTGCATAGCAAGAGAAGTCTACTCAAAGGGTTGAGCCTAAGCAAGGGTGTTACTCAAGTTTGAATGGTCATCAAGTCATCTAGAAGTGGGCAACAGTCTTGTGAAAGGATTGATGGATGTATGTGGGTCAACTCCTAACTTGGAGGCCAATTGAAGAGCACCAGATGTTTGTGAATGTATGATTATGGATATAATATGTTGAGAGATCTCATTGTGTACTTTGAGAGCCATTCGGAGCTTATCTAAGCTGTTGTGTGAAGTGGAACAAGCCCCAATCAAGAATGTGGCATCTAGGGTTTTCATCTAGTAAATCCTCAGTTAACTGTGAAATGGAAGGAGGTTACAACTTAATTCCAAGTCTCTATGGTCATGGGATGATGTGTTGAGATGTCTAATATATCATTTCAAGATCAATTCATCAAGGAACAAGAGTGTGAGAAGTTACTAAATTAGGGTTCTCAGTGTAAAATCCCCTATTTAGTGCCTATCTTCAAGACCCCCTTTCTCAAGATACAAGTATCACCTCAACTTTTGACCAACATGAAACCTGTAGAGCATGTTCTTAGCTTTCTTTTGAGTACTAGAAGTCCTTGGTTGGATTTATAGAACTCAAGTTATGATCCAGACAAGTTACAGGTCATCGGATAAATGTGATTTTGGTCAACAAAAGTCAACCAATTTCCAAGCCATTTTTGACCTGGAAGGATGTGTCTCCTCAACTTTTGGCCAACATGAAAGTTATAGGTCATGGTATTAGCTTTCCAAAAAGTACTAGAAGTCTTTCATCTGATTTGCAGAGCTCAAGTTATGAGGCTTGCAAGTCAGGGGTATTTTGGGAAAGTGAGATTATAAGTCATAAAATTATAGGTCCATTTCACCAACTTGTACACTTCAAATGATTATTTTTCCAACATCAAATGTGCTCCAAGTGGTGTCAATTGTTTAACCAAGCCTTGAGAAGTCATGAATTTGGCTTGGAATGATGATTTCCTAATTTGATTTTCATGGAAAAGGACTTAAAATGGGAAAATTGGATTTAATTCATTATGGATCATTTTTATGCAAGTAGATACTTTTTTTGAATGCAAACTATATTTCAAACACATTGGCAATGATAAAACTTGAATTGGGTGAGTTTTGATGAGCGATTTTCAAGCTTTCTTCAAGCTTAAGTTACACTTGAAACATCAACCATTGAGATCAAACAAGGATCAAATCCCAGCCCTTCACACTCCTCATGTCATCAACAAGCAAAATGTATCATTTTGGAGCCAATTTGGTACAGAATTCATGCACATGACAAGTGAAAAAACTCAAATTCCATGGATATGCAATTGGGCTCTAGGGACTGCCATTGGGCTTAATTTCTTTTCAAATCCATCACATAAAAGGTTTCTACCATGAACAAATGCTCAGAACACGAATTGGTTGAAGAATTAGAGCTAGAGCATTTTGAAAAAGTGGTGAAAAATTAAAATTTGAATTTTGAGATTTAGCAAGATTTAAGCAAAATTAAAGGTTGAAAAGGCTTCATTGAAGATCATTGAACATTTCTGGATACTTTTCTTCAAGCTTAAGCATCAATTGAAGGCTTAGTGGAAGTTCTCCACTAGGTATTTACAATTCAACCTTACACTCTCATTATGCCATGATTCTCTATTATTTTTACATATTCAAGACCTAGACAACATGTAGATCATTAATCACTAAAACGAACTGGCATTTGTGATGATTGTTGGATGAAGCTCAAAACTGTTTGGATCTGATATGGCTTGTTCTTGTGTTGTTTTGCTTAATTGTTGCTTGATCTGTAATCTCAATAACCTCTAGATGATTTCTGGATCAAATTGAGTGAAGTTTGTGAACTTTTGGTTTTGATGAGCATTTCTGTTTGGCTTTGATTTGAGTTTGTTGTGAGGATTTAAGAAAAACTAGTCACGGATTCATGATCCTCGTGAGTTGTATATCGATTTCCATATAAGTTTTGCTAAGTTTGGTGATGTTGAAATCATGCCACTGTTGCTCTCGCCGGAGAAGACGACCGGAGTCTTCTCCGGCCACCACAAGAATTCCCTCCCCTTTGTCTCAGTTTGAATGAAGAAGACAACTCCCCAGCCACACGATCTTATGAACTCCCTTGACCTGGTATTTAGATCCAACGTGTGAGATGCATTTTCAGAGTGTGTTGACTAGGGTTTGCGTATGTGGCAAGTTGTTGATCATTGGATTGTAATACTTTTGAAACCAACGTTCAGGATTAAGACTCATGGTGTGCATAGTCAACTGAACCACATAGGATCCCTCAGTGAAATGCGTCGTTTCACTTAAGTTTCCCAGCGTGTACGTAGCGCGCCCTCCTCCCCTAGACCCATTGACTGGTCTTCTGATCCTTTGGTTGTTGTTTTTTTATTGCATTTTCATTTTCTTTTATTTCTTTTAATATTTTCTTTTTATTTTGGGTTGAATTTAATTCATTAAAAATAGCTCCAATGCTTCAAAAAATTCACAAAAATATATTTAACAAACCTTGAGATGTCTATTTTTTTAGGCACTTTTTATTTTATTTTTCATATTATTTTTCATTTTTAAATACAATTAAATATTGGAGGTGTTTTTAAATGAATTAAATTGTACATTGTTTGTTCTTTTATTTTTTTCTTCCATTTCCTTTGGGTCCAATGAATGAAAATTGATCCTCATATCTATGATGAGTTGAAAAATTTTTGAGAACCATTTTGCCCCTGGTTGGTTGACTTTAGGGTTGACTTTTGGTACTTTTCTTTTGACCCTCGATTCTTCCATTTCAAAGTGGTACATCTTGAATATTATTTTCTTTTGATGGTGCTTTGGGGGGATATTTGCTTTGAGCTTTTGGCCTCTGGTTGCCAACATGTTTAGATACCTTGTGCATTTTATTTGATTATTTTTGAACCATTTTCCTATTTTTGAGGTAACTTGCAAGTCAAGTTACCTCCAAAGGAGGTTCACACATGTACCTTGACCTAGTTTGATTTGGATATGGCATTTTTGGATCCTTTGAACTCTTAATGAATTTTGTTTCATGTTGTTAACGTGTTAAGGATTATGTTTGTTCAATTTTAGGTCATGATATTGTTTCTTCGTTGTTCTTTTGCTTGTTTTGTTTTGAACTTTCAATTAGGGTTTCTTTTTGTAGCTTGCTTGTATTCCTTCATGTTTTGTTTGCAATTCCTTTTGGTATGCTATGCTTTTGCTTTTGAGCTTTCTTCTCTTCATATCCTTTCTGTCCAATGACCTTGGAGTGTCATTTAAGGTGGCTTGGTCCCTCCTTTGGAGGTATTTGAAGCATACCTAGAATGATGAATCCTTGAGGACACTTTTGGTGCTTCTTTGCTTTTGATGAGTGATGCTTATGGTTGAGTACCTATTATGAGGTCATTTCTGCCCTCATTTGGTCTCCCATCCTCACTTAGGTTTGGGTTTTGTTTTACCCTTTCATTTGGTTTGGTTCTTGTGGTGTGGTTGATGTTGTTTGACTTAGGTCATTTCATCCCACTTTTGGTGTATCTTTGTGTGGTTTGTTCTTGTTTAATTGATTTCTTCTTGTGAACTTCTCCTTCTTCTCTTTTCTTGCATTTCCATATGCATGCTTGGTTGATATGAGCTTGTGGAGGCTACTGCCCCACACTATTTTCCTCCCACTTTCATTCTATTTGTGCATCTTATGTTTGCATCTTCATTTGCATATGCATTCTTCTTTTTCTTCTTCTTTTTCTTCTTTTTCTTTTCTTTGCCATGCTCCCCATAAGTTCTCTAACCTTTTGAGGTTATGATAGACATTAAGGTTCTAACCATGCATGATAGCATTAGGTAGTTCCCTTTTGAATCCCAACTTTAAGTCCACTTTGCATGATAACTTTTAGGATTGATTAGTCTCCCATTAGTGTTCCTTATTCTCTTCTTATCTTCAAACATACTTAAAACATCTAATATAGAATGACAAGTGTAGCACGCTACGAACCTTAAGCTACTTGAGAAATGGTAATTGAGGGGCCTCCTCTCAAGCACCTAGAGTGTTTAGTGTACACCCTTTGGGTGATATACGACGCATTCACGCTTAGGTCATAGTCTCTAGTGCGACATGAGTTACAAATCAAATTAAAAACACTTCTTCTCTAAAAAACACAAAAACATTTCAAACCTTTTTCATCCTTCGGGATCTTAATCAAGAAAATCTTTTCAGATAAAAGAGTTTCGTTAACTCTTAGTTCTACCGCAAACGGTAACGCCTAAGTCTCCAATGGTCGAGCTGCATACACCAACTGCTAGAACTATTTGTTAACCCTACTCGGGCCTAAAAACTTTTGAACCAACCTGTGGTCCTTTTAGCCCGAACTACGTTTTCTCTGATCTTTTCATACCAGATGAAAGTACGTAGGCACAAGATGCGATGTCTTGGCGAGCAACCTTTTCCCTTTCTTTACCTGTAGTTAGTCAAACTACGTTGACTCTGACTTTCCCATTGCACAAGGGAGTACGTAGGCACAGAGCGGCGATGCTCTGCTGAGTCAGTCCTTTTTCTTTTTCTTTTGTCCCTGAGCCTTTAGCTAGATAGTTTCAACACACCCTTTTAGATAGACAACAATGCATGGATCCCGTCGAGTATGATGATGCTAATACCTTCCCCTTGCGTAACCGACTCCCGAATCCAGACATGGTTGCGATGACCTTGTCTTTTCCCTTTTCCGTCAGGTTTTTCCGATTGTTTCCTTTCCCTCTCTTTAGGATAAATAACGAATGTGGCGACTCTTCTGTTTTTTCCGCCGGTTGTTTTTCGCAGTTGCGGCAGCTGGCGACTCTACTGGGGACTCTGGTTCCCTATGCGAGTCAATCCTAGTGCTTGTATGTTTATCTTTGGGTTTTGTATATGTGTGCTTTATTTACTTTCACATTTTATTTTCCCGCATTTATTTTCCACATCATATGTCTTTACTGCTGTATTGTGGGAAGGGAAGTTCCATTGAGTGATAAGCCAGACCTGGGCTTGAGTATACACCTAGCTTTAGTAGTGGAAATTACTGGTGGATGTGCTTGCTTTGCTCGTACTAGTTCACCATGAAATTCACGCTCGGACGAGATTCTCTTTGACAACTTTCTTTCTGGCCCTTTGGGCTCGAAAGAATTTGGGATCTGAGGGTTGTTGAATCTGGGGACCGATCATTTGTGAGTCAGTTAAGTGAGGCCTCTTCAAGAGATTATGATGCCAAACCAGAAATGGTGAACGTATCATCATTTCTTGAAAGTCTGTGACGCTGACAGACGCATAGGATGCCGAACTTTATCAGTGGATAGGTCCATACCTGTGAAAGGGATTGGGTTATGCAGGAAACCTTGGCTTTCAGAATACCCGGTTCCTTACAGTGTGAATCTTCTTATCAGAGGGTCCTATTGCCGGTACTTTGTTCTTCTCGACCAACAACACAACAATCTTGATCCCTTGTATGCATTTGCATTAGCATTTTCATCTGCATTTCATTAACATGTATTTGTGTTGCAGGTGCATATTTCTCATTCGATTCTAGTGATCTTATTCCCTCCTTGCTGATATGGAGTCCTTGAAGAGAACAGTGGCTTACAAGCTTCCAACTCCAGATGTTAGGCCTCTACTGGGTTTGATTTCCCTGGCTGGTGGGAAGTTGATGGAGGATTTCAGGCAGTCTTATGGGAGATTATTGAGATGGGTCTGCAAGCCTTCAGCACATGAGGTGGATGCCTTTTATGCCTTTCTGCAGTTCTATGATCCACAGTTGAGGTGCTTTGTTTTTCCCGACTACATTCTGGCGCCTACCTTGGAGGAGTACTCAGTATTGTTGGATGTGCATGTTCTTAGTCAGATGCCATTTGTTCATATTGACGCTAAGCCTGATCTGGCTAAGCTAGGTGCCATAGTACATATGGGTGCTTCAGAGTTACAGGGGGGTCTGACATAGTGGAATGGAGTGCATGGTTTTCCTTTGGCTTTCCTAGTTGATAAGGCTCGGCAGTTTGCTAAGGATGGTTGTTGGATTGCATTTAATGTTGTTCTTGCTCTTTGTATATACGACATTGTTTTGTTTCCTAATCTCCCTAACTTTGTGGATTTGGATGCATTTCATATACTGGCTTCGAGAAACCCAGTGCCTACTCTTCTCAGAGACGTTTATTATTCTGTGCATTACAAGAATGAGAAACGAAGGGGAAAGAATGTGGCTTTCTGTGTTCCTCTATTGTATGCTTGGTTTTCTAGTCATATGCCCAAGACGAATCCATTTGTGGCTACTGCTAGTACTTCAAAATGGTCGGAGAGGTTGATGGGATTATCTGCAGATAATATTGTTTAGTTTGATCGAGACATGCTGGGTACAAACATTGTTTATAGTTGTGGTGGTTTTCCTAATGTCTCTTTGGTCGAAAGAAAAGGTTGTGTCAACTATAACCCTTCTTTATTGGTGAGACTGTTTGGGTATGCATTGAGGGAGCCTCCTAGAGAAGAGGAGATACAGGAATCTCTGTATCTTACTGGTTTATTGAAGGGCGAGACTTTGGGCAGACTTGACCATGCATGGAATAATATTCATCGGAAAGGGAAGTTAGCTCTAGGGAAGAGTAACAGCCGAGCATATGACCCTTACTTGACTTGGATTCATGATAGAGCTGCGAAGTTCTTAATGCCATTCCCTGCAGTCGCACCTCTATATCCTCTCATGATAGAGGAATCCACTACTGTGGATATCCAGAAATACAATCAGGTATTGGCAGAGAAGGAAGAGTTGAGAAAAGCGAATGAAGAATTGGAGAAAGAGATTATCCAGCTTCAAAGTGAGAAGATAGATGCAGTTCATTCTTTCAGGAGACAGACCGAGCTTGTAAACAAACTGGATACGGACCTGACTAAGGAGACTAGTGACAGAGAGCGCACAGGTCGAGATTTAAATTCTGCTTATAGTGTTCTTGCCACTAAGAAGGAAGAGTTGGATAAGGCTTACTTGAGGATCTCCAAGTTTGAGTCAATATGGAATGCCACGCTCACTAACAACAAGAATTGAGGGGTTGGTATTCTATGCTTGTCCGCAGGGTTCTCCATTGTTATGTTTTTCTGGAAACTAGAATTGAGGGGGAAATGTCCCTGTTGCATAAATACATGTCTGTATTTTAGCATTTTTCTCGCATTCGCAGGTGCACCAGAACTGTTATCCTTATTTCTCCTGTGGTTTACTAGTGTTTCAGGATTGCTGACGTGACAACTCACCGGTACGATACCAGAAGAAACCAGAAAAGGCTGATGGATCAGATGCAGGTAGAAATGCTAGAGATGAGAGATTGGATGGCACAACTGATGGAAGTCATGCAAGGGGTTGCTAGTGGTTAGGCGCAACTTCAAACTTTAGTGCAACCTTTGATTGCACGAGTTGATGGTGATGGTGTGTTACACGGTGGGATTGCTGCTAACCCTCCTCACATTGAAACTTCTCGGGCAGACAATTCTATGCCAACTTTAGTCATCCCTACTGCTGGAGGGGGGTGGTCACGCTGCTGGTGCTGGAAATGTGGCAGGTTTTAATCATGTTGGTTTTACTAATGGTGGTAATGGTAACAGAAACGGCTATCGTATCGACACTACGTGTGACATACACGGTAGCATAGACCACACTTGGAATGAGGATAGGTAGGAGGATGTGTTTTCTCCAAGAGTTGTAGATGCTGAATTATCTTCTGAGGCTGATAGGAGGATTAAGATGATCGAAGAGAAGATGAGGTCTCTTGAATGCCAAAACTCTATGGGGCTGGATATGTCTAACCAGGGGTTGATCCCAGGTTTGAGAGTGCCACCAAAGTTCAAGGTCCCGGATTTTGATAAGTACAAGGGTACTACTTGCCCTAGGGTTTATTTGAGGTCTTATTATCGAAAGATGTCTGTATATTCCGATGATGAGAAACTACTTATGCATTTCTTCCAGGATAGTTTATTCGGTCCCTCGCTGGAATGGTATATGAGCATGGAGCCCGCAAATGTCTGTAGCTGGAGAGACCTAGTCGAAGCTTTTGTAAGGCACTATCAGTACAACAGTGGCCTTGCTCCAAATAGAGTCCAGCTGCAGAATCTTTCCCAAAAGAATAATGAGTGCTTTAAAGAATATGCCCAGAGGTGGCGAGAGCTTGCTGCTAGGGTACAACCCCTAATGGTAGAACGGGAGCTTGTGGATATGTTTGTTGCTACTTTACCAGGGGTGTACTATGAAAAGCTTATAAGCAGCATGTCAGGCAGTTTTTCAGACTTAATAATCACCCGGGAGAGGGTGGAGAATGGAATTAAGTTAGGAAAGATTAACGCTGGTGAGATGCCCTCAGCTGGAGGAGGAAACAAGAAAGTGTTCGGAAACAAAAGGCGAGAGGGAGGTACTAACGCTGTATCCAGTTCACGGGGAAGAAATAGAGGTCAGAATCGGCAACTTCCGCAAATTGCCAGCATCACTATTCCAGAAGTTCAACAGCCACAACAACAACAGCGTCAGCAACAACAACAACAACGATCGCAACAAAATCAACAGGGGTACGGAAGATACCAAGATAGAGGCCGGGCAGCAAATAGGCATTTTGATGTACCTCCTATGCCTTACTCTCAGGTATTGCAGGCTTTGCTACAACTGCAGTTGATTCAGAAAAGGACTTTGGCTCCCTTGACCGGACCTCCTCCACCTGGGTACGATGCAAATGCTCGCTGTGAATTTCATTTGGGTGCTCTAGGACATAATATTGATAATTGTAAAGCCTTCAAACATAAGGTGCAAGACATGATTGACAGTAAGGCGATCAATTTTTCTAATGACGTTCCCAATGTGGTGTAGAATCCCATGCCGAATCATGGGCAGGCTGGGGTTAATGCAATTATCAAGGAGGAGGTGTTGAATTTGGTGACAGATGTTGATAAACTGAAGACACCCTTAAGCTTTGTGAATGCCAGATTGCTAAAGGGGGGTGTTTTCCCGGGTTGTGTCGAGGACTTTGTTAAATGTTCTGCTGATCCTGAGAGAGGATGTGGATTCTTGAGAAGATGTATTCAGAAGATGATGGATAACGAAGTCTTACAACTTGACCGTTCTATTGGAAGAGAGTCTGAGGATTTGGTGGTCGAAGAAAAGGATGAGATTGTGACAACCTTTATCCCGTATAAGACTGTTACTATCTATGCACCAAAGCCACCAACTATAACTATCACAAAAGTAGGTCCTATGCCGTTTGAGAGCACTAAGGCTATTTCTTTGAACTATGGAGCCGAAGTGTACTGTAATGGACAGAAGATAAACTTGAATGATCCCCCTGCAAGTTCAGTTGACAATCTCGTGGGAGCAGGAGGCCTGAAGTAACTGTTGATAAGGTGGACAAAGGGAAAAACCGGTAATGGATGAGACTTCTCAATATGGAGAGATAGAATCTTTGTTGAAAGACGCGGAGGAATTTATGAGGCTGATTCGGAAAAGCGACTATAAGATAGTCGATCATTTGCAGCAAAATCCTTCCAAAATATCCATTTTGTTGTTGCTCCTTTGCTCTGAGGCGCATAGGAATGCATTGCTGAAAATATTAAACACTACTTACGTGCCACAGGAAATCTCGGTCAATCAGCTCAAGGGAGTTGTGGCTCACGTAAACGCATAAAATGGCTTAGGCTTTACGGACCTGGATTTGACGCCAAGAGGCAAAAATCATAATTGTGCGCTGCACATATCTTTAGAATGTCGAGGGGCTGTCATGTCTCACGTGCTGGTGGATACGGGATCCTCCTTAAACGTGCTTCCAAAGAAGGCCCTCATGAAGTTAGATATGAAGGGGTTGATTTGCACGCCAAGTGATTTGGTGGTGCGTGCGTTTGATGGAACCCAAAGATCTGTGTTTTGGGAGGTAACTTTGTCTATTCAGGTTGGACCTGAAGTCTTTGATGCATTGTTTTAAATCATGGATATCCAGCCAGCCTACAGTTGTTTACTAGGTCGCCCATGGATTCATTTAGCGGGGGCTGTTACATCAACACTACATCAGAAGCTGAAATACATGGTTGGTGGTAGCGTTGTTACGGTATGCGGAGAGGAGGATACCATGGTCAGCCAGTTATCATCCTTTAAGTATGTTGAAGTGGATGGAGAGATCCATGAAACTCTTTGCCAGGCCTTCAAAGTGGTCAAGATTAAAGACAAGTCTCCGGTGGTGAGAAAAGAGCCTGAGGTGGCTATGTCTTCCTTTAAAGAAGTGCAGGCTATGGTGCAAGCTGGTTCAGACCAAGGCTGGGGGCAGGTGATTGATATACCTCAGAAGCAAGACAAGTTCGGTCTGGGGTACCGTCCATCGTCTTCACAAAGCATGCCGAAGTTCAAGGGGCCGATCAGGTTTACTAGCGGGGGTGTCTTCTTTGAGCAGATTAATGCCATTTCTGATGATGAAGCTGGAGACAGTGACTGTGATATGGACGCCTGGATCATGCTGTGTATTCCGGGACAGAGTCTGCACAACTGGTCAATTGAGGAATTCATTCAAGTGACGACAGAACAGTAATGCTTTATTTTTCCAATTATTGTACTACCCTATGTCCTACCCGGGGCATAGTGGTATTTTATTTCAAGGCCTTACTTGTTTATGTCTGAACATTATTTATCAATTAATCAAAGGGCGTTTTCTCATTCAAATTTTGTGATCTCTGTTTTTCTTATTTCTATTTTTCACAATGAAATGGCAATGTGGTTTATATTTGTTTGCAAATTGTTTGAAACATTTAACCATTTTCATTGCAGGATTCCTATTGCATATGACACCGATTCAGAACCTCCTATGACTCGCTTTGACTTCGATCAACCGATATATCAAGCTGAAGAAGAGATTGATGAGGATGAAGACTTGCTTGAAGAGTTAGCAAGACTCTTGAAATAAGAAGAGAAGATCATTCTGCCTCATCAGGAGGAAATTGAAGTTGTTAATCTAGGTTCTGAAGAAGTTTTCAGAAATGTTCGGATAGGGGCTGCGCTACAGAGCGACATCAAGCAAAGACTGATCGAGATGCTTCGAGAGTACAGTGACATCTTTGCTTGGTCGTACGAGGATATGCCTGGGCTTGATACCGACATAGTGGTTCATCGTTTACCATTGTGCGAGGAATGTCCGCCGGTCAAGCAGAAGCTTAGAAGGACAAGACCAGATATGGCGATAAAAATCAAAGAAGAGGTCCAAAAGCAATGGGACGCTGGATTTTTAGCCGTAACCACTTACCCTCCGTGGGTCGCCAACATCGTACCTGTACCTAAGAAAGATGGTAAGGTGCGGATATGTGTTGACTATCGGGATTTGAACAAGGCGAGCCCTAAAGATGATTTCCCGCTCCCTCACATTGACGTATTAGTCGACAATACGGCTCAATTTTCGGTGTTTTCCTTCATGGATGGTTTCTCAGGTTATAATCAGATAAATATGGCACCGGAGGACATGGAGAAAATGACATTCATTACACCGTGGGGAACGTTTTGGTACAAGGTGATGCCTTTTGGCTTGAAGAATGCCGGAGCAACATATCAGCGCGCTATGACAACGCTCTTTCATGACATGATGCATAAAGAGATTGAGGTTTATGTTGACGATATGATTGCTAAGTCCCAAACGGAGGAGGAGCATCTGGTCAACTTATTGAAGCTGTTTGAGAGGCTTAGGAAGTTCAGACTAAGGTTGAATCCAAATAAGCGTACTTTTGGAGTTCGGTCCGGAAAGTTATTGGGGTTCATTGTCAGTGAAAAAGGAATCGAGGTCGATCCTGCAAAGATAAAAGCCATACAAAACATGCCAGCGCCGAAAACAGGAAAAGAAGTTCGTGGTTTCCTGGGGAAATTGAACTACATTGCTCGGTTCATATCTCATCTCACAGCCACGTATGAACCAATGTTTAAATTGTTAAAGAAAGATCAGGCAGTTGTCTGGAATGAAAATTGTCAAAAAGCATTTGATAAAATAAAAGAATACTTGTAGGAGCCTCCGATATTGATACCCCCAGTAGCTGGAAGGCCTTTAATCATGTACTTAACGGTTCTGGAGAACAATATGGGTTATATTCTCGGTCAACACGACGAGACTGGAAGAAAGGAGCATGCGATTTATTATTTGAGTAAAAAGTTCACAGATTGTGAGTCCCGTTACTCAATGCTCGAGAAAACGTGTTACGCACTTGTTTGGGCTGCCAAACGTTTAAGACAATACATGCTGAATCATACAACCATGCTGATTTCGAAGATGGATCCGATTAAGTATGTCTTCAAGAAGCAAGCACTTTCAGGAAGAATTGCCAGGTGGCAGATGGTACTGACAAAGTACGATATACAATATATTTCTCAGAAAGCCATCAAAGGAAGTGTTCTGTCATAATACCTTGTTGAGCAGCCAATCGAAGATTATCAACCGATGAAGTTTGAATTTCCTGACTAGGATATCATGTTCCTCAAAGGGAAAGATTGTAAAGAGCCATTACACGGTGAAGGTCATGAGAAGGATTCTCAGTGGCGAATGATATTTGATGGTGATGTCAACTCCTATGGTAGTGGAATTGGGGCAATTATTACAACTCCTCATGGTACTCACATCCCGTTCACTGCCAGGTTGACATTCCCTTGCACTAATAATGAAGCTGAATACAAAGCATGTATCATGGGTCTGGAAGAGGCTATTAATTTGAGAATCAAGAATTTGGATGTATATGGCGATTCAGCGCTAGTGGTTAATCAAATCATGGGAGAATGGGAAACTCGTCAACCGAATCTAATTCCTTACAGAGATTATGCAAGGAGGTTGTTACCCTTCTTTTACAGGGTAGAGTTTCACCATGTACCGCGAGCAGAGAATCAGATGGCCGATGCTTTGGCAACGCTATCTTCGATGTATAAAGTGAATTTCTGGAATGAGGCTCCCAGAATACTCATTTCTCGCTTGGACAGACCCGCTTTCGTATTCGCCATTGAGGAGGCTGCTGATGGCAAGCCATGGTTTTACGATATACAGAACTTCCTCAAGAAGCAAGAGTATCCATCAGGGGCTTTGGCTCAGGATAAGAAGACGCTGAGGAGGTTGTTTGGAAATTTTTACTTAAACCCAGATGGTGTGTTATACAGAAGGAACCATGATTTGGTGCTGTTGAGATGTGTGGATGAAAAAGAAGCAACGTTGCTTATGGAAGAAGTCCACGAGGGTACTTTCGGTACACATGCCGGTGGGCATGCCATGTCTCGGAAACTCTTACGAGCAGGGTACTATTGGCTAACTATGGAGTCAGATTATTTCAAATTTGCAAAGAAATGCCATAAAGGCCATATTTATGCAGATAAGATTCATGTACCGCCGTGCCCATTAAATGTTATGGCGTCCCCGTGGCCTTTCTCCATGTGGGGCATTCATATGATTGGCAAGATCGAGCCCACCGCATCCAATGGTCCTCGTTTCATCTTGGTTGTTATTGATTACTTCACCAAATGGGTTGAAGCAGCCTCGTATGCCAATGTGACCAAGCAACTGGTAGCAAGATTCATAAAGAAGGACATCATCTGTAGATATGGAATTCCCGAGCGAATCATTACTGACAATGGTTCGAATCTGAACAACAAGATGATGAAGGAGTTATGCCAGACCTTCAAAATCGAGCATCACAACTCATCGCTCTATCGGCCGAAGATGATTGGTGTTGTTGAAGCGACCAACAAGAATATCAAAAAGATAGTGCAAAAGATGGTTGTCACTTACAAAGATTGGCATGAGATGTTGCCCTTTGCTCTTCACGGTTATCGTACAATGATACGCACATCAACTGAGGCAACTCCTTTCTCGCTAGTGTATGGTATGGAAGCTGTCCTACCGCTAGAAGTCGAGATTCCTTCTTTAAGAGTTATGGTTGACGTCAAGCTTGATGAGGCAGAATGGATAAAAAATTGTTTGAATCAACTTAGTCTGATGGATGAAAAAAGGCTAGCATCAATTGTATATGGTCGGTTGTACCAGAGCCGGATAAAGAAAGCTTACGATAAGAAGGTACGCCCTCGAAGCTTTCAGACGGGCGATCTTGTGCTGAAAAAGATTCTCCCACCACAATCAGATCACATGGGCAAATGGAGTCCCAATTATGAAGGTCCATATGTCATTCGAAAGGTCTTCTCCGGAGGAGACTTGTTGTTAGCCACCATGGATGGTGAGGATTTCACATCTCCTGTGAACACAAACGCAATTAAAAAATACTTTGCTTAAAAGAGACCCGCTGGACACAAAAAGAAAAGTCCAGGCAAAAATGGGGCATCTCGGCGAACCATAAAAAAGGAAAAATAAGTTAGGGCAAAAATTAGGGATATAAAAATGAAAAGATGTAAACCCGCAAAGTCGAAAACCTGAAAGGGCGACTTTGGAAAAAATGGGTATCCTGGTGAATCGAAAATCCGAAAGGGCGGTTCAGGCAAAAGTTAGGGATTGAAAAAGCAAATGACTGCGGTCTGCGTTGGAACTTCATTACTTAGTGGAATGGGAGAACCTGAGGGTCGTGTTTATCCGAATCAATCTCTTCTAAAGATGAAGCATCGGGAAAGCGTCAGAGTCAGGCGAGTCATAGAGGGATCAGCTCATGGTGTTTGTCTGTGCCACGTTGCCGACATTTTGTACAATTTTTGTATATTTCTGTGCATATCTGTATTTGTTTTTGCGTAGCTTCCCCTTTTCAGGAGTTACATCTGTTGTAAAACTTTGCCTATTTACATGCCATTCATCAATAAACATATACTATTCAGTACTTGATCTGTGTGCTTTGTTTTAACTCTTACTGTTTTGTTTGTGAAAACGCCCAATGTTTGATGAACTTGCACTCACATAAACTTGCAAGCCTTGGACAATAATTATTAAAACTTTGCATTAATTGAACGACGTCACGAATAATGACTGAGATAGTTCCATTTCCGTAGGATTCTTGGTTGTTTGTTCAGTTTTGCAGGGTCGTTACCCTTGGGGCAAGGAGTATGGATGAAGTTCGTCCTATTCCCAGTCTGAATCTACTTCCCCGATCAGTGAAGTTTACATCTATATCCCTAGTAGAGTTGGTATGCGGTTTGAACGAGCAAGCAGCGTTTACGCTTTCCTTCGGCAGTTGATGCACATTTAATCCCCGCAAGGTGCATGTTTTTATGCACCCCCCAGTGAGTTATGATTGGATTTTCTTTCCACAGAGTAATTTGCAGCCTAGTTAGATTCGTTCCATGGCGGAGCAATTCCCAGAGGCCAGTGAGGGCCCGTTTCTCGGCATAAGTCCAATGGTTATTGGCATGATCAAGTCTGTGCTCTATCCCCAGTAGGGTGTTGTTTGTATCTCTAGCATTTATTTTGCTGGTTCAGTTCCGTTGCATCTGCATACGTGCATAGCATCTACCCAAATGTGTATCATTTCAATTTCGTATGGAGCATTACGCCATTTTCAACATATGCATGTGAAACATAAGCTAGGTTGTTCTCTCTTTGTTTCAGGTGTATCTTCGGAGGTTTGATCTTTTCCCTTGGTATCCAGACCATGTGATTTCTCTTAGCCTGCGTGGTATCCCGACCCCCGCTCATGTTATTCCCCAACAGTATCTTCGGCTCTCAGTGGATTATGATAAGCATTTATGATGAATTCGTTAGTCCGTTGAGTATCCAGACTCCGGTTCATCCCCAGTTGGTAGGGTTTTCCCTTTTCCCGTCGAGTATCCAGACTCCAGTAAGGACGGGTGTGGTATCCAGACCATGGTGATTGGTATTATTGTGTTTTTCTGTCGAGTGTCCAGACTCCGGTGAAGACAGTATGTTGTTCAGGTTTTGATGGATATATTTGTGATATTTTCCTTTCGTCCATTGAGTATCCAGACTCTGGTCAATTTCGTTGAGCATTCAAGCTCCGGTTTCTCCGTCGAGTATTCAAACTCCGGTGAATTTTCAATTCGTGACGTATTGTTTTGTCCGTTGAGTATCCAGGCTCCGGTCAATTTTCCGTCGAGTATCCAGACTCCGGTAATTTTCGTATGGTGGTAATATCTTTCTTCCGTTGAGTATCCAGGCTCCGGTCACTTTCGTTGAGCATCCATGCTCCGGTTTATTTTTGTTGAGCGTTCAAGCTCCGATGTATTACGTTGAGTATCCAGACTCCAACCGATTTCCAATATGTGGTAATTTCTCTTGTGCGTTGAGTATCCAGGCTCCAGCATTTGTTCCGTGATTCCAATTTCGTTGAGTATCCAGGCTCCGATAAAATTCCAGTTCATGGTATACTTTTATCCGTTGAGTATTCAGGCTCCGGTCAATTTTATGTTGAGCATCCAGGCTCCGGCTTCTCCGTTAAGTATCCAGGCTTTGGTGAATTCGCAAATGATATCCTTTTTTACGTCAAGCATTCAGACTCCGGTTTTTACGTTGAGTATCCAGGCTCCGGCTATTACATTGAGCGGTCAGGCTCCGGCAAATTTCATTGATTCATTTTGTTCGTTGAATATCCAGATTCTGGAAATTTGAAGTATTCCCCTATTTCAAGTTTTTCCCAAGCATAGTTACTCGTTAAGTTTCTCTCTTCCCCAACGGAAGGGGTTTGTAATCAGAGCAGTTATCTTTGGAGATTCTTGTTTGCAGATTTATTTTATGCGGTTGGCAAATTTCCGGGTTCTTTGGTATTCAACCGTCTTTTACCTTGATTGCGTGAAAGCCTTTCGTTTTTCACTCATTTAGGTCCAAATCGTTTGAATAGGGGCAGCTGTTGCACCCCAAAATTTGTCCAACCTTTTCTTAACTTGGTTTATGTTTCATTTCATTTCTTTCTAGCATTTACATTGCGTAGCATTTTGCATTGAACAAGGGATCAAGAGATTTTGCATAGCAAGAGGAGTCTACTCAGAGGGTTGAGCCTAAGTAAGGGGTGTTACTCAAGTTTGAATAGTCATCAAGTCATCTAGAAGTGGGCAACAGTCTTGTGAAAGGATTGATGGATGTATGTGGGTCAGCTCCTAACTTGGAGGCCAATTGAAGAGCACCAGAGGTTTGTGAATGTATGATTATGGATATAAGATGTTGAGAGAGCTCATTGTGTACTTTGAGAGCCATTTGGAGCTTATCCAAGCTATTTTGTGAAGTGGAACAAGCCCAGTTAAGAATGTGGCATCTAGGGTTTTCATCTGGTAAATCCTCAGTTAACTGTGAAATGGAAGGAGGTTACAACTCAATTCCAAGTCTCTATGGTTATGGGATGTTGTGTTGAGATGTCTAATATATTATTTCAAGATCAATTCATCAAGGAACAAGAGTGTGAGAAGTTACTAAATTAGGGTTCCTAGTGTAAAATCCCTTGTTTAGTGCCTAACTTCAAGACCCCCTTTCTCAAGATACAAGTCTCATCTCAACTTTCGAACAACATGAAACTTGTAGAGCATGTTCTTAGCTTTCGTTTGAGTACTAGAAGTCCTTGATTGGATTTATAGAACTCAAGTTATGATCCAGACAAGTTACAGGTCATCAGATAAATGTGATTTTGGTCAACAAAAGTCAACCAACTTCCAAGCCATTTTTGACCTAGAAGGATGTGTCTCCTCAACTTTTGGCCAAGATGAAAGTTGTAGGTCATGGTCTTAGCTTTCCAAAAAGTACTAGAAGTCTTTCATAGGATTTGTAGAGCTCAAGTTATGAGGCTTGTAAATCAGGGGTATTTTGGGAAAGTGAGATTATAAGTCATAAAATTATAGGTTCATTTCACCAACTTGCACACTTCAAATGAAGATTTTTCCAATATCAAATGTGCTCCAAATGGTGTAAATTGTTTAACCAAGCATTGAGAAGTCATGAATTTGGCTTGGAATGATGATTTCCTAATTTGATTTTCATCGAAAAGGACTTAAAATGGGAAAATTGGATTTAATTCATTATGGATCATTTTTATGCAAGTAGATACTTTTTTTGAGTGCAAACTATATTTCAAACACATTGGCAATGATAGAATTTGAATTGGGTGAGTTTTGATGAGCCATTTTCAAGCTTTCTTCAAGCTTAAGTTACACTTGAAACATCAAATCCCAGCCCTTCACACTCCTCATGTCATCAGCAAGCAAAATGCATCATTTTGGAGCCAATTTGGTACAGAATTCGTGCACATGACAAGTGAAAAAACTCAAATTCCATGGATATGCAATTGGGCTCTAGGGATTGCCATTGGGCTTAATTTTTTTTTCAAATCCATCACATAAAAGGTTTCTACCATGAACAAATGCTCAGAACACGAATTGGTTGAAGAATTGGAGCTAGAGCATTTTGAAAAAGTGGTGAAAAATTGAAATTCGAATTTTGAGATTTAGCAAGATTCAAGCAAAATTAAAGGTTGCAAAGGCTTCATTCAAGATCACTGAATATTTCTGGATACTTTTCTTCAAGCTTAAGCATCAATTGAAGGCTCAGTGGAAGTTCTCCACTAGGTATTTAAAATTCAACCTTACACTCTCATTATGCCATGATTCTCTGCCATTTTTACATATTTGAGACCTAGACAACATGTAGATCATTAATCACTAAAACAAACTGGCATTTGTGATGATTGTTGGATGAAGCTCAAAACTGTTTGGATCTGATATGGCTTGTTCTTGTGTTGTTTTGCTTAATTTTTGCTTGATCTGTAATCTCAATAACCTCTAGATGATTTCTGGATCAAATTCAGTGAAGTTTGTGAACTTTTGGTTTTGATGAGCATTTCTATTTGGCTTCGATTTGAGTTTGTTGTGAGGATTTAAGAAACACTAGTAACGGATTCATGATCCTCGTGAGTTGTAGATCAATTTCTATATAACTTTTGCTAAGTTTGGTGATGTTGAAATCATGCCACTGTTGCTCTCGCCGGAGAAGATGACCGAAGTCTTCTCCGGCCACCACAAGAATTCCCTCCCTTTTGTCTCAGTTTGAATGAAGAAGACAACTCCCCAGCCACACGATCTTATGACCTCCCTTGACCTGGTATTTAGATCCAACGTGTGAGATGCATTTTCAGAGTGTGTTGACTAGGGTTTGCATATGTGGCAAGCTTTTGATCATTGGATTGTAATACTTTTGAAACCAACGTTCAGGATTAAGACTCATGATATGCATAGTCAACTGAAACACATATGATCCCTCAGTGAAACGCGTCGTTTCACTTAAGTTTCCCAGCGCATACATGGCGCGCCCTCCTCCCCTAGATCCATTGACTGGTCTTCTGATCCTTTGGTTGTTGTTATTTATTGCATTTTCATTTTCTTTTATTTCTTTTAATATTTTCTTTTTATTTTGGTTTGAATTTAATTCATTAAAAATAGCTCCAATGCTCCAAAAAATTCACAAAAATATTTTTTACAAACTTTGAGATGTCTATTTTTTTAGGCACTTTTTATTTTATTTTTCAGATTATTTTTCATTTTTAAATACAATATCAGATGTGTTTTTAAATGAATTAAATTGTACATTGTTTGTTCTTTTATTTGTTTCTTCCATTTCCTTTGGGTCCAATGAATGAAATTTGATCCTCATATCTATGATGAGTTGAAAAAGTTTTGAGGACCATTTTGCCCCTGGTTGGTTGACTTTAGGGTTGACTTTTGGTGCTTTTCTTATGACCCTCGATTCTCCCATTTCAAAGTGGTACATCTTGAATATTATTTTCTTTTGATGATGCTTTGGGGGGATATTTGCTTTGAGCTTTTGGCCTCTGGTTGCCAACATGTTTAGCTACCTGGTGCATTTTATTTGATTATTTTTTTAACCATTTTCCTATTTTTGAGGTAACTTGCAAGTCAAGTTACCTCCAAAGGAGGTTCACACATGTACCTTGACCTAGTTTGATTTGGATATGACATTTTTTTATCCTTTGAACTATCAATGACTTTTGTTTCATATTATTAACATGTTAAGAATGATGTTTGTTCAATTTTAGGTCATGATATTGTTTCTTCCTTGTTCTTTTGCTTGTTTTGTTTTGAACTTTCAATTAGGGTTTCTTTGTGTAGCTTGCATGTATTCCTTCATGTTTTGTTTGCACTTCCTTATGGTATGCTTTGCTTTTGCTTTTGAGCTTTCTTCTCTTCATCTCCTTTCTGTCCAATGACCTTGGAGTGTCATTTAAGGTGGCTTGGTCCCTCCTTTGGAGGTATTTGAAGCATACCTAGAATGATGAATCCTTGAGGACACTTTTGGTGCTTCTTTTCTTTTGATGAGTGATGCTTATGGTTGAGTACCTATTATGAGGTCCTTACTGCCCTCATTTGGTCTCCCATCCTCACTTAGGTCTGGGTTTTGTTTTACCCTTTCATTTGGTTTGGTTCTTGTGGTGTGGTTGATGTTGTTTGACTTAGGTCATTTCATCCCACTTTTGGTGTATCTTTGTGTGGTTTGTTCTTGTTTAATTGATTTCTTCTTAGGCACTTCTCCTTCTTCTCTTTTTTTGCATTTCCATATGCATGCTTGGTTGAGATGAGCTTGTGGAGGCTACTGCCCCACACTATTTTCCTCCCACTTTCATTCTATTTGTGCATCTTATATTTGCATCTTCATTTGCATATGCATTCTTCTTTTTCTTCTTCTTCTTCTTCTTTTGCTTTTCTTTGCCATGCTCCCCATAAGTTCTCTAACCTTTTGAGGTTATGATAGACATTAAGGTTCTAACCATGTTTGATAACATTAGATAGTTCCCTTTTGAATCTCAACTTTAAATCCACTTTGCATGATAACTTTTAGGATTGATTAGTCTCTCATTAGTGTTCCTTCTTCTCTTCTCATCTTCAAACATTCTTAAAACATCTAATAAAGAATGACAAGTGTAGCACGCTACGAGCCTTAAGCTGCTTGAGAAATGGTAATTGAGGGGCCTCCTCTCAAGGACCTAGAGTGTTTAGTGTACACCCTTTGGGTGATATACGACGCATTCACTCTTAGGTCATAGTCTCTAGTGCGACATGAGTTACAAATCAAATTCAAAACATTTCTTCTCTAAAAAATACATAAACATTTCAAACCTTTTTCATCCTTCGGGATCTTAATCAGGAAAATCTTTTCAGATAAAAGAGTGTCGTTAACTCTTAGTTCTACCGCAAATGGTAACGCCTAAGTCTCCAATGGTCGAGCTGCATACACCAATTGCTAGAACTATTTGTTAACCCTACTCGGGCCTAAAAACTTTTGAACCAATCTGTGCTCCTTTTAGCCCGAACTACATTTGCTCTGATCTTTCATACCAGATGAAAGTACGTAGGCACAAGATGCGATGTCTTGGCGAGAAACCTTTCCCCTTTCTTTACCCGTAGTTAGTCGAACTACGTTGACTATGACTTTCCCATTGCACGAGGGAGTACGTAGGCACAGAGCGGCGATGCTCTGCCGAGTCAGTCCTTTTTATTTTTCTTTTGTCCCTGAGCCTTTATCTAGATAGTTTCAACACACTCTTTTAGATAGACAACAATGCGTGGATCCCGTCAAGTATGACGGACGTGAGGGGTGCTAATACCTTCCCCTTGCGTAACTGACTCCCGAATCCATACATGGTTGCGATGACCTTGTCTTTTCCCTTTTCCGTCAGGTTTTTCCGATTGTTTCCTTTCCCTCTCTTTGGGGTAAATAACGAAATTGGCGACTCTTCTATTTTTTCCGCTGGTTGTTTTTAGCAGTTGCGATAGAGGCGTGTCGAACTGCCTATTGGCCATCCTTCCTCTGTCTGGATAACGGTGAGGTGCAATGGTAGGCTGCTGAGGTACAGCCGGAATGGCTATACTAGCAATTTTTTGCTGACATTTAGGCTGGTACTATTGCTAATGTTGTGCTCGGTCTTTGTTTCTGTAAACTGATACATCATTCGTGTCTCCTTCCCTTTTCTTTGAATTCCCATATGTCTTCCTCATTCCTCCTGATGTAGACCCTTATCCACTCTGTATCTTTCGTAATTTTATTCCATTTTCCATGCTTTCCCCTGTTATGATTAAATCTGAGAAACTCCGAGACATACTCCCAATTAACTTCTTGTAGTATATTCCTGGCAGGGCTGCCACGAACATATCAATTAATTCCCGTTTCACCATAGGGGGTTGAACTATAGCTGCTAGTTCCCGCCACCTCTGGGCATATTCTTTAAATCCTTCATTGTTCCTCTGCGATAAGTTCTGTAATTGTACTCTGTTTGGTGCCAGATCACTGTTATATTGAGGAATGCTGCCACCAGCTGGGGGAGGAATAATAGTAGTTCCTCCATGTAAGACACCACTTCCATCCACCCTGGCTATCAGTGGTTAGATTAGAGTCCTCAGTTGTTCCTGCCTGTTGACTACTCCCTGCATCATGTTCATAAACTGTGTCATCCGGTCTCTGAATCCCTGTAACTCTTGTTGTACCTGATCCATGATTCTTTGCTGATTTCCCCTTGTAGAGTACCTGTGGAATGTCGGGTCTGCTATCCTATAAACTGTTGTAAGAAAACCATGTAGAGATAAGATTGGCGGTCCCAAGAACACCTGCTATGCAAAATGTAATGATAATGCAAAATGCAAGTATGCATATATGATTTAGGGAGATCTTTCCCCTTGATTCTAGTTCCAAGAGCAAAAAAGTAGATAGGAGAACAACAGATAGAATCACAAATATCTTATCATAATTAAAATGAGGACGAAAGTCAGCGTACACAAAATAACGTCAAGAGATACAACAGTAAATGATCATACGACCCCATCCAACAATTTTGGTGATGGTCTCAATACAAGATAATAGAGAAGAAAATTGCATCAGGTAACTCTCTTCAGCCACTGTAATGAATCTGAAACTCCTCTAATAGCCTCTTTGTATCTGGTTGTTCAAGCCTTGCAACCAACTTCTGTATGAGAAAATATCTTATGCTGATAACATCCTTCAAACTTTGAGCATAACCTTCCCAAGCATATTCTCCGAAGGCATCTTCAAGTCTTGGTTTCTTCAATTTTGCCTTTATTTTAAACTCTTCCAGCGCTGACAGGGCTGCTCGTAACTTACGGTCACTTTCATACCGGCAAGATAATTCCAAAGAAGATTTTTCATCCTTGATCCTAAGTTGTGTCTTCAGTCTATCAATTTGTTTTTGGAGCTCATCTTCTCTGCCCTTGTTGGCGGTTAGCACAGCGTTCCACTGATCATTGAACTTGGATATCTCCAAGTATGCCTTATTGTCGCTTGCGCGAAAATAAGGTGCCGGCATAACAGAAGAGTCGCCACCTTTCGTTATTTATCCCTCAGAGCGGGAAAGGAAACGATCGGAAAAACCTGACGAAAAAGGGTAAGACAAGGTCGTCGCAACCATTGTCTGGGTTCGGGAGTCGGTTACGCAAGGGGAAGGTATTAGCACCCCTCACGTCCGTCGTACTCGACGGGATCCTCGCTTGTTTGTTTACTTGGACGGGTTGGTTATAATCTATCTACCTATCAAGGCTGGCTGAAAAAGAAAAGAAAAATGACTCGGCAAAGCATCGCGCTTTATGCCTACGTATTCTCATCAGAGAATGAGAAATCAGAGTCAACGTAGTTCGCCTAACTACGGGTGAAGGTGGGGAGAGGTTGCTTGCTAGGATGTCGCATCCTATGCCTACGTACTTTCATCTGATATGAAAGATCAGAGCAAACGTAGTTCGGGAAACTACGGGTTATCTCCTGAAAGAAATGTTTTTTATTATGTTGGCGATCTCAACCGCACTAGAGACTATGACCTGAGAGTGAATGCGTCGCATGTCACCCACGGGGTACCATGCTAAACATCTAATCTCGGATAGCTTAAGGCTCGTAACGTACGAAAGAAATCATTCATGATTACTGTATTTTAAATTGCTTCGAGATGAGAAGAGAACAGGCCCAACTAGGAGGGAGACTATCAAGTCCTACTATTGTCATGCCATGGATTCATCCTATGGTTGAGGTTTGAACAGGGAACTCCTAGATGTTGTCATGCATAGGTTTCAACCTAAAAGTCTATCATCAAATCCTTATCAAAGGAAATGAGAGTCCTAAGGGATCATGTCAATGATACACCAAAACAGACAAAAGCCTCAGCTTTAACAGTAAAATGCATGCAATGCAAGTGAGGGAGGAAATGTGTGTGGGGCTTCAGCCTCCACAAGCTCGTCTCGACCTCAAGCCAGTCATGAAATAACAGTAATCATACTGAAAATAAACAACATGCTATCAAGCAATATACAGCAAAGAAATGAAGTGCCATCAGGCAAACAAAACACACTTGCTTGAGAAAGAATCATCTACTCTCTAATCCTAATCCTAACACAGAATCTGAATCAAATCTAAGCAAATCCCTAAAGCAAAACCTAACCAAAAGAAAGCAATCCCAGTCTTCAAGCTTCAGAACAAGCTTACCAAAGAAAGGGAGCTAAGTAAGCAGACTCATAGTGTCTTCCTCAGGAAAGCACTAGGAGGTGTATACTCAGGAGTCATATCCTATGTGGCTCAACCACTGTGATCAGTTTACATTCCTCCTCAGGAGAAATTAAACTCACAAGCAGGCTCCAACATCACTGGATATTTAGGAAATCCTATCTGAACTAGTGGAACTAAGTGAATAGACCCATAGGACCTTCCTCAGGAAAGTACTAGGAGGCTTCCGCTTAGGAGTTGTATCCCATGTGGCTCAACAACTGTGATCAGTTTACATTCCTCCTCAGGAGAAATTAAACTCACAAGTTGGCTCCAACATCATTGGATACTTGAGAAATCCTAGATAAACTAATGGAACTAAGTGAATAGACCCATAGGACCTTCCTCAGGAAAGTACTAGGAGGCTTCCACTTAGGAGTTGTATCCCATGTGGCTCAACAACTGGTGATCAGTTTACATTCCTCCTCAGGAGAAATTAAACTCACAAGTTGGCTCCAACATCATTGGATACTTAAGAAAGAGGTGAGAAGAAAGAATGAAAGTCATTCATAGTGCCTTCCTCAGGAAAGTACCATGAACTTCCTTCAAACTTCAGGATCTCAAACCTCACAGACAGGGAATAATCCAAGCTCTGGGTCTCTGAGTCTTGATCTACAATCTTCTCTTCATGATGCTCTCCAACAAGATCTTCAAGACAACACAAGCCCCACAACAAATTCCCCAAAATAAACCCCAGAGATGAACAGATAACCACAGGGCAGCCAAAATCAATAGCTAACTTCAGAAAATACCTAAAAATACTAAACCAAGGGGGGGAAAATCTAACAATTATTCACAAGGGTCTTAAACATCTACCCTTAACATCCACATATGCCCCTACCCAAAAATCAAGACAAAACTATCTAAAGAAAATGAATTTCCTTACCTATGCACACCCTAAACCCTAATTATGATACCCTAATGCTAACCTGATTAAACTAATCAAAATTTAATCTAAAAATCAAGAATTAAATCCTATGGGGAACTATGGTTCAATATCTAATTACACAAAAAAGAATGAGTTGAAAAGATTAAAGGAAGGTCCTAAAACAAATTCTACAAAATCATGATATCAAGCTAAACATTATAAAAGCTATTTAAAAGAAAAATCTATTAAAAATATGAAAAGAAAATAAAATGGACATTTTATTTATTTATATTTTTCTATACAAATTCATGAACATATGAAAAAAACAAGAATTAAAAAATATTAAATTTTCTATTTTTTATGAATTTTATAAAAGCAAGAAAATAAAAGAAAATAAAAAAAAGAATTAAAGGGGATAGGGGTGAAAATAGCAAGGCAGATTAGTTGTTTTTCGTAATGGGCTGATCATGGGGGGGGGGGGGGGGGTGCGCGTAGAAAAAGATTAAAGCCCACACGGACTCACTAATTGAAACGACAGCGTTTCAATTTTCAAATTTCCCTCCGTTTTTGCTGATTAATCTGGGCCGTGAGATTAAAAGACCAAGTCAAATATTCAAAACGAATCAAAGGTGAGGATTATGTCTCCTACCTCGAGCCAGCTAGGGTTTCATGAAACATCCTCCACACGCGAATATTCCATCATTCATAGCTCTCTCATCTCGCAATGAAAACTCACGATCCAAACATCAAACTTAACCTACTCATTGCCCTCTACACAGCCATGGTCCTAGAATCCTCTAAAACCCAACCTAAAAAGAAATACACACGATGGAAGTGCTGGGCACACTCTAATTGCACTGATATGCATGGAAATGGTCTTGGCTGAAATTAACCTAGAATGATCTACATTCCATAGTGATTATTCTAAACTACAAAACTAAGGTTATAGTACACTAAGGCATGAGTTCTTGAACTCAAAACAGAAATGGCCATAAAACAAACCTTCATGTAATGCTCTAAAACTCATCATGATTCATCCTACATTGGTCTATATCACATTTCTCCTAACCACATGATCTAACTATGCATAAATAATGAGATTCGAAGGAAAATGCATACCTTGCAAGTGGTGATGGCTATGGTGGTTCTCCTTCAATTCAAGACTTGGTACTTCCTCTAGATGATCTTTAAGGGATCTATATGCTTCTGTTTGCAGTAGTTTGTGCTCACACTTCTTGAATCAACCTGGCCAATCCTTCATGCAAGTTGGAGTGATCACTTGGAATACATGAGCCAGCCACGAATTCTCCTCAATCTTTCTTGCCAAATACTCAATGTTGCTTGTAGATGATGATGATAATCAGAATTGTAGTGATTGATGAAGTTTCAATGGAGTTTGGGACTAAAATGCATTTTGGAGTGAAAGAATTGAAATGTGGTATGCAAGCTCTAAGAATCTCTAACCAATGCATGGAGTCACTCTAGGGCTTATATAGATGAGAATAGAAATGTGTGGAAGTTTGTAGAACCTTCCATGAAGTTTCTAGAACTTCTCATGCAATGATAATTTGAATTTGTCATCTTGAGTGAATCCCATGCAATCTCATGATACATCATGCAATCTCACTTAATTTCTACCCAAATGATATGGTAAAATGAAAACAAAGCCTTACAAGTCCTTATGTAGCATTTTCCCATCTTTCCTTTAGATGCCTTAAAGTGCAAGTAACAAATTTACAAAGCAACTCCAATTTTTAAGCCTAAACTCAAAAATGTGGCTAAACCATTGTTTTTAAAATGATGTTTCCAATCAAAATGATATATTGGATGACCTATTTTGGATTCCTAGATCTTCCAAACCAATTTCCAATTCCAACTTTTTCAACTTATAAGCCATTTACAAGCCATTTGAACCACTTTTAAAAATCCATGCTCTAAGCTTTTAAAAACTTTCATGACCTTATTTCTAGACTTAAAATCACATTTTGAACAACTTTCATGTTTTGAGTTTTTCCATTTGAGGCTTGGAAATAGGAGATATGGCCTTTGCTTAAAATGACCTATAACTGACAAATGACCAAAATACCCCTGTCTTGTTCAAACCATAAGTTGAGTTCCACAAATCCTATCAAGGACTTCTACCACTCAAATTAAATCTAAGAATATGCCCTTCAACATTCATGTTGACCAAGAGATCATAGGAATCATCCTACTAGGGCAAAAGTTGTCTGCAAGTTGGGTGACTTTCAAGGACCCAGATTCACACACCTCTGCTGACCTGAAATTTGTCAAAACCATAACTTGAGCTCTGTAACTCCTATCAAGGACTTCCACCACTCAAATTAAAGCTAAGAACAAGCTCTACAACATTCATTTTGTGGGGAAGATGAGATATCAATCACATCTAGAGCTAAAACTGCCTGGAAAATAGGGATCAAATTAGGGTTTTTCACTGACAATCCTTGGAAACCCTGACTTGAAACTTCTCAAAATCCTCAATCATGATGAGTTGGTCTAGGAATCATCCTTATAACATCTCTATGCATCATTCCATGATCTCATGGCCCTTGGATTAGGTCTCAACCTTCTCCAAATCTTCAGTTATCCTAGGGTTGACCCAGTCAAAACCCTAATTCTACCATTCATGGTCGAATCTCCTGAATTCTTGCATAATGACCTCTCTGGGCTTCATGATGGCTATCAAGACATCTCACAGGCTTCCTCAAAACATCTAGTTCATTCTCAAAGTCTCAGAATCATCTGAGGAGCTCCCCCAACTCTCAAGCTATGAGTCACACATCCTTGGTTTCAACCCACTCCTCTGAGGACTTTTTGAACTGTCTGATGAAGGTATCAACTTTCAAACACTCAATGAATAAATAATTGTTGGTCAAATTTTGGGGTGCAACAGCTGCCCCTATTCAAACGGCTTGAACCTGACTGGGTGAGAAGCGAACGACTCTCAACCAATCAAGGTGCGAGACGATTGAATATCGGTAAACCCGAAAATTTGCCAACTGCGCGAGCACACAGTACTCTGCGGGGAACAAATCTTTGAATACTGCAACACTAGCCGCACGACAACTAGCTGGAGAAATATCGATCCGACGTCACCGTCAGTTATCCACATTAAATTCTTCTGACACTGCCTTCAGACAACCACAACACCCAACATTGCCGCTGGAGAAACACATCTGACAGAATACCCCGCATCGCCGCTGGAGAAACACATCTGACAGAATACCCCGCATCGCCGCTGGAAAACTGAATCTGACATCGCCGTCGGAAACAAACATCCTCTTAGAGACCCTCGACATCACCGTCGCACAAACATTATCTCTACTGGGGATTTAAAGAGTCTGACCTCGCCGTCAAACACAAATATCCAACCTCGCCGTCGAACAAATGATGATCTGACCTCGCCGTCAAACACAAACCTGGTCCGGAAATCCGAAGTATACATCTCAAAGGTACAAAATCTGAGCTTGGAGGCAAATATATCCAAAGGTACGAAACCTGAGCTTGGAATCAAACATATCCAAAGGTACGAAACCCGAGCTTGGAATCAAACATATCCAAAGGTACGAAACCTGAGCTTGGATTCAAACATATCCAAAGGTACGAAACCTGAGCTTGGAATCAAACATATCCAAAGGTACGAAACCTGAGCTTGGAGGCAAACATATACAAAGGTACGAAACCTGAGCTTGGAATCAAACATATCCAAAGGTACGAAACCTGAGCTTGGAATCAAACATATCCAAAGGTACGAAACCTGAGCTTGGAATCAAACATATCCAAAGGTACGAAACCTGAGCTTGGAATCAAACATATCCAAAGGTACGAAACCTGAGCTTGGAATCAAACATATCCAAAGGTACGAAACCTGAGCTTGGAATCAAACATATCCAAAGGTACGAAACCTGAGCTTGGATTCAAACATATCCAAAGGTACGAAACCTGAGCTTGGAATCAAACATATCCAAAGGTACGAAACCTGAGCTTGGAATCAAACATATCCAAAGGTACGAAACCTGAGCTTGGATTCAAACATATCCAAAGGTACGAAACCTGAGCTTGGAATCAAACATACACGCTGCTATTCTCTTGACATCTTGTCAAGTCGTTGCTAAATAAAAGCAAACACGCCGGGTCACCGGACATAATCATCAAGTTAACAACTCTGTTGAGGAGAGAGGAATGAGGGTTCACCCAAACAATCCTGACGACTCACTCGGGAAAAGGAAGAAGGGTTCACCCCAACAACCTTGTGGACTTTGCTGCAGAAAGACGAGAGAGTTCACCCAAATGACTTCAACAACTGCTGGGGAATAACGACAGAGTTCACTCAGCCGATTCCTACCAACTTTACTAGGGAGCAAGTACTTCTGCTTGAGAACAAGGTAACCTCCTGGTTCATGCTTCCTATGCAAATGCTGGAAGAATGAGCGTAATGCTCCGTGCGAAACGGAATGCTACGCTTTTGGGTAAATGTTATGCAATCGTGCAAGGAAATGCCCCAGCAAAATAAATGCTGGGAAGAGGAACCATCCACTCGGGGAGAGTAACCCTTATGCTGAGGAAGAGCTACCCTTCCAAGGAACTGCATTTTCTGCCAATCTCGTCTGGACTTACACTTGAGGACGACGGGCTCCTTTGGAGAACACAGCACATCAGGCTGATTAACACACTATTCTCTGCTATACTCTGCATGGGGAATGCGATAAATGCCCTGAACGGCTCTCTGAGGAACGACCCTTCTGGGGAACATAGCCTTCAGGCTTCAGGATCCGCTTGGGGAAACATTTCATCTACCACTCATGGTTGTGCTCGGCTGGGGATATCAATCTACCTGCCTGCTGCTGGGGAAATGCCAGCCACCTGCTGGGGAGAAGATCCTTACTCCGTTGGGGATTCCAAGAATTATTCTGGGCAACTCTTGCTGAGGACGCTACTGGGGAACTCAAGTATCACCCTAAGCAAACAACTCGGGAAGCTGCACTGGGATCTTAAGAATCATCTTAAGCAAACGACTCTACTGAGGAATTCGAGGGTCGTCTTGAACTGACTTCGTTGGGGATCTCAAAAATCATCTTGAGCGAGCGACTGTGGGAATTACACCGGGGTCTTAAGAATCATCTGAAGAAAGCGACCTTGTTGGAGAGAATATCAGGAATCATCCTGAGCAACCGATCCTTCGGCCGAACACCTGTAAGGCAAGAATAATAATGACCTAGATCATGCTTATGATGCATATGCTTCTGCGCTATGCCCCACACGGTGGGAATGGTATGCTAAATGCCGTGCAATCATGCACAATGCTATGCAACGTTAAATGCTACGCAGTCATGCACAATGATGCGATCCCGTCCGCAAAATAAATGCTGGGGGGAGGGAACCCTTTTGTCAAGGAGACAAGAACTACTCAGGTAGAGGAATCATCCTGCTGAGGAGAATGTGGACACGCCGATATCAATCGGCTCCGTCTGGGGAAACGATCTTCTGGTTGACTGCTGCAGGGAAAGCAACTTCAGTTGATCTCTGCAGGGGGCGAAGCTCTACGAGAACCCGAACCTGCTGAAGGAAAGCGATGTCAATCGCGGGAATGAACTGCGCGGCCGCCATGGCTACTTTTCTGGGGATAACAACTCTGTGGGAAAACAACTTCAGCTGGTCCACATTCCACTGGGGAAAATCAATCATGATCTGACCACCTTCCAAGGACTCGGCTCTTCTGGAGGTTTGCGGACTCATCCAGGGAGAGAAATCATCCTACTTCACTGGAGAGTACGACTCTAGTGCGGAATTTCAATTTCGTCGGGGAAGAAAGAATCATCTGACTTCGGGGGAGAGTACAACTCTGCAGGGGAATCTCAATTCCGCTGAAGACTTCAGTCCGACACCATCAGTTACTGCATGATTCGGCATAAGAATAGCTTCCCGCGACTTCTGCACTTGTGACCCGGTGCTGGGGGAGACATCCGCTGCGGCGACTTTATTGGGGAAAACACGAGCTTTGGTACCCAAACATTTCTACGAAATCTGCACTTGTGACCCGGTGCTGGGGAAGACATCATTCTTCGGTGCTTGACTCAGCTGATGAGGTGACATTCCTTCAGGATGCGTCTGCTTGGGGAAGAGAATCATCTCTACCTGGGGAAGACATATCAATGCTCACCATCTTGCGTTCAGATTCTGCGGAGGAGAGACTACTGAACTCTGCTGGAGAAGGAGGGCTCGCCCTGCTTCGGGGATGCGCACGGCACATCTTCTGGAAGGCGCTACACCTGCAACAACACAAACAGACAGACAAGATACCCTCCTCAACGGGGCCTATCCAGGTTATTATCTCGTGACGATATTCAGTTAATTAATTGTTTCAACAATCAATGGGCCTAGGCCCGCAAGTTTATGTATGCGCATTTTATTAAAAAAACATCGGCGTTTTCATTCGCAAACAAAACAGATAAATGCTAAACAGACAAGCAGAATTGCTGAATAATGTGCATTTTATTGATGATGAACCCCTGAATGGGCAAAAATGTTTTACAACAGAGGCAAGCTCCTGAAATGAGGAAGCCGCGCAAAAATAAAACATAAATATACATCAGTATATACAAATGTCGGCAACGAGGCATAGACGAACACCATGAGTTGATCCCTCTAAGACCCACTCGACTTCGATACTTCTCCGATGCTTCAGCTTCGGAAGAGATTGATTCAGATAAACGACCCTCAGGTCTTCCAAACCACTAAACAATGAAAGTCCATACGCGGAACGCAGTCATTTGCTTATTCAAATCCCTAACTTTTGCGTGAACCGCCCTTTACGGGTTTTCAGTTCACCGGGATACCCTTTTTTGCCGAAGCCGCCCAGTGTAGGTTTTCGACTTCGCGGGTGTACATTTTTTCAATATATCCCTAATTTTGCCCGAACCTTTTATTCTGTTTTGGTTCGCCAGGATGCCCCTTTTTTGCCTGGACTCTTTCTTTTTTGTCCAGCGGGTCTCTTTCAAGCAAAGTATTTTTTAACTGCGTCCGCGTTCACCGGGGATGCAAAATCTTCACCATCCATCGTGGATAACAACAAAGCTCCTCCTGAGAAGACCTTGCTGACGACATACGGCCCTTCGTAATTCGGAGTCCATTTGCCCCGGTGATCGGAGTGTGGCGGAAGAATCTTCTTCAGGACGAGATCACCCGTCTGAAAGCTCCTAGGACGCACCTTCTTATCATAAGCTTTCTTCATTCAGCTTTGGTACAGACGACCAAATGCAATCGATGCTAACCTCTTCTCGTCCATCAGGCTGAGTTGGTTCAAGCGATTCGTAATCCATTCTGCCTCGTCGAGTTTTACATCAACCAAAACTCGCAAAGAAGGAATCTCCACTTCTAACGGTAGGACAGCTTCCATACCGTACACCAAGGAGAAAGGAGTTGCCCCGGTCGACGTACGCACCGTAGTACGATAACCGTGCAAGGCAAACGGCAGCATCTCGTGCCAATCTTTGTACGTCACAACCATCTTCTGAACAATCTTCTTGATGTTCTTGTTGGCCGCCTCAACGGCGCCATTCATCTTCGGCCGGTAAGGAGATGAGTTGTGATGTTCAATCTTGAAGTTCTGGCACAGCTCCTTCATCATCTTGTTATTCAAATTCGAACCATTATCAGTAATGATCCGCTCGGGAATTCCATAGCGACAGATGATGTCCCTCTTTATGAATTTAGCTACCACCTGCTTGGTCACATTAGCGTACGAGGCTGCCTCCACCCATTTGGTGAAGTAGTCGATAGCTACCAGAATGAAACGATGACCATTGGATGCAGTGGGCTCGATCTTGCCTATCATGTCGATGCCCCACATGGAGAACGGCCAAGGGGAGGACATGACATTCAATGGGCACGGTGGCACATGAACTTTATCAGCATAAATCTGGCATTTGTGACATTTCTTCGCGAATCTGAAGCAATCCGACTCCATCGTCAACCAGTAATACCCTGCTCTCAGGATCTTTCTCGTCATGGCATGCCCGCCGGCGTGCGTACCAAATGTGCCCTCATGGACTTCTTCCATGAGCATACTTGCTTCTTTCTCATCTACACATCTGAGTAGCACGAGATCGTGGTTTCTCTTATACAGCACTCCATCAGGATTGAGATAAAAGTTCCCAGATAGCCTCCTTAGAGTCTTCTTATCCTGGGTTGACGCACCCGCAGGATACTCCTTAGTCATAAGGAAGGTCTGGATATCGTGGAACCATGGCTTGCCGTCATTGGCATCCTCGATTGCGAAGACGAATGCTGGTCTATCAAGACGCGAAAGTACAATTCTTGGAGCCTCATTCCAATAATTGACTTTATACATTGAAGCCAGCGTGGCTAAGGCATCAGCCATCTGATTTTCAGCCCTAGGCACATGATGAAGTTCCACTCGGTCGAAGAACGGAAGCAGCCTCCTGGCATAATTCATGTACGGCACTAAATTCGCTTGACGAGTTTCCCACTCCCCTTTGATCTGATTGATTACAAGCGCTGAGTCACCATATATGTCTAGATTCTTGATTCTCAAATCAATTGCCTCTTCTAGACCCATAATACATGCTTCATACTCGGCTTCATTGTTGGTAACTGGAAACGTCAGTCTCGCAGTAAACGGGATGTGGGATCTGTGAGGAGTCGTGATGATAGCCCCGATACTACTTCCATAGGAATTAACCGCTCCGTCGAATATCAACTTCCACTGAGACTTCCTATCTGGCCCCTCATCGGGCAATGGCTCATCGCAATCCTTCGCTTTGAGAAACATAATGTCCTCGTCAAGGAATTCGAACTTCATCGGCTGATAGTCTTCGATTGGCTGTTCGGCAAGGTAATCAGACAATACGCTTCCCTTAATGGCTTTTTGAGAGACGTACTGAATATCATATTCTGTTAACACCATTTGCCATCTGGAAATCCTGCCCGAAAGAGCCTGCTTCTCGAAGACGTACTTGATCGGATCCATCTTCGAAATTAGCATAGTGGTGTGGTTGAGCATATACTGTCGTAGACGTTTGGCGGCCCAAGCTAGTGCACAACACGTCTTCTCCAGCATCGAGTATCGAGATTCACACTCAGTGAACGTTTTACTCAAATAATAAATGGCATGCTCTTTTCTGCCCGTCTCGTCGTGCTGACCGAGAACACACCCCATACTATTCTCCAGAACCGTCAGGTACATGATTAATGGCCGTCCAGCCACTGGGGGTATCAAGATTGGAGGTTCTTGAAGATACTGCTTTATTTTATCGAATGCCTTCTGGCAATCCTCATTCCAAGTAATCGCCTGATTTTTCTTTAAAAGCTTGAACATCGGTTCACAAGTGGCCGTGAGCTGAGAGATAAACCTTGCAATGTAGTTTATTCGGCCCAGGAAACCACGAACTTCTTTCTCTGTTTTCGGCGCTGGCATTTCTTGGATAGCTTTTATTTTCACAGGATCAACTTCAATACCCCTTTCACTAACGATAAACCCCAATAACTTTCCGGACCACACTCCGAAAGTGCACTTGTTAGGATTCAGCCTCAGCCTGAACTTCCTAAGCCTCTCAAACAGCTTCAACAGGTTGACCAGATGCTCTTCCTCCGTTTGGGACTTTGCAATCATGTCATCAACATAGACCTCGATCTCATGATGAATCATATCATGAAACAAAGTTACCATTGCTCGCTGGTAAGTGGCCCCTGCGTTCTTTAGACCGAAGGGCATTACCTTGTAGAAGAATGTTCCCCAGGGGGTGATGAACGTCGTTTTCTCCATGTCCTCCGGTGCCATCTTAATCTGATTGTAACCGGAGAAGCCATCCATGAACGAAAACACGGAAAACTGGGCTGCATTGTCGACCAACACATCGATATGAGGCAACGGGAAATCATCCTTAGGGCTCGCCCTGTTCAAATCCCGATAATCGACGCACATGCGTACCTTACCATCCTTCTTCGGTACAGGCACTATGTTGGCGACCCACGGAGGGTAAGTGGTAACGGATAGAAATCCCGCGTCCAACTGCTTCTGGACTTCCTCTTTGATTTTTACAGCCATGTCTGGTCTCGTCCTCCTAAGCTTCTGCTTGACTGGAGGGCAATCTTCTCGCAATGGCAAGCGATGAACCACGATATCAGTGTCAAGTCCGGGCATATCCTCATATGACCAAGCAAAGATGTCACTATACTCTCGAAGCATCTCGACCAGTCTATGCTTGACATCCTTCTGCAGCGCAGCCCCTACTCTGACATTTCTGACGAGCTCCTCAGAACCCAGATTTATGATCTCAATATCCTCCTCGTGAGGCAGAATAACCTTCTCCTCTTGTCTCAACAAGCGGGCCAACTCTTCCGGAAGGTCTTCATCTTCATCAATCTCATCCTCGGCTTGATAGATCGGGCAATCAAAGTCGTAGTGAGCCGTAGAGGGTCCAGAGTCGATGTCATCTGTTACGTGGATCCTGCAATAACAAGGGTTAAGTTTAAAGCAAGAATATGCAGGTTAGCACAACCCTCGTTGCCATTTTGCTATTTTTCGAAATAAACATAAAACAGGAATAACAGAGAACACAATATTTGATTACGAAGAAAACGCCTTTTATTTATTAACAAAATGCATACACATAATCCAACAAGGCCCTGACAGCAAAACCACTATGCCCCGGGCAGGACATAGGGTTGTACAAAGATTGTAAAAAGCAAATCATTACTCTTCACTTGTCAGCTTGATAATCTCCTTGATGGTCCAATTGTGGAGGCGCTCGCCCGGCTTGCTCGGTTGAATCCAGGCGTCAAGATCGCAATCACTGTCCCCGCTGTCCTCCGACGCAGCGTTGATACTCTCGAAAATTACTCCCCCCTTGGTGAATAGGATCGGCCCTTTCCCACGAGACGAGCTGCCAGAAGAAGATGAAGCCTCGGCTCCAGGAGAATATCCCAATCCAAACTTATCCTGCTTGATTGGTATATCCAAGACATGCCCCCAGCCTGGGGTGGAACCGGCTTCGACAACGGCCCGAGCTTCCTTAAACGAGGAGAGATTGATCTCCCGCTTCTCTGCGACGATAGGAGCTACCTCTTTTACCCTGACGGTTTCAAATGCTTGGCAAAGAATCTCATGGATCTCGCCATCCATTTCAACGTATTTAAAGGACGACAGGTGGCTCACCATGATGTCCTCCTCACCACAGACTGTTACTATGCTGCCCCCAACAGCATATTTAAGCTTCCGATGCAGCATGGACGTCACGGCACCAGCGGAATGGATCCATGGCCGACCTAAGAGGCAACTGTAGGCGGGCATGATATCCATGATATAGAAAACCGTATTGAATGTCTCTGGACCATCTTAAATTGGCAAGGTCAACTCTCCGAAGACGTGGCGCTTGGTTCCGTCAAAGGCTTTCACGACCAGATCACTAGGCGTGCAAAGCAGTCCACGGGTATCCAACTTCATCAGTGCCTTTTTCGGAAGCACATTAAGCGAGGAACCCGTATCCACCAGGACATGTGACATAATAGTGCCTCTGCACTCTATTGAGACGTGCAAGGCGCTATTGTGATCTCTTCCCTTAGGAGTCAGCTCCAGATCTGTAAATCCCAACCCATTACCAGCATTGACATGGGCCACCACCTCCTCGAGTTGATTTACTGATATCTCCTGCGGCACGTATGCAGCATTCAATACCTTCAGTAATGCGTTGCGGTGCGCTTCAGAACACAGCAACAAGTTAAGAATCGAGATCTTTGACGGAGTCTGATGAAGATGATCTACAATTTTGTAGTCACTCTTCTTGATTAGTCGCATGAACTCTTCAGCATCTTTAACCAGCAAGTCTTTTTCTGCCCCAGCAGGGACCTCTTCGACAGCTTTACCTTTACCCTTATCCACAGCGTCAGCTCGGACCACTTTCTCTGCTGCAACCTCTGCTGGCGCGAACACTCTACCGCTTCGAGTGATACCACTGACCTCGGCAAAACTCTGCACAGTCGATCCGAACGGCTCTAGCTCTATTTTCTGACCATTACAATAAACTTCGGCGCCGTAATGCCATGGAACGGCATTAGTACTCTCGAATGGGATTGGTCCGGCCCTGGTGATAGTGATAGTAGGCGGACGAGGCGCAGAAATAGTAATAGGGTGACGAGGAATAGTAATGGTAGCAACCTCATCTTCCTGCTTCAGCACGACTTCCCCTGATGCACTTTCAACGCTCCGGCTGAATTGCAAAATACCCTCGGTCATCAGACTCTGGATACCTTCGATCAGCTGCTCACACCCATCAGGAAGTGTAGCACAAGCCATACATAATTCTCCGCATCCGGGAAAGAAGCCCTTCTTCAGCAATTTAGCCTTGACAAAACTCAACGGCGTCATCAAATCTTTGACATCAGTCAGCAAGTCTGAACTCTCCTCAGTGATAACAGCATTCACTCCGCCCCCTTATGATGAGGCATCGGGTTTTTAGTGACGTTGGGCACGTTGTCAGAAAAATTGATAACCTTGGCGTCCACCAAGTCCTGGACTTTGTGCTTGAAAGCTTTACAGTTCTCAATCGTATGGCCTGGTGCCCCAGTGTGGAATTCACAAGTAGCATTGGCATCATACCCCGGTGGTGGTGCCCCTGTTAAGGGAGCCAACGTCCTCTTTTGAATTAATTGGAGCTGAAGCAACGTTTGCAAAAGCTGTGCATACGACATAGGTGGAGTTTCAAACTGACGATTTGTCATAGGAGCTCGATTCTGATATCTCTTATACCCCTGCTGATTCTGCTGGTGAGGCTGCTGCGGTTGCGGCTGCGGTGGAGCAGCTGGGATATTTATGCTAGCAATCTGAGACTGAGGGCCCTTGCCCTTTCTCCTAGCGTTAGTGACAGCACTGGCATCCCCCTCTCGACGCTTGCCAGCGTAAGGTTTCTTACTACCTCCTCCAGCGGAGGATGATTCGCCCTGAATTTTTCCGATCTTTATACCGTTCTCAACATGCTCGCCCAAAGTGATGAGAGTCGAGAATGTTCCAGACATGCCACTGACCAGCTTTTCATAATAGATTCTAGGAAGGGTAGCCACGAACATTTGCACTAGCTCACGCTCAACCATCGGCGGTTGAACCCGAGCAGCCAATTCACGCCACCGCTGGGCGTACTCTTTGAAGCTTTCATTGTTCCGCTGTGAGAGATTCTGAAGCTGAACTCGGTTGGGAGCCAAGTCGCTGTTGTATTGATAGTGGAGTACGAACGCTTCTGCAAGATCTTTCCAGGTGCGCACAGTAGTGGGCTCCAAACCCATATACCATTCGAGCGATGGACCAGAAAGACTATCCTGAAAGAAGTGCATCAGCAGCTTCTCATCGTCAGAATAAGCGGACATCTTTCTATAATAAGATCGGAGGTGGACCCGGGGGCAAGTAGTACCCTTATACTTCTCAAAGGTAGGCACCTTAAACTTGTGAGGTACTTTAAAGTCAGCAATCAACCCGAGTTTGGACATGTCAACGCCCAATGTGTTATGATTTTCTATGTCTCTCATCTTGTCTTCCAGCGCCTTGAACCTGAGTCGAGCTTCAGCATTCAACTCTGCTTCTGCAACTCTCTGAGAGAATATGTAATCCTGATGGTCCTCCAGCCACGGTTGAGGCACCAACAGATTTCCTGCACCAGCATTGCCGTTGACCGGCCCTATGTTAACATTGGCTCCCAGACTACCATTGCCAACGCCTGCCGCGTTGAGTCCGAGATTAGTCATCAGATTGCCGTTAGCACTGCCGTTGCCCCCGGCAGCAGGAACAACGTTCTGTGGAGTATCCCCTGGAGGAGGAGTGGGCACGGCCCCGCCGTGAAGTATTCCATTACTGTCAACCCTGGAGATGAGAGGTTGAACCAAAGTACGAAGCTGGTCTTGCCCATTCGCAACTACTTGCATCAGCTCCATAAAACGATCCATCCGTTCACGGAGCTCTTGAACATCTGACTGTACCTGGTCCATTATCCTTGTCTAATTAGCGCGAGTTGAGTAGCGGTGGATGAGTCTTTGATCAATCCTGGAGATCGAAAGCAGCTCGGAACCTGAGTACCTGAAAAACCTGTCAACATTAAAGGTTAGGAAAAGCAACAGAATGTATGTCATGCAAAAATGCTTCATGCAGATGCATGCGTGTGTCTGTGTGCTTGAGAGATTTCCCCCGATCCTGGCGCCTTAGTACCAGTGTTGACAATAATAAGGAGAGGAATCTGGGCCCAATCATGGAAACAGCAACCTCACACATACACGGGAAGCCTATAGCATTGGTGATAGCCAACTCCGACACATCAGGGATCGAGAACTCGTACGCAATAGTCTTTCTGAGAGAGGCTGCAGTAACACAATAAGAGGCGAGAGATCCTGGATCGGAGAAACGGTACCTGTCACAGACACACGCCAATGGAATGCGAATGATTATGCAAACTAATGCAAAATGCAGGTATGCAACAATATATCCAGGTGGCTGCTGTGGAGATTCGGTGTCAACTGTCACTGATGAGAAGGAAACCCCGGTGTAAACCCACTGATCTGATCTGCTGAGAATAACCATCTGATAGGATCGAGGTCAAAATCCTGCCCTGACAAGAATAAGTGCCTGATAATAAAGACCCCGGATGTATGATCAGAAAGCGTCCGCTGATGAAGTCTTCAGACCCCAAATCAAAAATCTGCCCTATCCGGAACAAACACACAGCCGCTGATGAGATCCTCAGACCCCACTCAAAATCTGCTCTATCTGGAACAAACCTCTGATGACAATACTCTGATCGAAACCTGCTCTATCAAGAACAGATATACACCCGATGATAAAATCCTCTGATCAAAAACCCGCTCTGTCAAGAACAGTCAAATCTGCCACCGAGAACCGTGATACCAACATAACTGATTCACTGTCAAGAAAACCAGGTAGTCTGAAGGTATAAGTTTCCTGCAATATCCCAACCCCACTCACAGGTATGGACCTGATCCACGGACAAAGGTACGGCATCCTATGCGGTTATCAGCGTCACAGACTTTCATGAGTGACGATACGATTCCCAAAAGGAGTGGCATCATCAAGTCATGAAGAGGCCTCTCTTAGATGACTTCCAAATGATCGGTCCCCAGAGTCGACAATCCTCACGTCTGGACTCCCCTCGGATCCTCAGGACCGGAAAGGAGCACCTCTGCAAGAATCTCGTCTGAGCGCAGATTTTCGTAGGGAACTGTGCCTGCTCAGCAGACAGGTTCGTCTACTACTTCTCCGCAACTATATCTAGGTGTGTACTCAAGCCCAGGTCCGGCTTCTCACTCATAGTAACATCCCTCTCCCACAGCAGCACAGATAATCATATCAAACTGGAAATAAAATGCGGGAAATAAAATGCGGGAAGTAAAGTGCGGGAAGTAAAGTGCGGGAAGTAAAAATGCGATAAATAAACGCAACCCAACAAGCAAACACACAAACGATAGGATTGACTCTCATAGGGAACCAGAGAACCAGAGATTCTGGGTTCGATCCCCAGCAGAGTCGCCAGCTGTCGCTTGCGCGAAAATAAGGTGCCGGCATAACAGAAGAGTCGCCACCTTTCGTTATTTATCCCTCAGAGCGGGAAAGGAAACGATCGGAAAAACCTGACGAAAAAGGGTAAGACAAGGTCGTCGCAACCATTGTCTGGGTTCGGGAGTCGGTTACGCAAGGGGAAGGTATTAGCACCCCTCACGTCCGTCGTACTCGACGGGATCCTCGCTTGTTTGTTTACTTGGACGGGTTGGTTATAATCTATCTACCTATCAAGGCTGGCTGAAAAAGAAGAGAAAAATGACTCGGCAAAGCATCGCGCTTTATGCCTACGTATTCTCATCAGAGAATGAGAAATCAGAGTCAACGTAGTTCGCCTAACTACGGGTGAAGGTGGGGAGAGGTTGCTCGCTAGGATGTCGCATCCTATGCCTACGTACTTTCATCTGATATGAAAGATCAGAGCAAACGTAGTTCGGGAAACTACGGGTTATCTCCTGAAAGAAATGTTTTTTATTATGTTGGCGATCTCAACCGCACTAGAGACTATGACCTGAGAGTGAATGCGTCGCATGTCACCCACGGGGTACCATTCTAAACATCCAATCTCGGATAGCTTAAGGCTCGTAACGTACGAAAGAAATCATTCATGATTACTGTATTTTAAACTGCTTCGAGATGAGAAGAGAACAGGCCCAACTAGGAGGGAGACTATCAAGTCCTACTATTGTCATGCCATGGATTCATCCTATGGTTGAGGTTTGAACAGGGAACTCCTAGATGTTGTCATGCATAGGTTTCAACCTAAAAGTCTATCATCAAATCCTTATCAAAGGAAATGAGAGTCCTAAGGGATCATGTCAATGATACACCAAAACAGACAAAAGCCTCAGTTTTAACAGTAAAATGCATGCAATGCAAGTGAGGGAGGAAATGTGTGTGGGGCTTCAGCCTCCACAAGCTCGTCTCGACCTCAAGCCAGTCATGAAATAACAGTAATCATACTGAAAATAAACAACATGCTATCAAGCAATATACAACAAAGAAATGAAGTGCCATCAGGCAAACAAAACACACTTGCTTGAGAAAGAATCATCTACTCTCTAATCCTAATCCTAACACAGAATCTGAATCAAATATAAGCAAAGCCCTAAAGCAAAACCTAACCAAAAGAAAGCAATCCCAGTCTTCAAGCTTCAGAACAAGCTTACCAAAGAAAGGGAGCTAAGTAAGCAGACTCATAGTGTCTTCCTCAGGAAAGCACTAGGAGGTGTATACTCAGGAGTCATATCCTATGTGGCTCAACCACTGTGATCAGTTTACATTCCTCCTCAGGAGAAATTAAACTCACAAGCAGGCTCCAACATCACTGGATATTTAGGAAATCCTATCTGAACTAGTGGAACTAAGTGAATAGACCCATAGGACCTTCCTCAGGAAAGTACTAGGAGGCTTCCGCTTAGGAGTTGTATCCCATGTGGCTCAACAACTGTGATCAGTTTACATTCCTCCTCAGGAGAAATTAAACTCACAAGTTGGCTCCAACATCATTGGATACTTGAGAAATCCTAGATAAACTAATGGAACTAAGTGAATAGACCCATAGGACCTTCCTCAGGAAAGTACTAGGAGGCTTCCACTTAGGAGTTGTATCCCATGTGGCTCAACAACTGGTGATCAGTTTATATTCCTTCTCAGGAGAAATTAAACTCACAAGTTGGCTCCAACATCATTGGATACTTAAGAAAGAGGTGAGAAGAAAGAATGAAAGTCATTCATAGTGCCTTCCTCAGGAAAGTACCATGAACTTCCTTCAAACTTCAGGATCTCAAACCTCACAGACAGGGAATAATCCAAGCTCTGGGTCTCTGAGTCTTGATCTACAATCTTCTCTTCATGATGCTCTCCAACAAGATCTTCAAGACAACACAAGCCCCACAACAAATTCCCCAAAATAAACCCCAGAGATGAACAGATAACCACAGGGCAGCCAAAATCAATAGCTAACTTCAGAAAATACCTAAAAATACTAAACCAAGGGGGGGGGGGGAAATCTAACAATTATTCACAAGGGTATTCAACATCTACCCTTAACATCCACATATGCCCCTACCCAAAAATCAAGACAAAACTATCTAAAGAAAATGAATTTCCTTACCTATGCACACCCTAAACCCTAATTATGATACCCTAATGCTAACCTGATTAAACTAATCAAAATTTAATCTAAAAATCAAGAATTAAATCCTATTGGGAACTATGGTTCAATATCTAATTACACAAAAAAGAATGAGTTGAAAAGATTAAAGGAAGGTCCTAAAACAAATTTTACAAAATCATGATATCAAGCTAAACATTATAAAAGCTATTTAAAAGAAAAATCTATTAAAAATATGAAAAGAAAATAAAATGGACATTTTATTTATTTATATTTTTCTAGACAAATTCATGAACATATGAAAAAAACAAGAATTAAAAAATATTAAATTTTCTATTTTTTATGAATTTTATAAAAGCAAGAAAATAAAAGAAAATAAAAAAAAGAATTAAAGGGGATAGGGGTGAAAATAGCAAGGCAGATTAGTTGTTTTTCGTAATGGGCTGATCATGGGGGGGTGCGCGTAGAAAAAGATTAAAGCCCACACGGACTCACTAATTAAAACGGCAGCGTTTCAAATTTCAAATTTCCCTCCGTTTTTGCTGATTAATCTGGGCCGTGAGATTAAAAGACCAAGTCAAATATTCAAAATGAATCAAAGGTGAGGATTATGTCTCCTACCTCGAGCCAGCTAGGGTTTCATGAAACATCCTCCACACGCGAATCTTCCATCATCCATAGCTCTCTCATCTCGCAATGAAAACTCACGATCCAAACATCAAACTTAACCTACTCATTGCCCTCTACACAGCCATGGTCCTAGAATCCTCTAAAACCCAACCTAAAAAGAAATACACACGATGGAAGTTCTGGGCACACTCTAATTGCACTGATATGCATGGAAATGGTCTTGGCTGAAATTAACCTAGAATGATCTACATTCCATAGTGATTATTCTAAACTACAAAACTAAGGTTATAGTACACTAAGGCATGAGTTCTTGAACTCAAAACAGAAATGGCCATAAAACAAACCTTCATGTAATGCTCTAAAACTCATCATGATTCATCCTACATTGGTCTATATCACATTTCTCCTAACCACATGATCTAACTATGCATAAATAATGAGATTCGAAGGAAAATGCATACCTTGCAAGTGGTGATGGCTATGGTGGTTCTCCTTCAATTCAAGACTTGGTACTTCCTCTAGATGATCTTTAAGGGATCTATATGCTTCTGTTTGCAGTAGTTTGTGCTCACACTTCTTGAATCAACCTGGTCAATCCTTCATGCAATTTGGAGTGATCACTTGGAATACATGAGCCAGCCACGAATTCTCCTCAATCTTTCTTGCCAAATACTCAATGTTGCTTGTAGATGATGATGATAATCAGAATTGTAGTGATTGATGAAGTTTCAATGGAGTTTGGGACTAAAATGCATTTTGGAGTGAAAGAATTGAAATGTGGTATGCAAGCTCTAAGAATCTCTAACCAATGCATGGAGTCACTCTAGGGCTTATATAGATGAGAATAGAAATGTGTGGAAGTTTGTAGAACCTTCCATGAAGTTTCTAGAACTTCTCATGCAATGATAATTTGAATTTGTCATCTTGAGTGAATCCCATGCAATCTCATGATACATCATGCAATCTCACTTAATTTCTCCCCAAATGATATGGTAAAATGAAAACAAAGCCTTACAAGTCCTTATGTAGCATTTTCCCATCTTTCCTTTAGATGCCTTAAAGTGCAAGTAACAAATTTACAAAGCAACTCCAATTTTTAAGCCTAAACTCAAAAATGTGGCTAAACCATTGTTTTTAAAATGATGTTTCCAATCAAAATGATATATTGGATGACCTATTTTGGATTCCTAGATCTTCCAAACCAATTTCCAATTCCAACTTTTTCAACTTATAAGCCATTTACAAGCCATTTGAACCACTTTTAAAAATCCATGCTCTAAGCTTTTCCAAACTTTCATGACCTTATTTCTAGACTTAAAATCACATTTTGAACAACTTTCATGTTTTGAGTTTTTCCATTTGAGGCTTGGAAATAGGAGATATGGCCTTTGCTTAAAATGACCTATAACTGACAAATGACCAAAATACCCCTGTCTTGTTCAAACCATAAGTTGAGTTCCACAAATCCTATCAAGGACTTATACCACTCAAATTAAAGCTAAGAAGATTCCCTTCAACATTCATGTTGACCAAGAGATCATAGGAATCATCGTACTAGGGCAAACGTTGTCTGCAAGTTGGGTGACTTTCAAGGACCCAGATTCACACACCTCTGCTGACCTGAAATTTGTCAAAACCATAACTTGAGATTTGTAACTCCTATCAAGGACTTCCACCACTCAAATTAAAGCTAAGAACAAGCTCTACAACATTCATGTTGTGGGAAAGATGAGATATCAATCACATCTAGAGCTAAAACTGCCTGGAAAATAGGGATCAAATTAGGGTTTTTCACTGACAATCCTTGGAAACCCTGACTTGAAACTTCTCAAACTCCTCAATCATGATGAGTTGGTCTAGGAATCATCCTTATAACATCTCTATGCATCATTCCATGATCTCATGGCCCTTGGATTAGGTCTCAACCTTCTCCAAATCTTCAGTTATCCTAGGGTTGACCCAGTCAAAACCCTAATTCTACCATTCATGGTCGAATCTCCTGAATTCTTGCATAATGACCTCTCTGGGCTTCATGATGGCTATCAAGACATCTCACAGGCTTCCTCAAAACATCTAGTTCATTCTCAAAGTCTCAGAATCATCTGAGGAGCTCCCCCAACTCTCAAGCTATGAGTCACACATCCTTGGTTTCAACCCACTCCTCTGAGGACTTTTTGAACTGTCTGATGAAGGTATCAACTTTCAAACACTCAATGAATAAATAATTGTTGGTCAAATTTTGGGGTGCAACACTTATCCAACTCTTTCTTCTTATTTCTAAGGACATTACCAGTGCTCTTCAAATCTTGACCAACTCGTTCTCGTACACGAATCTCTTCAGTCAACTCCTTTCCCATCTTGTCCAAGGCTTCTGTCTTCATCTTAGCCAAGTAGACTGCTTCATTCTTGTCTCTCTTTAACTGACTAACCTCCTTTTTCAATTCTTCATTCTCCTTGCGTAATTCTTCTTTTTCGACCCACAACTTATTATATCTCTGAATATCAACTGTCGTAGGTTCTTCAATAACCAAAGGATACAGAGGTTCTCTGACAGGGAATGGTAACAAAATTCTCTCCACCCTCTCCTAGATCCAATCTACATAAGGTCCATAAGCTCTACAATCGCCTTTACCCAAAGAAAGTTTTCCTCTCTGATGAAGTCTTCCCTAAGCCTTTTTTAACCTGGCTAAAGTGTCACAATCAGCTACTCCTGTAAAATCCAGAGATTCCTGTATTTCTTCCTCCTTCGGGGGCCCTTTCAAAGCATAACCAAACTATCTGATAGCAAGAGCAAGATTGTAGTTGATACCACCTTTTCTTCCTATCAAGGGAACATTGGGAAAGTTTCCATAGCTAAAGATGATCTTCATGCCGAGCAGATCTCGATTAAACCCGACAATTTCTCATATTTCAAACCCATGAGTCTTTCTAACCAATCCAATGTATCTGACGTATCAACAAAAGCTCCAATTCGAGGAAGATGCTCCATAAACCATTTGTGAAGGAGTGGTGCACAACAAGAAACATTTTTTTCCTATTCTCTTCTCATTCTTGTAATGTACTGAATGTCACACATCTCCTAGAAGAGTAGGTATAGGATTCCTGGAAGCGAAAATATGAAAGGCATCCATATCCACAAAGTCCGGTATGTTGGGAAATAGAACTATGTCATATATGCATAAAGCTAGAATAGCGTTGAAGACCACCCAACAACCCTCCTTAGCAAAATGCTGAGCCTTGCCCACCAAGAAAGACAATGGAAAACCAGAGACCCCATTTCTCCAGACCACATTACCATCTAATTCAGATTTTCTCAAATGAAGAGCGTTGGCCAACTTTGTTAGGTAAGGTTCCTTCTTAAAATGAAAGAAAGGCATCTCCTCTAAGTCCGGAACTCCCATCAGAAAAGCGAACTCCTCCAAAGTAGGAACTAAGACATAACCGGGGAAAGTGAAACAACGTAACTGAGGATCGTAGAACTGCAGCAAAGTGTGGATGGCTCCTAGTTCATATCTTGAGGTTTTACGGATAAAACTAAAAACCTTCCCATAGTCCTTTTTGAAGTCTTCAACGACACCATGATCAACCATTGAAATGAGACCAAATAAAGGTCCTAACTCCGGCATCGGGAACTTGTAGGTGATAGTCCTTTTCAATCCAGGCTCCATGTTGACAGCGTATCGGATCACTAGAATCAAAGGGAAAATGGGAACCTGAAATCATAAATACATGTAAATGTTAATAAGTAGATGAAAATACAGATGCAAACAGGGGATCAAGACTGATGTGCTGCTGGCTGAGTTGAACCAAAATTCTGCTTCAGCAAGAAAACACCAAAATACCAGAATACCAAAGCACTAAAGTGATAGAAACCTATAATATCAAAGATAAAAAGTCTGCACTGACGAGAAAACCAAAAAACTGGGTTGGTTGAAGGTCAAGTTTCCTGCAAAACCCTTCCCACTCACAGGTAGGACTTAATATCTGACAAGGAACGACATCCTATGAAGGTCATCAGTATCACGGAATCTCAGGTTGAGAAATGATGATACGTTCACTATTTCTGGTTTGGCATCATGGTCAAACGGGGAGGCCTCAACTGACTCCCCAATGAACAATCTCTAGAGTCGTTAATTTTCAGATCAACATCCTTTCAACTGTCTAAGACGTACATGACAGGATGTCTTCAAAGAAAACCTCGTATGAATGCAAATTTCAGGAGGGCTATTGCATGCCAAACATGCAAGCCTACACTACTCTCCACACTAATGCTAGATGTGTACTCAAGCATGGGTATTGGGCTTATCTCTCAATGGAACACCCCGCCCAACGATACAATAGCAGTATGATAATAATGGTAAAATAAGGAAAATAAAATGCAAATGAAACAATATACAAATTGATGTGCTAAAGACGTGTCTACTTATGCGTCTAGCGGTATCTTACTGCAAGTGCACAGACTATCGAAGTAATATTTAAGATTATCGATCCACAGGGATTCTATGGTTACTTAGTGCTAGATGAACTTCTAGTTTAGCTAAGGCGAATGGTTGTCACGATTTTTTGTTGATTTTTAAGACTATTAAAGGCGGGATTAAATTTAAGTTTTAATAAAGTAATACTGAGGCGGTCGGTATGTAATTATACTAACTTAGGTGGGTCAATCTAACCTAGGCTTATAAAGGTGTTCACTTAATCTATTCGGTAGAGATTACCAGTTTAAATACCCTCAACTCACACTCTCGTGGTCTTATATCAGATCTTATCCCTAAAGCCCTATGCCTGCTCTCGCTAGCCCATAAGTGTTTAGAGGTAATTTTCGGAAACTAAGTAATTCTAATTTATCTTAAAGCGCTCTCGCTGTGTTTAATTTAAATGCCTAACTTTAGCTACCTGGTTAAAATCTCACACTCTCGTGGTCTTGACCTAACCTAATACTCTTTTCTTACTCTCGTAACGAAAAGGTCTATTTCAATTAAAAAGTATCAGCCAAAATGTTAAGTGATTAATTATTTTTAGCCTATGGTTATATTTTACCGGTTAAGTTTGTTATAACTACATACCGCCCTAAGGTGTTTAGCTACTCATCGATGTTGAACCAGACAGAGATAGAAAATTTAATAATAACGTACTCATGGCAGAAAAATAAATAAACATTATAATTAAATTAAATTGCAATATAATGAAAAACCTGGTTAACAAATATTCGAGCAAACTCCTTCTTCCACAGACCGGAAAGCTTGGAGTTGGCGGAAATTGAAAATAAACGAATGCTGAAGGTTTAGAAACAAATAAATTTATAACAATTTCCTGATGTTGGAAATTGTTATATGGCGGGTTTGGATACAATAAAAAACGAAACAGAAAACTAAAAATAATGCAGGAATAGAAAGGCTGGTTCGTAATACAGTTCGGCAGAGCTTCCGCAGGAATTTGAATAAAAATGCTCTCTGTGTCTTTTGTTCATAGAACTTGTACTATTTATAGAATCCTCAATGGGCTGGATTTTTGGAACTTTGTTGCATGGGCCTTGCTGAATTTGTGGAAGGAATGCAGGGACGTGGCAACAAAATAGGAGAAGTGGTCTTCACGTAATGCCAATAGGAGAAATGGTCTTCACGTAATGCCTTGACGTAGTCTGAGTCAAAAACCTAATTTTACCCTTGTCAGGGTCGTGACAAGGTCTTCACGTTCGTAACTTGTGGTTTTTAAGTGTCACGGTCGTGACCACTCTCTTACGGTCGTGATGGCTCAAATTGGGGTGTCACGGTCGTGACACCCTTGTAACGACCGTGGCTGCTACAAATTATGCAGTCTTTTGCAGGCTTCTTCATTTCTTCATCTCTTTATGGTTTCTTTTGTACCTTTTGCTCTTAATTCATGATTTAGCTCCATATAATGATGTACCTGCAAAATGGTAAGAAAAACTCGAGAAATCGAGTGTTAAAACGGTGAATATGCGATAAAATGTTAATGAAACCTAGCAATATAATCGATGCGTTTTCTCGTTATCAAACTTCCCCAAACTTAAACCTTTGCTTGTCCTCAAGCAAATAGTCGGTTGAAAATCGGTCGGACAAGATTTTATTCACGCCTACTCATAACAAACCATACGAGGGATCGTTTTGTCGGATAATCCGGTACTTTGATAGAACACTACCGATACACTAATGACATAAGCAACAAGCTATGTCGTCGACTTCCCGTTAAACGAAACAATCGGCAATTACATTACGATTTCACCTGGAGTTTTTCGATCTTATTTCGCCCGGTTTCATTCTAGCGCAATCACATTAAGCCCTTTGCCTTAGCACGCACGTAGTGGAGTAGCCGGTTAGCGACTTTGATCCTTTTTGAGCACGGGGTCTGGTACACGAGTGTGGTAACCCTACATATTTTATCCGATTTGGAGGTTGTGGGGGATCGAGCCGTAGCACGCCCTACCGAGTTCAGAACCAGTACCTCTGAACCAACTTGCAACGAACTCCTTCTCATATTTCTCGTTTCTTATATGCGACCGTGTACTTTGGTGCAATTTCTTTTCATTTTGCATCGAGATATGAAGGATCATTATTGATTAGGCATCAAACGCTTATATTCATCGGCTCCCCACGTGGTTTGTGTTCAGACGGTGCTGACTGCTAGTATAAACTACTAGGGGTTACTTTTGAACTGAAACTAAAAGTGTACTCGTAATGGTAATCGGGATGGAATTGCTTAAGTAGGGAGTCAAAGATGTCAAGATTGTATTGGTCTTGTTTAATCGTTCTCGGCTTCCTAATTACGATTCCGTAGGTAAGTCGGGTAATGCGAATAATTAAAGATTTTTTCTGGTATAGCTAAATAATCGGGGAAAGTTCGAGATTAAATAAAATAGCACAAAGATTTGCTCATTTCATTAACTTGCGAAAAGAAATACAACAGAATTGAAAATACAACGAAATGGAAAAGTGCGAAAAAGGGAAAATGCGGAAATGAAAGGTACCTCTCCCACACTATATCAGACATTGTCCTCAATGTTATGAGATAAATGCGGTAAAAGTACAGTACAACGACAAAAACGAAAAACAAACATAAGCAAACTAAAACTATGGCTGCTGAGGACCGCGGGCTCGGCCTCTGGTGCGGGAGCGGCGTCTGGAAGGAGTCGCTTCAGGATCAGAACCGGTGCCGGAGGCAGCAGTGATGCTAATGCGGAGGGCTTCTAGCTCGCTGAAAATTTCTCCAAACTTCTCATTAGTAGCTTCCTGGTTTGCTGCAATAGTGCTGAGTAAAGCATCATACTGCTCCTTCTATCGTCGCTCCAGTGCGGCGTTCATCTGGTTCTGCTGATGAATCGCACGGAGGACTTCCTCAAGTGTGATTTCGGGAGCAGGGGGTTGTCGGGTAGATGTCTCTGGTATATCCTGGACAGGCTCAGCTGCATCCATAGCGTCCTGCATCTCATCCTCTGGAGGGTCTGCCGGATCATCATGAATAGGGACGTGATCGGCAGCAGCAGGTAAAACAAAGAGCCAGTTGGCTCGGCTGGATGGATCGATGCGGTCGCGGGACGGCAGAATGATATGATGGAAAATGGTGCCATGGACAACAGGGCTATACCTGCCATCCTCTCGCTGCGCAATCAGGTGAGCGAACCTGCAATAACTCTTGGTGAGGAATTCTGCGGCTAGGTGAGGCTGATTAACGACCAAGTCACCAAGCCCCAACTGAATGGCGAGGGTGGTGACAATGCCGCCTATGAAGAACGGGGTGGAGCCTCTGTGTGCAATGGCCTGGATATGATAAAGCATGAAAGGGGCAGCGTTGATTGGCTCGTCATTAAGAGCGCAGTGTAAGAATAGAAGCTCCTTGGAGTTGAGCTTATGGTTGCTTTCTCGAGCGAAGATGGTGTTGCATATGACACGGTGGAAATAGTGGATTGCCGGGTTGTGAATGTGCGTAGCGTTGAGGCTTTGGAAGTCTGATGCACGGGTGTTGGTTAAGTCGTGCCATAGAGTGAAAGCTTGTTCACTAAAATTATCGGGCACGCGACGGTGAGCTTCAGTTCCGTGATCGAAGCCTAACAACTCGGCTATCCTGGTTTGCGAAATGTTGATGTCATACCCCAAATTTTGACCCCTTAGATCCTCATTATCATTTTTAGAAGCATGATCATGCATTATCTAACCCTAAATCAGTGCAAGTTTATTATTGTCAAGTTACAGATGAATCAGGGTTCTCGCACCGACAAATTCAAAACAATCAAGGAAGGATCAACCAATGATTTGGGCCAATTCAATCATGGAATGAAATCAAAGACAATATCAAAGTCAAATGGGAAGTCAATTTGAAGAAATCGTTTCAGAATCAAGAACAGTGCAGTCAGGAGGCCCCGATTAGGGTTTTTAACTAGTGGAAAGTCAACTGTGGTTTGACTTTGATGTTGGGAAAGGTTTTAATGGTGGGAGTGAGGTCCATGAAGTTAATATAGGCTATTAAAGACTATTCAAGAAGTGTCAAAGTCCCAGGATGTCCAGAATATCAACAGGCGACTCGATCGGCACCGATCGATCGTACGGTTGACCGAAAAGTCAACTCCTCGAATTTTGAGAATTGGAATCCAAGTTGTGAATCAAAGTTGTTCCTTATGTCATAATGGACTTGCATATCAATTTTCATGATCATTGGATCAAAGATGAGAGAGTAATCGAGAAATCGGGAAATTAGGGTTTTGAAAAGGGCTAAACCGTATCTCCTTAACCGCACATCCAATTGAGTTGGTTCTAGTCTCATTTGAAAGCTCTTGACAAGTCCTACAAAAGTCCCATACTAGTCCACAACCAGAAAATGCATACTTTTTGAGATATAAGCAAAAACATTCCTAGAAGGGAAAATAACTTAGAAAATTTCTAAGTCATTTTCACTTTAGAAGCTAAAATCAGCCAACTTCAAGGGGGTTTTTCACCTAGTTTCAAATGGAATCAAGACTTCTGGCCAACATGAAAGTTGTAGTACTATGTGAGGGCTTTCTAAAAAGTACAAGTACATCTCAAGGGGATTTATGAGCTGAGAGATACATGTGTTCAAAGTTGGCAATTTGTCACTTTTGTCCCACATTGATGAATTTTGCAAAAGCACCTCTATCACTCAAGTGGATCAATTTCAATGTTCTAAACTCCTTCTATCTGATATATTAATCATTCTTAGCAGGTTAGAACAAAGAAGTAGCAAGGAGATAGCATGGAATTTGAATTTGTAAGTTCATTGCCTAAGTTGAAACTTTTGACTTTTCAAAGCATGAGGTGGAAAGCCACTTCTGCTCCAGCCACTCTACCAAGCCTCTAGGCTGTGATTTCTCTGTAAAAACATCATGGAAACTTTCTCATTAAGTGAAAGAAACAGCTAGCAATCAGAAAAGACCAAGCAAGTTGCATTTGGAAGGAAAAATATCAAGCTTTCTTCATGGTGAAGCAAAGTAGCCAAGCAAGCTCCTCACTCATTTTTTCTATAAATAGAGACCTCAAATTCCTCATTATGGACCTCAAGATGATTCTGAAAACTTGTTAGAAGCAAGCATCTCACTATACCTCTCTCTCATTCACAAATTGCAAAATCTCCAAAGTTGTCAAGAATGCCCCAAAATCAGCATTTGCACTTTTGATGCTACTTTGAATTCTATGCATTCCAAACCTCAAACAACCATCCATACACTCTCTAAATCATATATATGAGGTGTACCAACCATTAGATCACTCAAAAACTCAAGAAATCAAAAAGTCAACTTACCATGGAGCTTACTTTGACCAAAGTCCATAAAACTCACCAAAACTTGTTCCAAGCATCTTGTTAATGTTTTGAACTCTTGGACACATCAAATATCATATATCCAAGCTGTCTAAACCATCATTAGCCATCAGAAGTTGACAGAATTCATCTTGACCTCTCATGTGGCTTGTTTCTTAAAGTTCAAGGAAGCACCAAAACTTGATTTTTGCACATAACTTGTTTGCTGTCAAAACAGGTACCCTATACACCTCATATTAATCATATTTGATGTGTTTGAATGGTCATTTAGTATTAGAAATCCTTGCATCAAGTTTCATGCTCTCATGTGCATTATTACTTGAACAAATTGCAAATTATATAACATATTGCATTATATGTATTTTCTGTGGAATGTTAAGACTTAGACCATCTCAATATCATGATATTATGCTGTCTAAATGATTAACTTGGTTCAATTTGAGTTAGAACTTCATCTATCCATGATTATGCATATTGGCCAAATGACACAAAATGCACATAAAGCACAAAAACATGATTTCTTGCCTATGTTTGTTTTCTGTCAAAACTAATACATTAGACACCTTATATTGAATATATGTAATGTGTTTGAATGCTCATTTGGTGTTAGAAACCATTGTGTCAAGTTTTGCCTCCTCATGTGCATTGTTATGTTTACAACTTGCAAATGCTATGACATACTTCATGACAGTTGCTTTCTATGGATTTTTAATGTTTGGATCATCATAATATCATGTATTCATGCTGTCTAAATGATTAAACTGACCAAATTCAAACTGAAACTTCATATGTGATTTATCATGCATAATTGTTCACATCTTTGCAAAAATGCCTCATGCTTGTATACCAACTTGAACACACTTGTTTATACTTGCTATCTAGTTGTCTATACAGCTGCACATGATCACATATAACATGTATACATGATTCAAAACACTAAAACTGACCTGCACAAAGAAATGCACCATCAAATGCTTCATATACACATAATTGCTTCAACTTGCAAATTGAGTGCTACATGCTTGTACATGTGTTCCAGTTCTAATTTTTCCATTTACACACACTTAATATGACATGATTGAACTGTTAGAATGATTGAAATCACTTGAAACAATCAGAAACCAAAAATCACTTTTGTTATGCATTTTATGTTATGTGATTTGCAACTTATGGACAACAGTCATAATTACTCATGCCTTGGCTCAATTTGTGCTTGATATCTGTTATATATGATATATGTGATGTGTATGTAACCTTACCTGACTTGTAGCATGTGTATACCAAGCTGTCCAGTTCAATTTGCAAGCCAAAACCATGAAATACACCAGCTATCGTTTTTTTCACAGGAAAGTGAATTTCAAAAAAACACCTATGCCATCCTTTTCCTCTCATTTTTTTACCCAATTTACATATAAAATTTGTCCCAATCCGATGAGCGGTTAGTGAGATACGGTATAAAACGTATTTGGTTTCGATTATGTTTCCATGCATCCAAAACACACACACACACCAGTCAGCGTTTTTTTCACTAGGTGAACAGTTTGTAAAAACTAACATCACCATCCTCTTCCTCTCATCATTCTACCCCAAATCCATATAAATTTTGTCTCGTTTCGATAAACGGTTAAAAAGTTATGATACAAACCGTATTTGACTAGACAGTGTACTTTTCCCGCACTGACAGTACTGATTTCGAAACTTCAACGCATCATAACTTTCTCATATTTTATCGTTTTTCATCCGTTCTTTTTTTGTTATGCTTGTTTTAAAATGTAGTTTCATAATGTGTAATTAATTTTCATGTTTGATCACTTTTTATTTTGCGCGATCCGCGCACTGACAGTACTGATTTCGAAACTTCAACGCATCGTAACTTTCTCATATTTTATCTTTTTTCATCCGTTCTTTGTTTGTTATGCTTGTTTTAAAATGTAGTTTCATAATGTGTAATTAATTTTCATGTTTGATCACTTTTTATTTCGCGCAATCCGCGCACTGACGGTATTAGCCCTAATCAGTTGCAGATGAAAATTAAGAGCATTCCACTTGCATTTTCTCGGGAATTTTGATTGTTATCATGTTTTAATATGTTTGTCAACATGTTGAAATATTTTCTTTGAATTATTATCTTTTATTTTCATCTGTACGCTAACAGTCGTTTCAGGTACAGACTGTCGTTACATAATAAAACTGCTGTTTTTTTATCATTTCTGCTTTTCATTTTAATTATTCGATATGGTTGTAATAATTAATTTATTTGTATGTTGTAATATTTGCTCTTGTAATGTCTGTATGTGATCCCCGAGCGACGAAGCTCGTCCAATCGCCGATATACTATCCTCCAAAGGAAAAGTCTGTCCTGTTGACAATCAATGTCTTGGACTAAATTCAAACATACCCCCGACTTTGTCAAGTCGCTCTAAACCTAATTTCATAACTTTTAGACTTTGCTTGAAGTCTACGATACCTACCCGTACTAGGAGTGTTCTTCACCTAGAACCCTAGGACAGAGTTCGTCAACTCTGTGTAAGAATCATCGTCATGATTTCTTATTTCCCCCTTCAATGTAGCTTAGGGAGTTTTGTCAAACTCCACACAAACATTGTCATGTTTGTTCCCCTTTGAACCTTGATCGTCATCAAGTGTTCTTTTCCCTTGTGAGGTGAACTACGATTGCTCTGATTCTATCCTAGTCAGGATACGTAGGCAGAAGGTGCGATACCTTTGCGAGCAAACTTAGAAAACCACTTAGGCCTTTATTTTACTTTTATTCCCAAATTAAACCAATGCATGTTTCACAACCTAGCAAGTAATTGAACAAAAGGTTCCTGTAGAGTACTACAGATATTTAGGGTGCTAATACCTTCCCTAGATATAACCAACCCCCGAATCCCCGAATCTCTAAAGCGTTGTTGTTACATCGCGAAAAAGGGTTCTTTCTCTCTTTAGACCTATCCTTTGGATAAATTAAAGACCGGTTGTAAAAGAAATAAGGTTCAAGTTAATTAATAGCTTGATATCAAATTTTCACCGCAACAGAAATGGCGACTTCACTGGGGAGGCTGTTTATTTTGAGGGTTTAACCTATTTTGTTTATATACTTGCTATTTGTGAATATTTGTGAATATGTGCAGATTTGTTCTTTTGGCTTTTGGGAAATACAATTGGTGAGACAGCACTATACCCGTGCTTGAGCGTACTTATGATAGGAAGGTGGTATATTCAAGGAGGTTTATAGGGAGTTGATTCCCGACTAAGCCAACTTGAAAACCGCCGCTCAATGGAGGTCCTTTTTGAGGGTAGTGTTGTTGATCGAGTATTCGTGAAAACAATGCTGCTTTCTATAAGGGGCCCATGCCATTGAGGACCTTTAGAACACATTACCCCACTTGGCCTTATTAGGATGTAGTGCGATGACTATGAGGGAGTATTTCCGAATAGTTGATACGCGATACTACACTCGGACGAGACTCTCTTGAGAATATTATCGACCCCCGAGTTATTTGGGCAGTTGATAATATCCGAAAGATGGGTTGAGGACTCTGGGAACTTTTTAGAACCTTGTTCTACAGGTGATGAAAAAGCTCTAGTACACTCCTTATTGGGAAGGGTAGACCTTGGCCCCATGCTCGAATTTCCCTAAACCCGAACCTGTTATCTATGTGTATATGTGAATACCTGTGTTTGCTGCATTCATGCATTCATGAACATCATAACATAAAAGTTTTATGGAACTCAGACTCTCATTTTAAAAATTTTAGGAACATCATGGATCAGGGAAAAAAGAAAACAATCAAGTACACATACAAGAGTCCTAAACTGGATAATATTGAAAGGTTGAGCACTTATATCACAGATATAGAAGGTTTCAAGAGCAGATATGGTAACTTGTTGTCACTGTTGAGAACTAAGAAAAAGATGGATCTGGGGCTCCTCTCCACCTTGTTACAGTTCTACGATCCGCTTTATCATTGCTTTACATTCCCAGATTATCAACTTGTGCCAACACTTGAAGAATATTCCTGTCTGATCGGGTTGCCTATCCTTGAAGAATCTCCTTTTCCATTCACAGAAAAGGACCCTAAGAAAGAAGAGATCGCCAGAGCAGTACGCTTGGGAGTGAAAGATATACAAGAAAACATGACCACCAAGGGAGGAATTTCTGGTTTGCCTGCTGGGTTCTTGATTGAAAAAGCACAGTACTACGCCGATCATCTGAGTATGGATACATTCGAGGCAATCTTGGCCTTGCTCATCTATGGTATCTTCCTGTTTCCCAACATTGATAATTTTGTGGACCTCAATGCTATCAAGATTTTCTTGAAGAAAAATCCGGTACCAACTCTGCTGGGTAATACTCATCATTCCATTCATCTCAGAAATCTTCACAAGGGGGGAATGATCGTCTGTTGTGTCCCGTTGTTGTATAAGTGGTTCCATTCTCATATGCCCAAAGCTCAAGTCTTCTGGAGGAAAGGATGGTGGTCTGAGAAGATTATGGCCTTATCTCATTCTGATATTGAATGGTACAGTCGAGTTTATGATGGGATAAAAATTATAGACAGCTGTGGAAACTTCGGCAACGTACCTCTCCTTGCTATAGATGGGGGAATCAGTTACAGTCCGGTTCTCGCCCGACGACAGCTCGGGTATCCGTTAAAAGACAGACCCAACAGTGCTTGTGTAGAAAGTATGTTCTTTTTGGGGGAAAATGAGTTGAAGAAGGAATTCTCGGAAGCTTGGAAACATGTCCACAAGAGAGGAAAGGAAAGTCTGGGAAAGCCTAACTGTGTCTCCTTTGATCCTTATCTCCAATGGGTTCGGAAAAGAGCTATCCAACTGAAGATGCCTTATGCCTTGCAAGAACCTATGGTCCTGAAAGAAAAACGCCCATTGATCTTCTTTTCTGAGGAGGAAAAGTTGAGGATTGCCTTGAGAAAGTCACAGCAGACTGAGGTGTCTTGGAGGTATAAGTATCAGGTGGTAATGGAAGAAAATGAAATGCTCCGCAAGCAGCTTCAAGAAAGGGATGAAGAGATAAAGGCAAGCAAGAAAAGAAAGGCCCAGGAAAACTTGTTCTACTTCAGTAACCAGTCTACTCCGTGGAAGACGATGATTGAGAAACTTATGGAAGAGAAGATGCGAGTGGAGGAAGAACTACAGAAAGCAAATGCCACGGTGGAGTTTTTGTCAGAGGATTTCCTTTAGCACTGTTTAGTTTTCTTGTAATGTGTACTAAAAGATTTTGTAGTGCAACATCGAAAATTAAATGAAATCCGTGATGTTTTGAATCTCGAGATCTGAGTTCTATAAAACTTTACGCATTTGCATCCGCATTTTTATTTTAAACATCCAAGGGGTTTTAAAAATCATTTCACAGGTATTAATAATGGATCCAAGAAGAAGATCAGCTATGGAGTTCAAGTTCCGACAACCAGACCTGGAGAACCTGAGAATATTGGGAAGAATGGTAGAAGACCCTGAAGCCTTCAAAGCCCGACACGGCAATGTATTATCCTTACTTGAAATTCAGGTGGGTGAGGAAATATTGTCCGCGCTCGTCAAGTTCTATGATTCAACCTATCACTGTTTTACTTTCCCAGATTTCCAGCTGTTGCCAACTTTGGAAGAATACTCAGTGTTGATGAGATTAAATGTTGCTCCGAGGCCGTTTTCTGGAAGAGAAGGTTTCCCTGATGAAAGAGCAATCGCTGAAGCCATTCATCTTGAAGTAGCTGAGGTACGAACCCTAATGACCGCTCAAGGGCATCCTTACGGTCTACCTACCAGATTCTTGTTTGAAAAAGCACGGTTTCAAGCCGAAACCAAGAATTAGGAGGCATTTGAAGCTCTTTTGGTGTTATTAATCTATGGACTCTTCTTGTTCCCGTCTGACAACAGTTTCATCCACAAAGACGCTATCAACCTGTTCCTGCTCCGAAATCCTGTACCTACTCTCCTAGCTGATACTTATTATGCAATTCACCGCCGACACTTGTACGAAGCTGGACTAATTGAATATTGTTCCACTCTCCTCTACAAATGGCTCATTTCACGCTTACCGAGATGTCCAGCACTGTGGGATGCACAAAACAGTAATCCATGGACCGAGAGGATACTGTTACTCCAGCATACCGACATTCAATGGTACGACTCTGCTTACGGAGGGATCCCTATGATTCAAAGTTGTGGAGACTTCCCGAACGTACCGCTCATTGGTACCAGAGGGTGCATCAGCTACAACCCTATCCTTGCTCGCAAACAGTTAGGGTATCCGATGATGGGCGAACCAGATTTCAACTTGATGAGGAGTTTCTGCATTCAAGACGGAGAGAATCGAGAATACAAAGCCAGGATCATCTACGCTTGGCGCCGTATCAACGTCAGGGGCATGACTGCTTTAGACTACCCTGACACGGCTGTATCAAACTCCTACCTAGCATGGGTGGAAGAGGCCGCTCTGAAAATGTTCTATACCCGATTCGAACCCGAATCAGCAGAACCTACACTCGAGGAAGAATTGCCGACTGCCTTGGTAAAAGCAGAAGAGGAAGGAAAGGTTTGGAGGAACAAATATTTCTTGGCTATGCAAGAGAAGGAAGCTCTCCAGGGTAGAAGAAGAATTCAACCAGAAGAGGGAGGACCTTCGAGTTAGATGGTCCAAGATCATTGTGTGATGATGTAATCTTTGTTTTGTATTTCAATTTCCAACTGTTGTAAACTCCCCAGTAGAGGGATGAAAAGAAAATGTTTGTAATGTTTTCCCTTTTTAATATCTATGAATGACTTCTAAGAACCCCTTGAATGTTCAAAATACTGCATCTGCATGTCTGCATATCATAAGCATATCATAAACATGTCATAAGCATATCGTAAGTGTTGTTTTCTGTGTCGTGTCTCATCCCACTGTCTGATCTTCAACAGAGGAAAGCACACTGAATCCAACGCACAAGTACAACACGAGAGCCAGAGCCCGTCAACTAATGGAGGCTCAAAATCAAGAAATTGTAAGAATCGATGACGAGCTCGGAGATCTCCGAGGCGGAATCAAGCAGATTATGGAAGCTTTACAGGTGATAAAAGCGAAGATGGATACCCAGGCTACTGTAGTTTCTGAGATTACTAGTGCTGCTATAGATCCAGTTCCAACGGCCGACACCATCGCCAACAATCCACCGTATGGCTTACACCCGGATTTTCTACATCCGACTCCAGTAAATCAGCAGAATGTTCCTTTGAGAGGGGAAATGCCCCAGGCTATCCCTACCTATGCTCCGGCAGCTGTGCAAGCGCAGGTGCATCCAATGTTTCATAATTATCAACCAGTGGTCGAAGATCAAGAAGAGTATGAAGGAGAGAATGAAGAACACGAAAGATTAAAAGAAAATGTTGAAACGATGGGAAGAAAGTTAAAAGCTATGGAGGGCAATGATGTATTCGGGACTGACACCCGGGATATGTGCTTGGTATCTGGGTTGATAATCCCGCCAAAATTCAAAGTTCCAAATTTTGATCAATATTCAGGGGCTTCCTGCCCGCGAACGCACCTTCTCATGTATTGCCGCAGGATGGCGGCTTATGTTGAAAATGACAAGTTGATGATACACTGTTTCCAGGACAGTTTGAAAGGCGCACCAGCAAAATGGTATTTGGGTTTGGATCAGACTAAGATTCTCAATTTCCAAGACTTAGCTAATGCTTTCATAAGACATTACAAATATAATATGGATCTGGCGCCCGATCGGAGGCAACTGCTAAGTATGTCCCAGAAGAGTTCTGAATCCTTCAAAGAGTACGCTCAGCGATGGAGAGAAGTAGCTTCACAGGTGGAACCTCCACTTAGTGAGAAAGAATTGACTGATTGGTTTGTTGACACTGTGCGACCCGAGTTCTATGAGAAAATGATCAGCAGTGTGTCCGCCAGCTTTTCGGATATTGTAGCTGTGGGAGTCCGAGTAGAGATAGGGCTAAAAAACGGAAGAGTTACAGGCAGTTCCAGCAGTTCAAGTGGTCAGGTTAAGAAAACTGGTAACCCATTCCACAAAAAGAAGGAAGGAGAGACCAACTCCATCACCAGTGGAAAAGGTAGACGTACACAAAAACAACCTTACCAACAACAACCTTATCTGAACTACAATCAACCGCCGCCGCCGAGTTACATGCAACAAGGTTACCCCGGGGCAATATACCCACCGCAGTATGCTGCACAACCATATGTGGCAGCTGTAACTCCTGCTTTCACTCAACCAAACTACCAGACACCACAGCCTGTTCCCAGTTATCAGCCGTTTCAGCAAAGACAACAAAGAGCGCCCAACGCTCCGTCATTTCCTCAACAACAACAACAACAACAACCTCGAGCTCCAGCACCCCGCCAGAGTTTCCAAAATAGAAGACCAACGAACAAGCCGAATTTCCCGCAGATCCCAATGACTTACACAGAACTGTACCCCTCGCTGGTGCAAGAAGGTTTAGTGACCACGAGACCGTTGAATCCTGATACAACTTCTCCTCATTACAATCCAAGCGCCCATTGCGCGTTTCATGAAGGTGCCGCTGGCCATGACTTGGAAAACTGTTTTGCTTTAAAACATTTGGTAAGGGAATTAATTGAGAAAAAGATCCTGTCCTTCAATGATATTCCACCGAACGTCAAAAGTAACCCATTGCCAAACCATGGAGGAGTTAATGCTGTAGACGACTCTTCAACTGAGAGATTAATCACTGAGGTATCAGAGATCAAGACTCCACTGAAGATGTTGCATGAGAAACTTGTAAAGGCAGGTTATATCCAGAACAATCACGCCAACTGTGGGAAGTATTCCGACAATGCCGCCAGTTGTGGTACGGTACAAAGAGACATCCAAAGTTTAATTGACGAAGGATTGTTGCAAGTCTGCGGTAAGATCCAAAGTGAAAATGTTGCAGTAATAAAGCCTACTTTTGATCAACCAAACAAAGATAAGTGGACTCGGGCGTCTAGAAATACAGAACCCATGTTTGACAGGTTGGTAATCAACCAACACCGATCAGTCGTGATCCAAAGGCCGAAGCCGTTTCCCTACAATAATACAAAAGCAGTCCCCTGGAGGTATGACTTGACAGTATCCAAGAGAACAGATCAGAATGAAGAGATAAAGAAGGAACAAGATAATGTTACAAACATCGTGGGTACTAGCAAAATGACCCGCAGCGGTCGAATCTACCAGCCCAAGATTACAATAGTTGCTCCAAAAGGCACCACCCCAGCGGAAACTCAGAACAAAGAAGCGCCCAGACCTGAAGGTGAAGATGAAGAATTTTTAAGAATTATTCGGAAGAGTGATTACAAGGTGGTAGACCAGCTCCACCAAACGCCGGCTAAAATCTCCGTCCTTTCTCTATTGATGAATTCTCCCGCCCATCGGGAGGCTCTACAGAAAGTACTTCAACAAGCCCACGTAACTAAGGACATCACGCTGGGGCAATTTGACTCAGTAATAGCCAATATCACAGCATGTAACACGTTGAGCTTCAGCGACGCCGAGTTGCCGAAAGAGGGTCGTAATCATAACCGAGCCTTACATATATCCATCAAATGCCAGGGAGACACATTGGCACGAGTCCTAGTTGATAATGGATCCTCCTTGAATGTATTGCCAGCCAGGTCACTCGCAAGATTGGCCTATATAGGAGCAGAGATGAGACCCACTTCTTTGATCGTGAAAGCCTTCGACGGATCTAGAAGGGCTGTTATTGGAGAGGTGGAATTACCCATCATGGTAGGACCCCACATGTTTGATATAACGTTCCAGGTGATGGATATTAATCCCGCTTTCAGCTGTTTATTGGGCCGACCATGGATACATGAAGCCGGGGCGGTGACATCAACTCTGCATCAGCGATTGAAGTATGTGGTGAATGACCAGCTAATAATTGTGCATGGGGAGGAAGACTTTATGGTAAGCAATCTGTCATCCTTCAGATACATCGAAGCAGAAGAAGGTGCGCTGGAAACCTCATTTCAAGCTCTGGAAATAGCCCATGCAGTAACAGTAGAAGAAACGGTAGCCAAAGGTAGTCCATCGTTCGCTTCCGCTCAAAGTATCAGAGCAGCGCTCGCAGAAGGCACTCCCGCAGGATGGGGAGAAATTATTGAAGTACAGCCGAAAATGGATCGACAGGGGTTGGGTTACAAACCAACTCCTGCTGAAGACACTACACTAGACCAGAGGCGTCCCAGGACAATACAAGAAATATTCATCAGCGGCGGGTCCCAAGTCAACGCCGTAGGAGACGAAGAAGAAAGTGAATACATCGGGCATCTAGTGTATCGGTGCAAATCTCCCTTGAGCAACTGGGAGGCCATTGATGTTCCTGTAGTTTGTCACGAGTTAAAGTAATTTGCTTTGTGTCTTTTTCTTGTTTTGTTGTTTTAAAACTCCATGACCGTGCCCAAGGTCATAGGAATGTTTTGTACGGGCCCCGCACTTTCAAAATACATCAATGAAAATGAACTGTTTTGCTAAATTCCTCATTTGCTTTTGATGCTTTTATTCGTTTTCACTTTTAAAGAAAAAATGGCAATCATAAAAAACCGAAAGCAATCTTCTTTTTTGTGTGCTGCATTTATCTTTGTATGTTTAATAAAATTAAACCATTCCCCATCTGCAGCCACATCCAAAAACCCATTGATTCCCATGACCAGGCATCTCCTCCTGACTTTGATTCACCAATTCACCAAGCTGAAGAGGAGGACGGAGATCTTGAAATTCCCGATGAACTGGTAAGACTAACTCAAGACGAAGACATGGAACTCCAACCATACAAAGAGCAGATTGAAGTCATTAACCTGGGCTCAGAAGATGACAAAAAGGAAGTCAAGATTGGGGCAAGCCTCGGGGCAGACATCAAACAACAATTGAAAGAACTCCTGAAGGAATATGTGGATGTGTTCGCTTGGTCCTATCAGGACATGCCGGGTCTAGACACTGACATAGTGGTTCACAAGCTGCCGCTTAAACCAGAATGCCCTCCAGTAAAACAAAAGCTCCGCAGAACCAGGCCAGACATGGCACTCAAAATCCGAGACGAAGTAAAAAAGCAGGTAGATGCAGGGTTCTTGGCTGTATCCAGATACCCTGAGTGGGTAGCAAACATTGTTCCAGTACCGAAAAAGGATGGTAAGGTCCGAATGTGTGTAGACTACAGGGATCTGAACAAGGCCAGTCCGAAAGATGACTTCCCACTGCCACACATTGATACATTGGTAGACAATACAGCTCGTTTCGAAGTGTTCTCTTTTATGGACGGTTTCTCGGGTTACAATCAGATTAAAATGGATCCAGATGATATGGAAAAAACTACCTTCATCACGCCGTGGGGAACCTACTGTTACAAAGTTATGCCATTTGGTTTGAAAAATGCTGGAGCCACCTACCAGCGGGCCATGGTCACTCTATTTCATGACATGATGCACAAAGAAATTGAGGTGTATGTCGACGATATGATTGCAAAGTCTCGAAGCGAAGATGATCATCTAGAGCACCTCCTGAAGCTGTTCAAAAGACTTAGAAAGTATCAACTAAGGTTGAATCCTGCCAAATGCACTTTCGGAGTAAGGTCAGGAAAGCTACTTGGTTTCATTGTTAGTCAACGAGGAATCGAAGTAGACCCAGACAAAGTCCGCGCCATCCAAGACATGCCGGCTCCTCAAACAGAAAAACAGGTCAGAGGTTTTCTGGGCAGATTAAATTACATATCTCGGTTCATTTCCAACATGACACCGACCTGTGAACCCATCTTCAAACTACTACGCAAAAATCAACCAGTGGTTTGGAATGAAGACTGTCAGCAGGCCTTTGACAAAATCAAAAGTTATTTGCAAGAACCGCCCATCTTGATACCTCCGGTTCCGGGAAGGCCGTTATTCATGTACCTTACTGTTCTAGAAAGTTCCATGGGCTGTATGTTGGGTCAACAGGATGAATCCGGACGAAAGGAACATGCCATCTATTACTTAAGCAAGAAGTTTACTGATTGTGAGAGCCGTTATTCACTCCTTGAAAAGACATGTTGCGCTTTAGCATGGGCCGCCAAACGGTTACGACAGTACATGGTTTGCCATACTACTCTGTTAATCGCAAAAATGGACCCAATCAAATATATCTTTGAAAAACCTGCTCAGACTGGAAGGCTCGCCAGATGGCACATGTTATTATCAGAATACGACATTCAGTACACGACCCAGAAGTCTATCAAGGGCAGTATCTTGTCAGATTACCTTGCAGAACAACCAGTTGAGAACGATGAGTCAGTTAAGCTTGATTTTCCTGATGAAGACGTCATGTTAGTAAAGGATTGTGAAAAGGTCGACCCTGTTGAAGATTCACCACCAAGTTCCCCTTGGAAAATGATGTTTGATGGTTCGTCAAATTATAGCGGGCATGGTGTAGGCGCTGTCTTAATGAATCCAGAAGGTGGTTACACGCCATTCACGGCTCGGTTGGATTTTGATTGTACAAACAACATTGCAGAATACGAGGCATGTATCCTTGGTCTCGAAGCGGCCATTGATCTCAAAATTAAAACTCTAGAAGTGAGCGGCGATTCAGCACTAGTCATCTACCAGGTCACAGGCGAATGGGAGACCCGACATGAAAACCTGGTCCCATACAGAGCATATATTGTCGACATGATCGAGTACTTTGACGAGATTACCTTCAAGCATGTACCCAGGTCTGAAAATCACATTGCCGATGCTTTAGCCATGTTGGCCTCCATGTGGAAAGTCCAAGATGTAAATGATGCTACTCTCATCCGGATTGAGCGAAAAACAGAGCCCGCTTACTGTCAAATGATCGACGAAGAAACAGATGACAAACCATGGTACTATGATATAAAGAACTTCCTGTTACAACAAGAATATCCGACCGATGCTACGTCTCTTGACAAGAAAACTTTAAGAAGACTAGCGTCAAAGTTCTTCCTCAGCAATGGTGTGCTTTATAAAAGAAATCATGACATGGTACTACTCAGATGCGTCGACAAAAGAGAAGCAGAGCTGTTAATGAAAGATGTCCATGAAGGGATCTTCGGTACTCATGCCAATGGGTACGTGATGGCCAGAAAGATTTTGAGAGCCGGGTATTACTGGTTGACTTTAGAGAATGACTGCATACAATTCTCCAGGAAGTGTCATAAATGTCAGATCTACGCAGATAAAGTGCATGTACCTCCGACATTGCTGAATGTACTGTCATCACCCTGGCCTTTCTCAATGTGGGGCATCGATATGATTGGGGCAATTGAGCCAAAAGCTTCCAACGGGCACCGTTTCATTCTAGTCGCCATTGACTATTTTACCAAATGGGTCGAAGCTGCTTCATACACCAATGTAACCCGACAAGTGGTGGCTCGCTTCATCAAGAAAGAGATAATCTGTCGATACGGGATTCCCAACCGAATTATCACAGACAACGGAACCAATCTGAACAACAAAGTGATGAAGGAACTGTGTGATGAATTCAAGGTTGAACACCATAACTCCTCCCCGTACCGTCCGAAGATGAATGGAGCTGTTGAGGCAGCTAACAAAAACATCAAGAAGATTTTACAAAAGATGGTGAAAACTTACAAAGACTGGCATGAAATGTTACCGTTTGCTCTACACGGATACAGAACATCAGTCCGCACCTCAACAGGGGCAACCCCTTTCTCTTTAGTGTATGGGATGGATGCTGTACTCCCAATTGAAGTCGAGATCCCTTCGTTAAGGGTTATAATGGAAGCAAAGCTGGAAGAGGCAGAATGGGTCAGGGAAAGATTTGACCAATTGAATTTAATTGACGAAAAGCGTATATCTGCAATGTGTCATGGTCAGGTATATCAGAAAAGGATCAAAAGAGCCTTTGACAAGAAGGTCCGCATCCGGGAGTTCAGAGAAGGTGAGCTTGTATTGAAGAAGATCTTACCAGTCCATAAAGACGCCCGAGGAAAATGGATGCCTAACTATGATGGCCCCTTCATTGTGAAGACAGTTTTCTCAGGAGGATCGTTGATTCTCACAACCATGGATGGAGAGCAGCTTACTCATCCAATAAATTCTGATGCAGTCAGAAAATATTACGCCTAAGAAAAGCCCGATAAGTCGAAAACTCGCAAGAGCGGCTTATGCAAAAGTTAGGGTAAAAAGAAAAAGAGAAAAAGAGAAAAGAATTGAAAGCTCGCTAAGTTGAAAACCCGAAAGGGCGACTTAGGCAAAAATGAGCGTCCCGGTGGATTGAAAACCCGAAAGGGCGATCCAGGCAAAAATTAGGGACAAAGGCGTTTCACTGCATCAGAAGGTTGTCACCAGTGCAGCAAGTTACACAGAGAAAACTCACTTCCGGTTGCTCTCGTCAGAAGCAAGGATGTTGGTGGATTTCTAGTCTTTAGGGATAAATGGTCATGGGATTCAATGTAACCCTTCCACTTTTGCCATTTTTCACTTGTACAATGTTCTAGGGAATCTTGCCATTGGCAAGACCTCCTGCTTGAATGAAATCAGCTTCGAACCATTCTTTTGTTTGCAACTACTACTTCTCTTTATCATTTCTTGTTATGCAAAACACTGTTTATTTGACAAACGATGATTTTGAAAAACGTAAGAGGCAAAATTTTTCATGATAAAACTTGAAAAGGTCAATAAAAAACAAATGCTTTAAACTCGTGGAAAACTCAGTAAGATCATACTCACCCTGATGTCTCAAGGTGGCAGGAGCATTGATATACATTTGCATTTTTTCCCCAGTTGAAACACTTAGCAGATCTGTTCACTTGGTTCGCCTTTGGCCGTGTGTAGTAACCAAGACTAAGAAGCCATCATGTAAAGTTTTGAAGGATCCATCCTCCACAGGATTGCCAAAGACAGAGATTACTGGTACATCGCGGGCTGACCTGACTAAGCTCCGTTCCCCAGTACAGTTGAGATTATTTGCACCACTTAGCCTGGATTCAGTGTGGTTCTACCCTCTCCCCCGGTTGTGGTATCTCATTTTCTGGTTGTTACCATCAAGTCCATTTGTCACTGGCATTCATATGTTCTATCTCGTGGTTGTCACCACAGTCTTTTAAAAGTCCAGTCGTCACTGGCACCTTGTGTTTGTTGGTCGTCACCAACCTTTCCCCGGAAAAGTCCAGTTGTCACTGGCATCGCAAAATCCAATTGTAATTGGTACCCTTTCGTTGGTTGTCACCAACTTCCCTCAGTAAAGTCCAGTTGTCACTGGCATTGTTTAAATCCAATTGTTGTTGGTATCACTTGTTGGTCGTTACCAACTTTTTACTTTAAGTCCAGTCGTCACTGGCACCCTGTGTTTGTTGGTCGTCACTAACATCCCCAATCAAGTCCAGTTGTAACTGGCACCCTTCAACCGAACCGTGGTTAGTAATCATTATTGTTACATCCCCTGAAGTCCAGTCGTCACTGGCATCGTTAAATCCAGTTGCCATTGGTATCATGTGTTGGTCGTCACCAACCTCCCCTACTGAAGTCCAGTCGTCACTGGCGTCTTTTAAATCCAATTGTTATTGATACCTGAGTTTGGTTGTCACTAAATCCTCATAAAGTCCAGTCGTAACTGGCGCGCTCACCCAAATTGTTATTTGTGGTTGTTATTTAAATCCCCCAGTAAGTCCAGTCGTAACTGGCATTCTTATCCGGCATCACTGGTTGGTCGTCACCAAATCCCGTGAAAAGCCAGTTGTAACTGGTATGGTCGTTTATTCATTTAACATTCCATCGGTCGTCACCAATCCCACTAGCTAAAGTCCAGTTGTCACTGGTGTTCCCGTTTTCCTTATTTGTTTCCTCTGGGTTGGTAGTCACCAGTACCCCAGTAGGTCTTTGCTTTTCCAATCTAGTCCCGGAGATCTAGTTGTCACTAGTATCCCCTGTGTGTCTGACTTTGTTCCTAGTCCATTCCTGGAGATCCCGTTTGAACTCTTCATTATAGGAAGGCCTCGTCTGATCATCCCCAGTGAGGTTGTCACCAATTTCCTTTATTCCCCATGTGAAAATTATTCTTTCCCCGGTGGAGTGCATCTCTTTCACCAGTGAACGGTTGTCCTCGTCAGGTTCCGTTTCCCAGTCGGAGTTTCTCAGATGATATCATCTAGTCACGTCTGAACTATTTGATCCCCAGTAAAGTATGTCCCTTTTCCCCAGTGAACGGTTGTCCTCGTCAGGTTCCGTTCCTCCAATCATAGTTTTATCCTCAGATGCTATCAGTTAGTCATGTCTGAACTATCTGATGCCTAGGTTTGAGTTTCTCTTCCCCAGTGCGAGTCCTTCAATAAGGACATCCTCTGTGTGTCAAGTTTCCAGAGTCTGTTCCCCGGTGGATAGCAGTCTGTCTTTACCGTTTTTTTTTTTGTGTGTCTTGCATTTGCAAGCATCATAAATCATCATTTAGGTCTCATAGCATTCAAGCATTGATCCTTTGCATAGCATTGGATCTAAGGTACAAAATTTTTGGTTTTTCTGTATTTAAATACCTCTCACTACGATTCCTCGAGGATTGTCATCCTCAGTTCCATCTAGTGAAGATATTTAAATAGGGGCAACTGTCATACCCCAAATTTTGACCCCTTAGATCCTCATTATCATTTTTAGAAGCATGATCATGCATTATCTAACCCTAAATCAGTGCAAGTTTATTATTGTCAAGTTACAGATGAATCAGGGTTCTCGCACCGACAAATTCAAAACAATCAAGGAAGGATCAACCAATGATTTGGGCCAATTCAATCATGGAATGAAATCAAAGACAATATCAAAGTCAAATGGGAAGTCAATTTGAAGAAATCGTTTCAGAATCAAGAACAGTGCAGTCAGGAGGCCCCGATTAGGGTTTTTAACTAGTGGAAAGTCAACTGTGGTTTGACTTTGATGTTGGGAAAGGTTTTAATGGTGGGAGTGAGGTCCATGAAGTTAATATAGGCTATTAAAGACTATTCAAGAAGTGTCAAAGTCCCAGGATGTCCAGAATATCAACAGGCGACTCGATCGGCACCGATCGATCGTACGGTTGACCGAAAAGTCAACTCCTCGAATTTTGAGAATTGGAATCCAAGTTGTGAATCAAAGTTGTTCCTTATGTCATAATGGACTTGCATATCAATTTTCATGATCATTGGATCAAAGATGAGAGAGTAATCGAGAAATCGGGAAATTAGGGTTTTGAAAAGGGCTAAACCGTATCTCCTTAACCGCACATCCAATTGAGTTGGTTCTAGTCTCATTTGAAAGCTCTTGACAAGTCCTACAAAAGTCCCATACTAGTCCACAACCAGAAAATGCATACTTTTTGAGATATAAGCAAAAACATTCCTAGAAGGGAAAATAACTTAGAAAATTTCTAAGTCATTTTCACTTTAGAAGCTAAAATCAGCCAACTTCAAGGGGGTTTTTCACCTAGTTTCAAATGGAATCAAGACTTCTGGCCAACATGAAAGTTGTAGTACTATGTGAGGGCTTTCTAAAAAGTACAAGTACATCTCAAGGGGATTTATGAGCTGAGAGATACATGTGTTCAAAGTTGGCAATTTGTCACTTTTGTCCCACATTGATGAATTTTGCAAAAGCACCTCTATCACTCAAGTGGATCAATTTCAATGTTCTAAACTCCTTCTATCTGATATATTAATCATTCTTAGCAGGTTAGAACAAAGAAGTAGCAAGGAGATAGCATGGAATTTGAATTTGTAAGTTCATTGCCTAAGTTGAAACTTTTGACTTTTCAAAGCATGAGGTGGAAAGCCACTTCTGCTCCAGCCACTCTACCAAGCCTCTAGGCTGTGATTTCTCTGTAAAAACATCATGGAAACTTGCTCATTAAGTGAAAGAAACAGCTAGCAATCAGAAAAGACCAAGCAAGTTGCATTTGGAAGGAAAAATATCAAGCTTTCTTCATGGTGAAGCAAAGTAGCCAAGCAAGCTCCTCACTCATTTTTTCTATAAATAGAGACCTCAAATTCCTCATTATGGACCTCAAGATGATTCTGAAAACTTGTTAGAAGCAAGCATCTCACTATACCTCTCTCTCATTCACAAATTGCAAAATCTCCAAAGTTGTCAAGAATGCCCCAAAATCAGCATTTGCACTTTTGATGCTACTTTGAATTATATGCATTCCAAACCTCAAACAACCATCCATACACTCTCTAAATCATATATATGAGGTGTACCAACCATTAGATCACTCAAAAACTCAAGAAATCAAAAAGTCAACTTACCATGGAGCTTACTTTGACCAAAGTCCATAAAACTCACCAAAACTTGTTCCAAGCATCTTGTTAATGTTTTGAACTCTTGGACACATCAAATATCATATATCCAAGCTGTCTAAACCATCATTAGCCATCAGAAGTTGACAGAATTCATCTTGACCTCTCATGTGGCTTGTTTCTTAAAGTTCAAGGAAGCACCAAAACTTGATTTTTGCACATAACTTGTTTGCTGTCAAAACAGGTACCCTATACACCTCATATTAATCATATTTGATGTGTTTGAATGGTCATTTAGTATTAGAAATCCTTGCATCAAGTTTCATGCTCTCATGTGCATTATTACTTGAACAAATTGCAAATTATATAACATATTGCATTATATGTATTTTCTGTGGAATGTTAAGACTTAGACCATCTCAATATCATGATATTATGCTGTCTAAATGATTAACTTGGTTCAATTTGAGTTAGAACTTCATCTATCCATGATTATGCATATTGGCCAAATGACACAAAATGCACATAAAGCACAAAAACATGATTTCTTGCCTATGTTTGTTTTCTGTCAAAACTAATACATTAGACACCTTATATTGAATATATGTAATGTGTTTGAATGCTCATTTGGTGTTAGAAACCATTGTGTCAAGTTTTGCCTCCTCATGTGCATTGTTATGTTTACAACTTGCAAATGCTATGACATACTTCATGACAGTTGCTTTCTATGGATTTTTAATGTTTGGATCATCATAATATCATGTATTCATGCTGTCTAAATGATTAAACTGACCAAATTCAAACTGAAACTTCATATGTGATTTATCATGCATAATTGTTCACATCTTTGCAAAAATGCCTCATGCTTGTATACCAACTTGAACACACTTGTTTATACTTGCTATCTAGTTGTCTATACAGCTGCACATGATCACATATAACATGTATACATGATTCAAAACACTAAAACTGACCTGCACAAAGAAATGCACCATCAAATGCTTCATATACACATAATTGCTTCAACTTGCAAATTGAGTGCTACATGCTTGTACATGTGTTCCAGTTCTAATTTTTCCATTTACACACACTTAATATGACATGATTGAACTGTTAGAATGATTGAAATCACTTGAAACAATCAGAAACCAAAAATCACTTTTGTTATGCATTTTATGTTATGTGATTTGCAACTTATGGACAACAGTCATAATTACTCATGCCTTGGCTCAATTTGTGCTTGATATCTGTTATATATGATATATGTGATGTGTATGTAACCTTACCTGACTTGTAGCATGTGTATACCAAGCTGTCCAGTTCAATTTGCAAGCCAAAACCATGAAATACACCAGCTATCGTTTTTTTCACAGGAAAGTGAATTTCAAAAAAACACCTATGCCATCCTTTTCCTCTCATTTTTTTACCCAATTTACATATAAAATTTGTCCCAATCCGATGAGCGGTTAGTGAGATACGGTATAAAACGTATTTGGTTTCGATTATGTTTCCATGCATCCAAAACACACACACACACCAGTCAGCGTTTTTTTCACTAGGTGAACAGTTTGTAAAAACTAACATCACCATCCTCTTCCTCTCATCATTCTACCCCAAATCCATATAAATTTTGTCTCGTTTCGATAAACGGTTAAAAAGTTATGATACAAACCGTATTTGACTAGACAGTGTACTTTTCCCGCACTGACAGTACTGATTTCGAAACTTCAACGCATCATAACTTTCTCATATTTTATCGTTTTTCATCCGTTCTTTTTTTGTTATGCTTGTTTTAAAATGTAGTTTCATAATGTGTAATTAATTTTCATGTTTGATCACTTTTTATTTTGCGCGATCCGCGCACTGACAGTACTGATTTCGAAACTTCAACGCATCGTAACTTTCTCATATTTTATCGTTTTTCATCCGTTCTTTGTTTGTTATGCTTGTTTTAAAATGTAGTTTCATAATGTGTAATTAATTTTCATGTTTGATCACTTTTTATTTCGCGCAATCCGCGCACTGACGGTATTAGCCCTAATCAGTTGCAGATGAAAATTAAGAGCATTCCACTTGCATTTTCTCGGGAATTTTGATTGTTATCATGTTTTAATATGTTTGTCAACATGTTGAAATATTTTCTTTGAATTATTATCTTTTATTTTCATCTGTACGCTAACAGTCGTTTCAGGTACAGACTGTCGTTACATAATAAAACTGCTGTTTTTTTTATCATTTCTGCTTTTCATTTTAATTATTCGATATGGTTGTAATAATTAATTTATTTGTATGTTGTAATATTTGCTCTTGTAATGTCTGTATGTGATCCCCGAGCGACGAAGCTCGTCCAATCGCCGATATACTATCCTCCAAAGGAAAAGTCTGTCCTGTTGACAATCAATGTCTTGGACTAAATTCAAACATACCCCCGACTTTGTCAAGTCGCTCTAAACCTAATTTCATAACTTTTAGACTTTGCTTGAAGTCTACGATACCTACCCGTACTAGGAGTGTTCTTCACCTAGAACCCTAGGACAGAGTTCGTCAACTCTGTGTAAGAATCATCGTCATGATTTCTTATTTCCCCCTTCAATGTAGCTTAGGGAGTTTTGTCAAACTCCACACAAACATTGTCATGTTTGTTCCCCTTTGAACCTTGATCGTCATCAAGTGTTCTTTTCCCTTGTGAGGTGAACTACGATTGCTCTGATTCTATCCTAGTCAGGATACGTAGGCAGAAGGTGCGATACCTTTGCGAGCAAACTTAGAAAACCACTTAGGCCTTTATTTTACTTTTATTCCCAAATTAAACCAATGCATGTTTCACAACCTAGCAAGTAATTGAACAAAAGGTTCCTGTAGAGTACTACAGATATTTAGGGTGCTAATACCTTCCCTAGATATAACCAACCCCCGAATCCCCGAATCTCTAAAGCGTTGTTGTTACATCGCGAAAAAGGGTTCTTTCTCTCTTTAGACCTATCCTTTGGATAAATTAAAGACCGGTTGTAAAAGAAATAAGGTTCAAGTTAATTAATAGCTTGATATCAAATTTTCACCGCAACAGTTGAACTCTTGGCCATGCAATCTGAATTTGGCGACACCGGTGAGCTGAATCTGAGAACCGGTACCGGTGATGTAACTGAATGAGCTTAAGAACTCCAGTGTCAGAAGCTCGAATGTGGGCTGAGGTTGACTGCAAAGATCCCACAGACCGACTTTTTGAAGCAGGCTTGTAACACTGGCAAGCATTCCGAGTTCCCTCAAACAGACAGTGTCAATGTAACGTGTAGGTTGCACACCGCGGTTTTGGAATCAGAGAAAACTTTCTCTCTGAGTTTCTCCAGCATCACCTTCTCTAAAAGTAATAGAATCCATTGCATGCAAGAGCTTAGAGTGAAGAATGAAGAGTTTTGATGTTTTGTGAAAAAAATGGTAAAATGAAAGAAATATTAATTCGGGATAAATAATGGAGAATGAGAATGTGATAGGTTATGATAATGGGGGGTTAATGTTGGTAATGGGGAGGTTACGGAGGTTATGGAGAAAATGGGTAGTTTTGAGGAAGTTATGGAGGAAGAAGAAGAAGAGGCACGATGAGAAACAGTTATGTTTCTCACGATTCCTGTAATAGGGGTTGTCACGGTCGTGATAGGGGTGTGACGGTCGTGACACGCTATTTAAGTACGTCACGATCGTGAGATGGGTATGACGACCGTGAGGGCACGCTTCGTTGAATAATTTCCAGAAAAACATTTTCTCACTTAATTCACATATTTTATAATAATGTATTTTCTTCACTAACACTCATATTAAATTATAAACACCATATAGTATATAATTTCAACACAGTACTATACTAACTTGCATGGCATGAGAGATTGTATATAATATGAAATAATGCAAGCATAACAGTACATAGAATGAAAAAAATATATATAAATTGCTAAAAATGGAGAAATTTTGGAATTAAAGGTGCATTGCATAAAGTAATTGAAAATGAAGTTACATAAACGGAAATTACGGTATGAAATTGTTGCGAAAAATAAATCTAACTAGAAACGAAAACAATGAGAAAAATAAACTAAATCACTTATAGCATTTTCAAAAGCGTTTCTTCAAGTCTTCGATGGCGGAGTTCAAGTGATAGAATTGTTCGCAGGTTATGTCAGTCAATCCTATAATGTCCAATCGCATGCTCTTAATGTCTTCTTTAAATATATTAATGTCAGTTTGGTAAGCATTGAGAGTGTTCATGATGTTTTGTATGTTGTTAGCATAATCTCCTTGATTCACTTCAGGGGTTTCATGTACTGCTTCAGTGTGGTCAATGTCATGGTAACCAGGAGGTGTCTCAGGGTCAGTTTCGACAGCGGTCATTATATCATCTTTTATCTTGTAAGACTGAGGTGTTTCAGGAGTAGATGGAAAATCAGGTGGGTTTAACTCATAAATCCAGTTATCCTTATTGTGAACACTTACTCTGGCATGGTTAGGCAATGTGAACAGGGTTACTACTTCGTTCCGGATTAGGTACTCAAAAGGTGGATGTCCTAAATTCCTTATGATATGTCTATTAAAGCAGAAATTAAGATTCATAGGGCGGATTGTTCCTAGACGGTTGCACCTGTCCAGTTGGTACCTAAGTCCTATGGCATCAGCAATCATGGTTACAAGACCTCCTACTAATATAGGTAATTCAGGTTCTTCTTGGATACGGGTGAAGGTTTGCATCATGAAAGGTACACCATTAACAGGTTGTCCATTAGTGAAACATGACATAATAAATATTTCATCTTTAGAAACTCCGGTAATGTTTTCTTCTTTTCCAAAGAAGGTGTGGGAAAGGAATTTATGGAAGTAACGGAGAGCAGGATTATGGATCTCATCATTATTCATGTTATTTGGTTCAGGGTGGTAGTTTCTGGTTAAAGTCCCCCAAAAGAAATCTAGCTCCATATCCATCAATTCTACATGTGTGGTAGTAAAAGCAAATGGTCCACTAGGGAATCCTAACAAGTCAGCTAGTTCTTTATGGTTAAAGTCATATTCTATTCCAAATAGGCAGAAACTAATAAATCCTTTCCTAAATCCAAAACCGCGCTCAGGTAGGTAAATTAAGGAGCTAAGGAACTCAAGGGTGAGCTCGCGGTAAGTCACAAACTTATGTTGGATCAATGCATTCTCCCATCCGAGTCGGTTTAACAAGTACATGACACTATCATGTATACCTAGGGTTTCCATAGTCTTATCATCCGGGTACAGGGTCAAATCCATTTGCCTCTGTGATAACTCTTTAAACTTCATTCTTTGGTTCCTACCTCTAAATTTGGTTTCCATATGGTTAATTGGTTGGTTAGCCATGGTCAGTGCAAATATGGGGGAAACAAATCAGTGGAAAAGACTTTAGAAAATCTGTAAAAAGTGATTTAAGATAAAAATAAGAAAATGAAATGCATAATGTAATGGCAATAATAGTAATATAAAATAAAACTATAAAATGACAAAACAATTAAACAAATAGTAAAACGATAAATAACAATATGCTAAAAGAAAAGAATAGTTTAAATAATTAAATAAGTAAATGGGTTTCCTCCCACTAAGCGCTGTTTTTATCGTCAAAAGCCTGACGTAATGCTTAGGTTTAGATTAATCAGGGGAATTAGTGGACAATTCTAAAAGCTTTAGATTACTCGCATAATCTCTATTTTCAACTTTATGATAATGTTTTAAACGTTGTCCGTTTACTATGAATGGTTCACTATTCCTACCCTTAATTTCTATTGCTCCACTCGGGGATACTTTAGTTATTTCATAGGGTCCTGACCATCTAGATTTTAATTTTCCAGGAAAGAGCCTAAGTCTTGAATTAAAGAGGAGTACAACGTCTCCCACACTAAATTCTTTCCTAGATAGGCGTTTATCATGTCATCGCTTAGTTCTTTCTTTATATATCTTAGCATTCTCATATGCATCTAACCTTAATTCTTCTAATTCGTTAATGTCTAGGATTCGCTTTTCTCCTGCAGCATTATAGTTTATATTGAGAGTTCTGATCGCCCAATGAGCTTTGTGTTCTAGTTCTACTGGGAGGTGACAAGATTTTCCATAAACTAGTTTGAAAGGTGTAGTACCTATGGGTGTCTTGTAAGCGGTCCTATAAGCCCATAAAGCTTCATTAAGTTTAGATGACCAATCTTTCCGAGATATGGCGACAGTCTTTTCTAAGATTTGTTTAATTTCTCTGTTTGAGACTTCGACTTGTCCACTAGTTTGTGGGTGATATGGTGTAGCCACACGGTGTCTTACTCCATATTTAGATAGTAATTTGTCAAAGATTTTTGAAATGAAGTGCGAGCCACCGTCACTTATGACGAGTCTAGGCACACCAAATCTGGGAAAGATTATATTTTTGAAAAGCTTTATTATTACTCGTGTATCGTTTGTAGGAGAAGCTATGGCTTCAATCCATTTCGAAACATAATCGACAGCTACGAGTATGTAATTATTACCGAAAGATGATGGGAATGGTCCCATGAAATCTATTCCCCAGACGTCAAATATTTCTACTTCTAATATTCCTTTTAGAGGCATTTCATCTCTTCTTGAAATATTGCCAGTGCGTTGACACCGATCGCAATTTATAACAGTGATGTGGACATCCTTCCATAGATTAGGCCAGAATAAGCCGGCTTGCAAGATTTTTGCACAAGTCTTGGAAGTGCTTGCATGTCCACCATAAGGAGATGAATGGCATTGAGCAATGACATCTTCTATTTCTTCTTCGGGAATACATCGGCGAAAGATTCCATCTGGTCCTCTTTTGAACAATAATGGTTCATCCCAATAGTAATGTTTCAGATTATGAAAGAATTTCTTTTTCTGCTGATAGGTTAGATCGGGTGGAAGAGCTCCTGCGGCTAGGTAGTTGACAATGTCAGCGTACCATGGCAGTCCTACAGTTGTCTGGATTGTTTCCACGGATTCTGGTTCATTTATATCTAACTGAGCTAGGTCGCTTCCTATTTGTGCTATCAGTTGTTCATACGGAAAATCATCGTTAATCGGCACTTGTTCGGGTTTAATACCTTCTATTCTAGATAAATGGTCCGCTACGACGTTCTCAGTACCTTTCTTATCTTTTATTTCTAGATCAAACTCTTGTAAGAGTAAAATCCATCTTAAGAGTCTTGGTTTAGCATCTTTCTTAGTTAATAGATATCGGATAGCAGCATGGTCTGTGTAAATGATTATTTTCGCTCCAACTAGGTAAGAACGGAATTTGTCAAGCGCAAAGACAACTGCTAACAATTCTTTTTCGGTAGTAGCGTAGTTCATCTGGGCAGAATCTAAGGTTCTACTGGCATAGTAAATCGCATGAAGTTTCTTTTCCTTTCTCTGGCCTAGAACTGCGCCTACAGCATAGTCACTCGCATCGCACATGATTTCAAAAGGTAATCTCCAGTCAGGGGGTTGCATGATTGGTGCGGTGATGAGGGCTGTTTTTAGAGTTTCGAATGCTTTAAGACAATCTTCATTGAATATGAACTCAGCGTCTTTCATTAATAAACCAGTAAGAGGTTTAGTGATTTTCGAGAAATCTTTGATGAATCGTCGGTAAAAACCGGCATGTCCTAAAAAGCTTCGTATTTCTCGAACGGTTTTAGGGGGTTGAAGATCTTTTATTACTTCAATCTTAGCTTTATCAACTTCAATTCCCTTGTCGGATATTACATGACCTAATACTATTCCTTCGTTGACCATAAAATGACATTTCTCCCAGTTAAGCACGAGATTTACTTTTACACATCTTTCTAACACCATTTCTAAGTTCGATAAGCATCCTTCAAAACTTTGCCCGCATACAGAGAAGTCGTCCATGAACACTTCCATGATGTTGTCTATAAAATCTGCGAAGATTGACATCATACATCTTTGAAAGGTTGCAGGAGCGTTGCATAATCCAAAGGGCATTCGCCTATAAGCGAACGTTCCATAAGGACATGTGAATGTAGTCTTCTCTTGATCATCAGGATGGATAGGGATTTGGAAAAATCCTGAGTAACTGTCAAGATAACAGAAGTAAGAATGCTTGGCTAATCGTTCTAACATTTGATCTATGAAAGGTAGTGGGAAATGATCTTTTCGAGTGGCTTTGTTTAGTTTACGATAATCTATGCACACTCTATATCCCGTCACTACTCTTTGCGATATCGATTCACCTTGAGCATTTTTCACAACAGTGATACCTCCTTTCTTTGGCACTACATGTATTGGACTAACCCATTCACTATCAGAGATTGGATATATTATCCCGGCATCTAATAATTTCTTAACTTCTTCTTTTACTACAGTGCTAAGGGTTGGGTTAATTCTTCTTTGAGATTCTCTAGAGGTTCTGCAATCTTCTTCTAGCAGAATACGATGCATACAAACTGAAGGACATATTCCTTTGAGATCAGATATGTTATATCCTAATGCAGTTGGATATTTCTTCAAGACATCTAAAAGTTTCTTTGTTTCTATAGTTCCTAAACTGGAATTTACTATAACTGGTCTTTTACATTCAACGTCTAAGAATTCGTACCTTAGGTTATGAGGTAAAGTTTTTAATCCTAATGTAGGTTTATCTTTACTTGGCATGGGATCCGGTGTAAGTGCTAAACTTTCGCTTAGACTATCATCCTGATACGGTTTTCGCCAATTATCATCTTCGAAAATCGGAGGGGTTTGAATTTTCATTATTTTAGAATAAGTGGTCTCTTTCAGTTCCATTTCTCTTACACATTCGTCAATTACGTCCAATAGATAGCATGTATCCTCTATAGCTGGTGATTGTAAGAATTGTGTTAAAATAAATTCAACTTTCTCTTCACCTACTTCAAAGGTTAGCTTTCCTCTTTTTACGTCTATTATAGCTCCGGCGGTAGCTAAGAATGGTCTTCCTAGTATGATAGGTGTAGTGGAGTCTTCAGAGATGTCCATGATTATAAAATCAGTAGGGATGTAGAATTGTCCTATACGTACTGGGACATTTTCTAGTATGCCTACAGGATATTTAACAGAGCGATCGGCTAGTTGAACAGACATTTTAGTTGGTCTTAGGTCTCCCATGTCTAGCCTTTTGCAGATCGTTAAGGGCATAACACTGATACTGGCTCCTAAATCGCATAGAGCTTTGTCAATGACGAATTTTCCTATTACACAGGGTATAGAGAAACTTCCTGGATCTTTTAGCTTAGGAGGCATTTTATTCTGAATTATGGCGCTACACTCGGCAGTAAGTGTAACTGTTCCGTTATCCTCTATCTTTTTCTTATTGGATAAGATTTCTTTTAAAAACTTAGCATACGAGGGTATTTGGGTAATTGCTTCTGTAAACGGAATAGTAATATTCAACTGTTTCAGAAGTTCGACAAATTTCTTAAATTGACCCGTCGTCTTGGAATTTATTAATCTTTGAGGGTACGGAATTGGTGGTTTATAGGGTGGTGGAGGCACATAAGGTTGTTCTTTCTCCACTACCTCTCGATTGTCATCTTCCTTTTCTTCTGGATCATTCACCACTTCCGTCGGTTTATCCGGTTTTTGGTACATGGCTGGATTGTCAAGTCTTGGATCGGTAGGTCCGTCAAGTTCCTTGCCACTTCTTAATATTACCGCGTTAGCATGTCCTTTCGGATTAGGTTGAGGTTGTCCAGGGAATACTCCAGCTGGTGCAGCAGTAGGTGCTTGTTGTTGAGCTACTTGTGAAATCTGAGTTTCAAGCATTTTGTTATGTGTAGCCAATGCATCTACTTTGCTCACTAATTGTTTAATCTGCTCACTAGTGTGAATTTTTTGGTTTAAGAAGTCCTTGTTTGTTTGATATTGGTTAGCTATAAAGTTCTCCATCATCAATTCAAGGTTCGATTTTCTAGGGATATTAGGAGCAGTCTTTTGATATCCTGGTGATGTAGCTGGTGTTTGACCTGGTGCGTAATAAGCATTGTTATTCTTATAGGAGAAGTTCGGATGATTCTTCCAACCTGGGTTGTATGTTTTTGAGTAAGGGTTTCCTTGAGCATAATTCACTTGATCAGTGGGAGTTCCTGCCAATAGTTGACAATCAGAAACTTCGTGTCCTGGGACTCCACATAACTCACAGTTAGGTGTTACTGCAGCCACAGTGGCTGTAGGTGTTATGGCCAAGTTATCGATCTTTTGGCTTAGTTGGTCAAACTTCGCATTGACTTGGTCCATACTACTTACTTCGTACATACCTCCCTTTGTCGGTTTCTCAGTTGCGACTCTCTCGCTTCCCCAAAGGTAATGATTTTGAGCCATACTTTCGATAAGTGCATAGGCGTCCTTATATTCTTTGTCCATCAATGCACCACCCGCGGCAGCGTCAATTGTCATTCTTGTATTGTACAAGAGTCCATTATAGAAGGTATGGATGACCATCCATTCTATTAATCCATGATGTGGACAAAGTCTCAGTAGATCCTTATAGCGTTCCCAAGCTTCGAATAATGATTCACTTTCTCTTTGCTTAAATCCGTTGATCTGAGCTCTCAGCATAGCTGTCTTGCTAGGCGGAAAATACCTATTCAAGAAAACTCTCTTAAGTTCTTCCCACGTAGCTACTGAGTTCGAAGGCAGAGATTGAAGCCAAGCTCTTGCTCTATCTCGAAGCGAAAAAGGAAATAAACGTAGTCTAATAGCTTCTTGGGTAACTCCATTGGCTTTTACGGTATCTTCATATTGCACAAAGATCGAAAGATGAAGATTCGGGTCCTCGGTAGGATTTCCGGCGAATTGGTTTTGTTGCACGGCTGATATCAACGAAGGTTTTAGTTCGAAATCATTTCGGTTGATAGTCGGCGCTGCAATGCTTGTATGCGGTTCAGCTCGCGAAGGATTAGCGTAATACTTGAGTGGATGAGTCTGTTCTTCATCCATCTCTGCGTCCTTTGATCTTACGACTGGTTTAGGTGGATCTAATTGAAGATCTGGAATATTGTAATTATTTTCGAAATCGAATATACATCTTCTTACGTGTAAGAAGCGTTCCGATTCAGGGATTAGAGGTTGCAAGTCTTCGCTTTTAGAGCGAGTACTTGGCATACACTCGGAGATTAGATGAAATTAAATAGTTGATACCTTAGTCTAGACAATTCTATATAACTTTTGCTAAGTTTGGTGATGTTGAAATCATGCCACTGTTGCTCTCACCGGAGAAGACGACCGAAGTCTTCTCCGGCCACCACAAGAATTCCCTCCCTTTTGTCTCAGTTTGAATGAAGAAGACAACTCCCCAGCCACACGATCTTATGACCTCCCTTGACCTGGTATTTAGATCCAACGTGTGAGATGCATTTTTAGAGTGTGTTGACTAGGGTTTGCATATGTGGCAAGCTTTTGATCATTGGATTGTAATACTTTTGAAACCAACGTTCAGGATTAAGACTCATGATGTGCATAGTCAACTGAAACACATATGATCCCTCAGTGAAACGCGTCGTTTCACTTAAGTTTCCCAGCGCATACATGGCGCGCCCTCCTCCCCTAGATCCATTGACTGGTCTTCTGATCCTTTGGTTGTTGTTATTTATTGCATTTTCATTTTCTTTTATTTCTTTTAATATTTTCTTTTTATTTTGGTTTGAATTTAATTCATTAAAAATATCTCCAATGCTCCAAAAAATTCACAAAAATATTTTTTACAAACTTTGAGATGTCTATTTTTTTAGGCACTTTTTATTTTATTTTTCAGATTATTTTTCATTTTTAAATACAATATCAGATGTGTTTTTAAATGAATTAAATTGTACATTGTTTGTTCTTTTATTTGTTTCTTCCATTTCCTTTGGGTCCAATGAATGAAATTTGATCCTCATATCTATGATGAGTTGAAAAAGTTTTGAGGACCATTTTGCCCCTGGTTGGTTGACTTTAGGGTTGACTTTTGGTGCTTTTCTTATGACCCTCGATTCTCCCATTTCAAAGTGGTACATCTTGAATATTATTTTCTTTTGATGGTGCTTTGGGGGGATATTTGCTTTGAGCTTTTGGCCTCTGGTTGCCAACATGTTTAGCTACCTGGTGCATTTTATTTGATTATTTTTTTAACCATTTTCCTATTTTTGAGGTAACTTGCAAGTCAAGTTACCTCCAAAGGAGGTTCACACATGTACTTTGACCTAGTTTGATTTGGATATGACATTTTTTTATCCTTTGAACTCTCAATGACTTTTGTTTCATATTATTAACATGTTAAGAATGATGTTTGTTCAATTTTAGGTCATGATATTGTTTCTTCCTTGTTCTTTTGCTTGTTTTGTTTTGAACTTTCAATTAGGGTTTCTTTGTGTAGCTTGCATGTATTCCTTCATGTTTTATTTGCACTTCCTTTTGGTATGCTTTGCTTTTGCTTTTGAGCTTTCTTCTCTTCATCTCCTTTCTGTCCAATGACCTTGGAGTGTCATTTAAGGTGGCTTGGTCCCTCCTTTGGAGGTATTTGAAGCATACCTAGAATGATGAATCCTTGAGGACACTTTTGGTGCTTCTTTTCTTTTGATGAGTGATGCTTATGGTTGAGTACCTATTATGAGGTCCTTACTGCCCTCATTTGGTCTCCCATCCTCACTTAGGTCTGGGTTTTGTTTTACCCTTTCATTTGGTTTGGTTCTTGTGGTGTGGTTGATGTTGTTTGACTTAGGTCATTTCATCCCACTTTTGGTGTATCTTTGTGTGGTTTGTTCTTGTTTAATTGATTTCTTCTTAGGCACTTCTCCTTCTTCTCTTTTTTTGCATTTCCATATGCATGCTTGGTTGAGATGAGCTTGTGGAGGCTACTGCCCCACACTATTTTCCTCCCACTTTCATTCTATTTGTGCATCTTATATTTGCATCTTCATTTGCATATGCATTCTTCTTTTTCTTCTTCTTCTTCTTTTGCTTTTCTTTGCCATGCTCCCCATAAGTTCTCTAACCTTTTGAGGTTATGATAGACATTAAGGTTCTAACCATGTATGATAACATTAGATAGTTCCCTTTTGAATCTCAACTTTAAATCCACTTTGCATGATAACTTTTAGGATTGATTAGTCTCTCATTAGTGTTCCTTCTTCTCTTCTCATCTTCAAACATTCTTAAAACATCTAATAAAGAATGACAAGTGTAGCACGCTACGAGCCTTAAGCTGCTTGAGAAATGGTAATTGAGGGGCCTCCTCTCAAGGACCTAGAGTGTTTAGTGTACACCCTTTGGGTGATATACGACGCATTCACTCTTAGATCATAGTCTCTAGTGCGACATGAGTTACAAATCAAATTCAAAACATTTCTTCTCTAAAAAATACATAAACATTTCAAACCTTTTTCATCCTTCGGGATCTTAATCAGGAAAATCTTTTCAGATAAAAGAGTGTCGTTAACTCTTAGTTCTACCGCAAATGGTAACGCCTAAGTCTCCAATGGTCGAGCTGCATACACCAACTGCTAGAACTATTTGTTAACCCTACTCGGGCCTAAAAACTTTTGAACCAATCTGTGCTCCTTTTAGCCCGAACTACATTTGCTCTGATCTTTCATACCAGATGAAAGTACGTAGGCACAAGATGCGATGTCTTGGCGAGAAACCTTTCCCCTTTCTTTACCCGTAGTTAGTCGAACTACGTTGACTATGACTTTCCCATTGCACGAGGGAGTACGTAGGCACAGAGCGGCGATGCTCTGCCGAGTCAGTTCTTTTTATTTTTCTTTTGTCCCTGAGCCTTTATCTAGATAGTTTCAACACACTCTTTTAGATAGACAACAATGCGTGGATCCCGTCAAGTACGACGGACGTGAGGGGTGCTAATACCTTCCCCTTGCGTAACTGACTCCCGAATCCATACATGGTTGCGATGACCTTGTCTTTTCCCTTTTCCGTCAGGTTTTTCCGATTGTTTCCTTTCCCTCTCTTTGGGGTAAATAACGAAATTGGCGACTCTTCTATTTTTTCCGCTGGTTGTTTTTCGCAGTTGCGATAGAGGCGTGTCAAACTGCCTATTGGCCATCCTTCCTCTGTCTGGATAACGGTGAGGTGCAATGGTAGGCTGCTGAGGTACAGCCGGAATAGCTATACTAGCAATTTTTTGCTGACATTTAGGCTGGTACTATTGTTAATGCTGTGCTCGGTCTTTGTTTCTGTAAACTGATACATCATTCGTGTCTCCTTCCCTTTTCTTTGAATTCCCATATGTCTTCCTCATTCCTCCTGATGTAGACCCTTATCCACTCTGTATCTTTCGTAATTTTATTCCATTTTCCATGCTTTCCCCTGTTATGATTAAATCTGAGAAACTCCGAGACATACTCCCAATTAACTTCTTGTAGTATATTCCTGGCAGGGCTGCCACGAACATATCAATTAATTCCCGTTTCACCATAGGGGGTTGAACTATAGCTGCTAGTTCCCGCCACCTCTGGGCATATTCTTTAAATCCTTCATTGTCCCTCTGCGATAAGTTCTGTAATTGTACTCTGTTTGGTGCCAGATCACTGTTATATTGAGGAATGCTGCCACTAGCTGGGGGAGGAATAATAGTAGTTCCTCCATGTAAGACACCACTTCCATCCACCCTGGCTATCAGTGGTTAGATTAGAGTCCTCAGTTGTTCCTGCCTGTTGACTACTCCCTGCATCATGTTCATAAACTGTGTCATCCGGTCTCTGAATCCCTGTAACTCTTGTTGTACCTGATCCATGATTCTTTGCTGATTTCCCCTTGTAGAGTACCTGTGGAATGTCGGGTCTGCTATCCTATAAACTGTTGTAAGAAAACCATGTAGAGATAAGATTGGCGGTCCCAAGAACACATGCTATGCAAAATGTAATGATAATGCAAAATGCAGGTATGCATATATGATTTAGGGAGATATTTCCCCTTGATTCTAGTTCCAAGAGCAAAAAAGTAGATAGGAGAACAACAGATAGAATCACAAATATCTTCTCATAATTAAAATGAGGACGGAAGTCAGCGTACACAAAATAACGTCAAGAGATACAACAGTAAATGATCATACGACCCCATCCAACAATTTTGGTGATGGTCTCAATACAAGATAATAGAGAAGAAAACTGCATCAGGTAACTCTCTTCAGCCACTGTAATGAATCTGGAACTCCTCTAATAGCCTCTTTGTATCTGGTTGTTCAAGCCTTGCAACCAACTTCTGTATGAGAAAATATCTTATGCTGATAACATCCTTCAAACTTTGAGCATAACCTTCCCAAGCATATTCTCCGAAGGCATCTTCAAGTCTTGGTTTCTTCAATTTTGCCTTTATTTTAAACTCTTCCAGCGCTGACAGGGCTTCTCGTAACTTACGGTCACTTTCATACCGGCAAGATAATTCCAAAGAAGATTTTTCATCCTTGATCCTAAGTTGTGTCTTCAGTCTATCAATTTGTTTTTGGAGCTCATCTTCTCTGCCCTTGTTGGCGGTTAGCACAGCGTTCCACTGATCATTGAACTTGGATATCTCCAAGTATGCCTTATCCAACTCTTTCTTCTTATTTCTAAGGACATTACCAGTGCTCTTCAAATCTTGACCAACTCGTTCTCGTACACGAATCTCTTCAGTCAACTCCTTTCCCATCTTGTCCAAGGCTTCTGTCTTCATCTTAGCCAAGTAGACTGCTTCATTCTTGTCGCTCTTTAACTGACTAACCTCCTTTTTCAATTCTTCATTCTCCTTGCGTAATTCTTCTTTTTCGACCCACAACTTATTATATCTCTGAATATCAACTGTCGTAGGTTCTTCAATAACCAAAGGATACAGAGGTTCTCTGACAGGGAATGGTAACAAAATTCTCTCCACCCTCTCCTAGATCCAATCTACATAAGGTCCATAAGCTCTACAATCGCCTTTACCCAAAGAAAGTTTTCCTCTCTGATGAAGTCTTCCCTAAGCCTTTTTTAACCTGGCTAAAGTGTCACAATCAGCTACTCCTGTAAAATCCAGAGATTCCTGTATTTCTTCCTCCTTCGGGGGCCCTTTCAAAGCATAACCAAACTATCTGATAGCAAGAGCAAGATTGTAGTTGATACCACCTTTTCTTCCTATCAAGGGAACATTGGGAAAGTTTCCATAGCTAAAGATGATCTTCATGCCGAGCAGATCTCGATTAAACCCGACAATTTCTCATATTTCAAACCCATGAGTCTTTCTAACCAATCCAATGTATCTGACGTATCAACAAAAGCTCCAATTCGAGGAAGATGCTCCATAAACCATTTGTGAAGGAGTGGTGCATAACAAGAAACATTTTTTTCCTATTCTCTTCTCATTCTTGTAATGTACTGAATGTCACACATCTCCTAGAAGAGTAGGTATAGGATTCCTGGAAGCGAAAATATGAAAGGCATCCATATCCACAAAGTCCGGTATGTTGGGAAATAGAACTATGTCATATATGCATAAAGCTAGAATAGCGTTGAAGACCACCCAACAACCCTCCTTAGCAAAATGCTGAGCCTTGCCCACCAAGAAAGACAATGGAAAACCAGAGACCCCATTTCTCCAGACCACATTACCATCTAATTCAGATTTTCTCAAATGAAGAGCGTTGGCCAACTTTGTTAGGTAAGGTTCCTTCTTAAAATGAAAGAAAGGCATCTCCTCTAAGTCCGGAACTCCCATCAGAAAAGCGAACTCCTCCAAAGTAGGAACTAAGACATAACCGGGGAAAGTGAAACAACGTAACTGAGGATCGTAGAACTGCAGCAAAGTGTGGATGGCTCCTAGTTCATATCTTGAGGTTTTACGGATAAAACTCAAAACCTTCCCATAGTCCTTTTTGAAGTCTTCAATGACACCATGATCAACCATTGAAATGAGACCAAATAAAGGTCCTAACTCCGGCATCGGGAACTTGTAGGTGATAGTCCTTTTCAATCCAGGCTCCATGTTGACAGCGTATCGGATCACTAGAATCAAAGGGAAAATGGGAACCTGAAATCATAAATACATGTAAATGTTAATATGTAGATGAAAATGCAGATGCAAACAGGGGATCAAGACTGATGTGCTGCTGGCTGAGTTGAACCAAAATTCTGCTTCAGCAAGAAAACACCAAAAGACCAGAATACCAAAGCACTAAAGTGATAGAAACCTATAATATCAAAGATAAAAAGTCTGCACTGACGAGAAAACCAGAAAACTGGGTTGGTTGAAGGTCAAGTTTCCTGCAAAACCCTTCCCACTCACAGGTAGGACTTAATATCTGACAAGGTACGACATCCTATGAAGGTCATCAGTATCACGGAATCTCAGGTTGAGAAATGATGATACGTTCACTATTTCTGGTTTGGCATCATGGTCAAATGGGGAGGCCTCAACTGACTCCCCAATGAACAATCTCTAGAGTCGTTAATTTTCAGATCAACATCCTTTCAACTGTCTAAGACGTACATGACAGGATGTCTTCAAAGAAAACCTCGTATGAATGCAAATTTCAGGAGGGCTATTGCATGCCAAACATGCAAGCCTACACTACTCTCCACACTAATGCTAGATGTGTACTCAAGCATGTGTATTGGGCTTATCTCTCAATGGAACACCCCGCCCAACGATACAATAGCAGTATGATAATAATGGTAAAATAAGGAAAATAAAATGCAAATGCAACAATATACAAATTGATGGGCTAAAAACGTGTCTACTTATGCGTCTAGCGGTATCTTACTGCAAGTGCACAGCTATCGAAGTAATATTTAAGATTATCGATCCACAGGGATTCTATGGTTACTTAGTGCTAGATGAACTTCTAGTTTAGCTAAGGCGAATGGTTGTCACGATTTTTTGTTGATTTTTAAGACTATTAAAGGCGGGATTAAATTTAAGTTTTAATAAAGTAATACTGAGGCGGTCGGTATGTAATTATACTAACTTAGGTGGGTCAATCTAACCTAGGCTTATAAAGGTGTTCACTTAATCTATTCGGTAGAGATTACCAGTTTAAATACCCTCAACTCACACTCTCGTGGTCTTATATCAGATCTTATCCCTAAAGCCCTATGCCTGCTCTCGCTAGCCCATAAGTGTTTAGAGGTAATTTTTGGAAACTAAGTAATTCTAATTTATCTTAAAGCGCTCTCGCTGTGTTTAATTTAAATGCCTAACTTTAGCTATCTGGTTAAAATCTCACACTCTCGTGGTCTTGACCTAACCTAATACTCTTTTCTTACTCTCGTAACGAAAAGGTCTATTTCAATTAAAAAGTATCAGCCAGAATGTTAAGTGATTAATTATTTTTAGCCTATGGTTATATTTTACCGGTTAAGTTTGTTATAACTACATACCGCCCTAAGGTGTTTAGCTACTCATCGATGTTGAACCAGACAGAGATAGAAAATTTAATAATAACGTACTCATGGCAGAAAAATAAATAAACATTATAATTAAATTAAATTGCAATATAATGAAAAACCTGGTTAACAAATATTCGAGCAGACTCCTTCTTCCATAGACCGGAAAGCTTGGAGTTGGCGGAAATTGAAAATAAGCGAATGCTGAAGGTTTAGAAACAAATAAATTTATAACAATTTCCTGATGTTGGAAATTGTTATATGGCGGGTTTGGATACAATAAAAAACGAAACAGAAAACTAAAAATAATGCAGGAATAGAAAGGCTGGTTCGTAATACAGTTCGGCAGAGCTTCCGCAGGAATTTGAATAAAAATGCTCTCTGTGTCTTTTGTTCATAGAACTTGTACTATTTATAGAATCCTCAATGGGCTGTATTTTTGGAACTTTGTTGCATGGGCCTTGCTGAATTTGTGGAAGGAATGCAGGGACGTGGCAACAAAATAGGAGAAGTGGTCTTCACGTAATGCCAATAGGAGAAATGGTCTTCACGTAATGCCTTGACGTAGTCTGAGTCAAAAACCTAATTTTACCCTTGTCACGGTCGTGACAAGGTCTTCACGTTCGTAACTTGTGGTTTTTAAGTGTCACGGTCGTGACCACTCTCTTACGGTCGTGATGGCTCAAATTGGGGTGTCACGGTCGTGACACCCTTGTAACGACCGTGGCTGCAACAAATTATGCAGTCTTTTGCAGGCTTCTTCATTTCTTCATCTCTTTATGGTTTCTTTTGTACCTTTTGCTCTTAATTCATGATTTAGCTCCATATAATGATGTACCTGCAAAATGGTAAGAAAAACTCGAGAAATCGAGTGTTAAAACGGTGAATATGCGATAAAACGTTAATGAAACCTAGCAATATAATCGATGCGTTTTCTCGTTATCACAAATACAACATATACAAACACACAAATATACACACCCAAAACCATAAAACAGACAAGCGCTAGGATTGACTCGCATAGGGAAACACGGTCCCCAGCTGTCGCAACTGCGAAAAGGGCCGACAGAAACAAACAGAAGAGTCGCCATCGAACTTTATTTATCCCAAAGAGAGGGAAAGGAAACGATCGAAGAAAACCTAAAAGTACAGGAAAGACAGGTCATCACAACCAAATCTTTGGTTCGGGAGTCGGTTACGCGAGGGGAAGGTATGAGCACCCCTCACGTCCATTGTACTCAACGGGATCCATGCTTGTTATCTAAATCTATGGGATAAAACTATCTAAAAGCTACTGCTAAACGGGGGTGAAGAGAAAGGACAAACTCGATAGGACATTGTCGCCCTATGCCTACGTATTCCCTCGTGCAATGGGAAAGTCAGAGTCAACGTAGTTCGGAAAACTACGGGTGATGGGGGGAAAGTTGCTCACCAAGACATCACCATCTTGTGCCTACGTATCCTCATCTGGTATGAGAAATCAGAGCAAACGTAGTTCGGGTAACAATGGGAGAAGGTTGATTAAGTATTTTTTATGAGTGACGCTAAGACTCCATTCCAGTAGTTAGGGACGATGCCTGTTTGCGGTAGAACGGAAAAGTAACGTACTCTTTATGAAAATGAAGTTTGAAACAATCCCGAAGGATGAAAAGGTTTGAGTTTTGTTTATGAGTTTTAGAGAAGTGGATTGAATTGATTTGAGACTCATATTGCACTAAAGACTATGACACAAGAGCGAATGCGTCGCATATCGCCCAAAGGGCATACGCTAAAGACTCTAGACAAGTGAAGAGAGACCTCCCCACTTATCATTTCTCATGTACTTAAGGCTCATAGCGTACAACACTTTTCATTCTTTATTAGGTGTCTTAGAGAAGTTTGAGATGAAAAGAGAAGACACAAGAACACTAAAAGGAACTGAGAACCCTAATGTTGTCATGCAAAGTGGTCCTAAAGTCAGGATGAAAGGGTACTACCTAATGTTATCATACAAAGGATTGAAAGCCTAATGTCTCTCCTACTCCCATCTTAAACAGAGGGACCAGGAATCCTAAGGGATCATGTGAGCAAGCACAAGTAAACACAACACTAATCAATCACAAATGAAAATAGAAAGAAAGACTTAAACAAGTCATGAAAGATGAAAAGAGATGAAAGAAGCATACACACCAACAACAAGGATTATGTAAACATGAGACACACATTAATGACACACCTATCATAAACTCAAATCAACAAAATTAAAGTTAGAATAACAAGGCAAACAAGGCAATCACACCTATCACACCTATTTTTTGTGGAATTTTAGAATGGTTAAAACTATTAAAAATAAAAATAAAATGAAAGTTGAATAAAAATAAAATAAAAAAAGGAAAAGAGAGCTAGGGGGTGCATCAGCAAAATCCAGATGAACTGATTTCCAGTTCAAACACGCATATGGGATGAAAAGGAGGGGGGTCAATAACAAAAATGCCAAGGCCCAAATCAAAAACTTAAACAAAACTCAGATTAAATGAAACGCAACGTTTCATTAATGGATGTGGCATGCCGCATCAAGTTTCAACGCGCCACACAAGCCAGTCAAAGCCCACATCACTGCCCACCTCAGCAAACACCTCAGACACCGGAGCCCTAGATCCGGTCGTCTTCTCCGGTGAGCCTCACCGGTGATGGCTGAAAATCTCCATAAAAATGAAAATCCAAGACATGCTTTTGAAGGATTTTTCACGTAGAATACGAATATGCCATTAGTTTTCCAAAAAGCTTCCTCTATCATGGTGAAAACACAACATGAAATTTCAACATCCAAACTGAAACTTGAATAAACAGACACCTCATACACTCAAACATTGCCTACACATGATAAGTCTTCAGATGCAACCAATATGGACTTAATTACATGCCTAAAATGAGAGTTCCTGATGGTGAAAAGTTACCTAACGGAGCAACTCCGTTGGTCCTTCAAATGTTGTGCAAGCTTCAATCCAAAGCCACAAATCTCCTCTTTATGCTTCAGTGAGTGAGAACCAAGCCAAAAATGGGAGAGAAAACCAGAGAAATGAGCAATTCGAAGAGAGAGAATGTTTGAGAAATTTTAAGTGATTTGAGCTCTCTCTGCAGCAGCCAGCCTCTCTCTCCATGTTAGGGTTTTTCTAGACCTTATATATGAAGGTTTTGTGGTGTTTTTGCAGGCCCAGGATAAGTGGTTCTCTTGATTTCAAAAACTTGCCAAAATGCCAAAATGAGAATGCACACGGGTTTTGGAGGTTTTCAGCTCATTCAAATCAATCTCTCTAGTCATATGGGGATGAGGAAATGAATATGTGTGGTTTGAAGGATTGGAAATGGGCTTGTCATGCAGTTTGAGTAATTACCTCATAAGGCACGAAAATTCAAAATGACTTGAAAATGTGAGTTCATGCTTGCTCATTTTGGGTAAAATTTAGAGTGTTCATGTGATGATGTTAGAATGTCCCAAAAAGGATCAATACAATTCAATTTGATGGCTTGTAATGTTAGAAAGTCAAATTGGGTCCAAAATCCTTGTTTTCATGCTCATCATGCTTTCAATTCCCTTACAAATCATAAATATCATTGAATTGGAGATCATGATGAAGTTAAGGTTATAATACACCACTTTCATGTTGCAAGAATCTTGGCTTGAGGTCTTGAAGTTCATGAATTTGGTTCATGAAGTGAATGACCTAAACTAGGTTTCTAAAAATGACCTTGACTTGGTATGATCATAACTTGAGCTCCACACATGGAAATTATGAGTTCTAACACTTTTTGGAAAGCTTAGACACTAAGGAATAACTCTCATGTTTGTTGAAAAATGAGGAAGAGCTTGATTCCATGTGAAAAATGCCTTAGAAGTGAGTTACCCTTGAGTGCCTCTAAATTCTCTTCATTTTGTGACACCAACTTGTAGACATGATAACATGAGATGTATAAACCCAATGGAAGAGTTCTTGTACTCAAAAGAAAGCTTAAAAGATTAGGAACAAGTCTCATGTTTGATGGAAAATGAGATAGGACTGGTACCATAGTGAAACTTATCCTGGAAGTTAGTTACGAATAGAGAGGATTTTACACTTAGAATCATCTGAAACCTTAATTTAGCAACTTCTTGAACTCTTGAATCTCCTTAACTTAGCTTCAAAATGACACTTGAGATGTCTTAGGATGACTTATCATGGCTCAAAGGATCAATAAACAAGCCTTGAGCTCTTTCGAATCCACAGTTGACTTTTTGTTGACCAGATGAAACCCTAACACCTTATCCATTGATTGAGATTCTTGCCAATGATTTGTGTAATCATGTGACCCCTATAGAGGACCCTCAGAGTGTACATTGGGCTCTTGAACCATATCTCATCCAAGAGGATAACCACATGTGCCTCTAACCATCCTCAAGATAGGAGGAGATAACCAAACACCTATTTTCCCTCCTCAAGAAGCTTTGAGACCAACTCTGATGATAATGAAGACTTGATGACTTGAAAATGTATCCTTGCTTAAACTTTGAACATGAAGCTTCATTCTTGAGTAGTAAATAAAACATCTTGATCCCCTGTCAAGAACCAATGCTATGCACAAATGCTAATGCAACAGGGTATGAATAGCTCCATGATCATAACTCGTGACCTTATAGACAAGATTCAAGATTCTCCCATAATATTTCCTGGAGGTTTCAAGGATGCCAGGATCAACCATGGAAATCAGACCAAATAAAGGTCCTAACTCAGGTACCAGAAACTTGATGCTCTACTGTTGACTGAATACAACCAGAGGTCCGCTCTAATAAGAAATCCGGAAAACCAGCATACTAAGATGAGATACAACCATAATACTAAGGATCAAAGGTCTGCTCTGACAAGAAAACTAGAAAACCGGGTTGGTTGGAGGTCAATGTTTTCCTGCAACCCCCCCCCCCCCTCACATGTGGGTTCTAGTCTTGTATGGTACGACATCCTATACAGGTCATCAGTATCACAGACTCTCAGGTCGAGAGAAGATGATACGTTCACCATCTTTAGTTTGGCATCATGGTTAATCAAGGAGGTCTCAACTGACTTCCCAATGAACGGTATCCAGAGTCGTTAATTTTTCTAAGTCAATACTCTTTCAATTGCACCAAACGCGCAGGATAAAGTATCTCCAAAGAAAAACCTCGTCTGGACGTGAATTTCGTGCGAGATATTGCATGGCCATATGCCACACAAGCTCCCGCTACTCTCCACACTAATCCTGTGTGTATACTCAAGCTCGGGTATTGGGCTTATCTCATCATGGAACAACTCACCCAACAACAGCATAATATGATAATAATAAAATGAAAATGCAATAATATACAACATGTAACGTACATAAAGCATATAAATAAACAAAATTAAATACCCAAAGATGCAAAACAAACAAGTGCTAGGATTGACTCGCATAGGTGTTGTACCCCAAAATTTGACCAACCTTTTCTTTTAACTTGGCTTATGTTTCTTTTCATTTTAGCATTTGCATTTTCATATCATTGGTTCTATCAGGGGATCAAGAGGTGTTGTGTTTTCCATTCAAGAGGAGAGTTTCTTTGTTCAAGCTCAAGCAACGGTATCATTTGTAAGCTATCAAGGGTTCATTACCATCAGATTGGGTTTCAAAGCTCCTTGAGAGGAGAAGTTTGTGTATGGGTGTCGCCTTCTATCTTGACGATTATCAGAGGGTCATCAGAGATTCATGAGGTCACTTACTTGGATAAAGCATGGTTCAAACGCTCAATGTATGTTTTGAGCGATCTTTATGAAGTTTGTATGGTCATACATTAAATCTGCAAGAGCCTTAGTCAAAGGATGTGGAGCTAGGGTTTCATCTGGTCAACCCAAATTCAACTGTGGATTGGAGTGGGTTCAAGACTTAGTTCTAGGTTATTTAGGCCATGGGAAGTCATCCAAAAGCATCTAGGATGTCATGTTAAGATCAAATCAAAGAGATTCAATAGTTCAAGGAGTTACTAAATTAGTGTTTCAGATTATTTCAGTTAAAATCCCCTTCTTTGGTGCCTAACTTGAAGGACAATTTTCCCTATGATGAAAGCTCAATCTTATTTTCCAATAAACATGGGACTTAATCATCATCTCTCAAGGTTTATTTTGAGTACAATAACTCATTCATTGAGTTTGTACATCTCAAGTTATGATGTCAACAAGTTGGTGTCCTCAGATGAAGAGAATTTCGGTCAACTCAAAGTCAACGCACTTCCTAAGCATTTTTGACATGGAATCAAGTTTCTCCTCAACTTCAAGTGAACATGAAAGTTTTTCCTCATGATCTTAGCTTTCCAAAAAGTCCTATAAGTCCTCCTTCTCATGTGTTTATCTTAAGTTATGGTTTTCACAAGGCAAGGGTATTTTTGGAAAGTTCATTATAGGTCATTTTCTTCAATGGTCAATTCCATGAACTTTGAGACCTCAAATCCAATTTTATGCCACACGAATGTTGTGTCACATTGATTCAACTTCATCGTGAACTTAAAATTCATGGCATTTGGTGGATGATATGATCATTTGAACCATTTTGAAGGGGGAAATTTGAACTTTTGAACATGATTTGGTTTTCTTCATTTACAAGTCACCAAATGACTTTGTTTTTGAATTTTGCACACCATAATATCACCAATTTTGGTCTTGCCTATGTTTACTTAGTTTGGACAAACAATGGTACGTGTTTCATGCTACATTTTCAAACTTTATACCAAAAAAGATCATGAATTAAAACTTGACACAAACCTTTTCTAAATGACCACAAATTACCCATTTGATTTCCACGCACCTCAAGCGTGCTTTTGCTGACCAAAAAGAAGAAGAGTAGTGCCTAACCCGTTTGTGTAGCATAAGTGGATATTTTTGGCAAAATTGGAAATCTTTCAAATGAAGCAAAACGGGCCTGCAAGGTTGTTGAAAACCCACCATATAAAAGCCAAATGTTTGCCCTAAACCATCAGAACTGGTGCAGCTGCGTGAGAGAGAAGAGAGAGCTTCAAAATTCTTCAAACTTTCATTTCTTCAAATCAACAATTTCCTGGGTTTTTGCTTCAAATGTTGGCTAGAATTATCATCAGTAAAGCTCAAGGAAGAAGTTGGAAGGCTGAAATTGAATCTTGCTTACCATTTGAAGGGTCAACGGAACCTCTCCGTTAGGTACTTTTCTTCAACTTAAAACCATCATTCTAGGCACAATTTTAAGGTCATAGTGGGTGCATTTGAAGCCCTACCCTTGGTAGGCCATGTTTGAATTATTCGCTTGCCTGTTTGTTAAGATTTCAGCATGTGCATCACAAACTCCACGTCATGGTTTCACCTTGTTTAGGAACCTTTTTTGAAAATGATTGTTGGATTTGAACTCCTTGTGGTGAGAGCTTTCGAATGGTACCAGATTTGTGGATTTTTATTAAGGTTTGATGACTGGTCTCCGGCGAGCTGGCCGGAGAAGACAACCAGAGCCCTAGCTTCAGTGTCTAGTCATCTCTCTGATCCAAGTTGACCTGGCCTTGGTTTGAATGTTTGACCCATGATATGTTGCATTTTGATTTTCCTGACCATACTCACGTGTTGTTTAACTCCACGTAGGTTTAATGAAATGCAGAGTTTTATTAAACTATGAGTTTATGAGCTATTGGGCTTAGCCCCTTTCCTATCCACACCTCCCAATTTCTGGCCCAGGCAAAATTTGTGAAGGTTTCAGTTCATATGTTAATTGCTGGATACACCCCACCTTGCTTGTTCTTTTTTTTTTTATTTCATTTTAATTCTAGTTTTCATTTTAATGATTTTAAATTAGTTGCTTATTTCTAAAAATTCCGAAAAAATATTTTCCTAACAGCTCAAGATGTTATTTATTTTTTCATATATTTTATTTTTATGTTCCATTTATTTTCTTATTTTATTTGGAATTTACAAATTGATGTGTTTTATGGTTTACCCTAGTTTTCAACTTGATGATTTGAACCTTGATCCTACATCTCCTATGATCAATCCTTCTCCACCATTTAGGTGATGGATTTAAGCATCTTTGAGGGTTAATTTGGTTCATTTATGTTCATTTTTCATGTGTTTTTAAATTGCTTTTGTTTGACCCTCGACAAACCCTCGATAAGGTGGAACACCATACCTTCTTGGAATTATTTGATGGCGCCTTGAGTTGAATTTGAACTTGAACTTTGGTATTATGTTTGATTATTGTTTAATCTTGTCTTGAGATTTTATTTGAGATTTATTGAGGTATTATCCTATTTTTCATGATTGCTTCAAAGTCAAGTCCTTTTAGGGTTGTTTACACATCCTAGTTTGACTTAAACTTTGGGATATGATCTTGAGTGATCCCATATGCATATTTTGAGTTTTGTTACAACATTATAACATACTTGAGATGTTGTTCTATCTTGTCATGGGTCATTTGAATGTGTAACTTTCATTACAAGTCATCTTTGAATCATGCTTCTCTACGTGTTCTAAGTGTTAAGTTTGTGCTTGAACTTTGGTTCATCACTTGTACATGATCATGATTATGATTACCTATTGTCTTCGACTTGAATTTGAGGCTTTCCTCTTGTTGATTCACTTTTGCCCTTTGTGGTTTGACCTTTGTACATGATGATTTGGTGACATTGTGTACACTTTGAGTTTGTCATGAACATTGGTTTTGGTTTTGCATTGTTGTTTTGCACTTGTTTTGCTTGAGTATTAAGAATTGTATGGTTGAGATGTGTTTGTGGTGGTGGCTGCCCCACACTTTTTCCTCCCTCTTTTCTTAGTGTGTGCATCTTAGGATAGCACCATTGTCTCTTGATGATTGATGGTACATGGTTGTAGGAGTTTACTTCTCCCATTTCATCTTATCCCTCTTGACTTGTTTAAGTCATTTCTTTTGTGTTGAGTCTCTTGTGTTGTTGAGTCTTGTTGCATCATTTGTGTTTTCATTTCATCTCTTATTGCAAGTCACTTTCATATTTCATTTCTCATTTCATCTGTGATTGAATTTCTAAGTGTTTACTTGAGCTCTTTTGCCATGATCCCTTAGGATTCCTAGTCCCTCTGTTTAAGATGGGAGTAGGAGAGACATTAGGCTTTCAATCCTTTGCATGATAACATTAGGATAGAGTTCCCCTTTTCAATCCCAACCTTAGGATCACATTGCATGATACCATTAGGGTTGATCAGTTCCCCATAGAGTGTTGTGTCTTCTCTTGTCTTCTCATAACTCCATAAGACACTTAATAAAGGTTAACAATTGTTGTACGCTATGAGTCTTAAGTACTTGAGGAATGATAGGCGGGGGGCCTCCTCTCACACTGTCTAGAGTGTTTCGCATATGCCCTTTGGGCGATATGCGATGCATTCTCTCTCAATTCATAGTCTTTAGTGCAACATGAGGTTCAAATCTAACTCAATTCACTTCTTGTCTAAAAAATACAAAAAACAAAACATCAAACCTTTTTATCCTTTGGGATTGTTTGCAAAATCATTTTCAGAAAGAGTGGTGTTAAATTTTTGTTCTACTGCAAACAGGCATCGTCCCTAATTAGTAGAACAATTATTTAACCCTACTCATTAAAACACTTGAACCAACCAGTGGTCGTGTCAGCCCGAACTACATTTGCTCTGATTTCTCATACCATATGAGGATACGCAGGCACAAGACAGTGATGTCTTGGCGAGCAACCTTCCCCCCTTCACCTGTAGTTTTTCGAACTACGTTGACTCTAACTTTCCTATTACACGAGGGAATACGTAGGCATAGGGCGGCGATGTCCTATCGAGTCTCTTTTCTTTTCCCTTGTGAGCCAGCCTTTTAGATAGTTTTTACACTCGTAGATTAGACAACAAGTATGGATCCTGTTGAGTACAACAGACGTGAGGGGTGCTCATACCTTCCCCTTGCGTAACCGACTCCCGAACTCATGATTTGGTTGTGATGACCTTGTCTTTTCCCTTTTCATCAAGTTTTCTTTGATTGTTTCCTTTCCCTCCCTTTGGGATGAATAGCGAACAATGGCGACTCTTCTGTCAGTCAGTCGACTTTCCCTTCTTTTTTCATAGTGATGCGACAGCTGGCGACTCTGATGGGGATTTTTCTCATCCCCTATGCGAGTCACTCCTAGCGCTTATGTGTTTTTGCCTGTGTGTGTGTGTGTATATGTGTTGCATTTGTACAGTTTTGCATTTGCATTTTATTTTCTGCACATTATTATCATGATATTGCTGTGTTGTTGGGTGGGACTGTATCCCTTGTGAGATAAGCCAAAACCCAAGCTTGAGTACATACCTAGCATTAGAGTGGAAAGTAGTGAGGACCTGCACGTTCGACACGCACTAGTCCTCATGAAATTCGCGTTCAGACGAGGTTTTCTTTGAAGACATCCTATCTTGTGCATTGGTCAGGAGGGGATGTTGGATCTGGAAACTGTCGACTCTAGAGACCGATCATTTGGGAGTCAGCTAAGTGAGGCCTCTTTGTTTGGCTATGATGCCAAACCAGAAATGGTGAACGTATCATCGTTTCTCGAAAGTCTGTTATGTTGACGACCGCATAGGATGCTGAACCTTATCAGAGATTAAGTCCATACCAGTGAGTGGGAGGGTTATCCAAGAAAATCGACCTTCACCCAACCCAGGTATCTCGTCAGTGCGGACTTTTGATCTTTGATACCGTGGGTTCCTATTATCTCACTGTTGTGGTATTTTCTCGCCGAAGCGAAGCTCTGGTTCAATTTAGTCAGCAACGCAACAATCTTGATCCCATGTTTACATTTGCATATTCATTTGCATCCTAACATTTGCATGTATTTGTGTTTCAGGTGCATATTTTCCTTTTGATTCTAGTAATCTAATCCACCATCATCATGGAGCCTGGCCTCAAGAAAGATGTTGTTTACAAGTTCCCGATACCAGATGTAGGACCTCTTGTTGGCCTCATTTCTGTGGTTGAGCGCGGAATTATGGAAGAATTCAGAAAGGAGTATGGGAAGATTCTGGGCTTTGTTTGCAAGGTCTCCAAATATAAGTTGGAAGGTATTCACATGCTGCTGCAATTTTATGATCTTCAATTACGTTGCTTCACATTCCCTGGATATGTTTTGTTGCCAACCTTGGAAGAGTTTTCTCAGTTGTTGGGAGTTCCTGTCTTGGAAGAAATGCCTTTCTATCACTCTGAAGAGGAGCCTGATTTGACCAAGCTAGCCAATTCTCTTTATTTGGATGTTTCTGAATTGGATGGAAAGATGGTATGGAGGAATGTAGTACCTGGCTTCCCACTACCTTTCTTGGTGAGTAGAGCTCAACACTTTGCAAAGGAGGGATGTTGGGTGGTTTTCAATGCAATCTTGGCTCTCTGCATCTATGGGATAGTACTGTTTCCCAATATACCTGACTTTGTTGATTTGGATGCTTTCCACATCTTCGCTTCTAAGAATCATGTGCCAACTTTTTTAGGTGATGTCTACCATTCTACACACTACAAGAATGAGAATAGACGAGGGAAGAATGTCTCCTGCTGTGCGTCACTGTTGTACAGATGGTTTATTTCACATTTGCCCAAGTTTGAACCCTTTATTGATATGGAAAACACAGTGGAATGTTCAGAGAGGCTCATGGGCTTAACGTCGGGAGAATATTGTGTGGTTCAACAGAGATCTTCTTGGCAGTGAAATTATCTTCAGTTATGGAAGCTTCCCAAATGTCCCCTTGATAGGAAGGAGATGTGACATCAATTATAATCTCACTCTTGCCATTAGACAATTTGGATATGCTTTGAGAGAACCCCCGAAGGAGGAGGAAATACAATGATCTCTGTATTTCACAGGGTTAGCTGATGGTGATACTCTAATCAGATTGGAACAAGCTTGGAGTAACGTTCATCGGAGAGGAAAGCCTTCCTTGGGTAAAGGTGACTGCAAAGCATATATATCGTATATTAAGTGGATCTAAGAGAGGGTTGAGAGGTTGTTGTTACCGTTCTCGAACAAAGAGCCTCTATATCCTTTGGTACTTGAAGAACCGACAAAAGTTGACATTCACAAGTATAATCAACTGTGGGTTGAGAAGGAAGAACTACGCAAAGTGAATGAAGAGTTAGAAAAGGAGATTATTCAGCTCAGGAGCGAGAAGAATGAAGCCGTCTACCTGTCCAAGATGAAGACAGAGACTCTGAATAAGATGGGGAGAGAATTGACTGAAGAAATTCGCGTCAGAGAACGACTTGGTCAAGATTTAAGGAGCATGGGTAATGCCCTCAAAGGCAAGAAGAAAGAACTAGAGAAAGAGCACTTGGAGATATCAAAGTTCAACAGTCAGTGGAATGCAACTTTGACCAACAACAAGGAAAGAGAATATAAGCTTCATCAGCAGATTGTCAGGTTAAAGACTCAACTCCAGCTTAGAGATGAAAAAGATCCAGGTGAATCAGCTCGTCGGTACGAAAGTGACTGCAAGCTACGAGAAGCTCTTGCAACATTGGAGGAATACAAGTTAAGAGCAGAATTGAATAAGCCCAGACTTGAAGATGCTTTCGGAGAAGGCGCATGGGAATACTATTTTCAAGGCTTGAAGGATGTCATCAGCAGGAGGGAGTTGCTTATTTAGGATTTATTTTCCCTACCTGATCATCCGGATACGAAGGATTTATTAGAAGAGTTACAGACGCGCTGCCGTGCTTGATGCAGTTTTCCTTTGTTCCTCTATATTTGTTGTTATCTTGTATTCCGACCATCACCAGGATTGTTGGATGAGGTCGTATTGATAACTCTGTTATTTTCCTTGATGATATGTTGTATGATCCTCATTTTATTTATGAAAGAGATTTTGTGGCTTCATCTGTTGGCTCTTCATTCTTCGGTTGCTTGTGGAACTAGAATCAAGGGGGGAATCTCCCTGAAACATATTTACATGCTTGAATTTTGCATCATAATCATATTGCATTACAGATATTCTGGTCCCGTTATCCTTATTCTCTCTGTGGTTTTTTCTCTCAGCAGTGTTTCAGGATTGTAGACCGGACAATTCACCGTTACCCGACTAGGGGAAATCAACATAAAGCAATGGATCAGATTTAACTTGAGTTACAAGAGTTCATAGATCACATGGTGCAGTTAATGGATCTTATGTAAGGGGTTGCTAATGGCCAAGAGCAGCTGAGAACGCTTGTCCAGTCTTTGATTTCTAGGATGGATGGAAGCAGAGTTTTGCACAGTGGGACCACTGTTGTACCTCCCCCGGTTCCAACAGTTATTATTCCTTCGGGCGGAGGTAATCAAGCTGGAGCTCATATTCCAGGTGCAGCGGGCGTTGCACACGGGGCAGTAGGTCCTCAGTGGGAGGAGAATGAACATGATGATGTCTTTTCTATGGGGGATCTGGGCGTAGGCCTGTAGTCTGACGCGGACAGGCGGTTTAGAATGATAGAGGAGAAGATGAAGAGTCTGGAGAATCAGAATTATTTAGGTCTTGATATGTCTAACTTGGGGCTGATTCCAGGTTTGAAGATCCCTCCAAAGTCCAAAGTGCCTGACTTTGACAAGTACAAAGGGACAACTTATCCCAGAGTACACCTCCGATCATATTACAGAAAGATGTCTGCCTACTCGGATGATGAAAATCTGTTAATGCACTTCTTCCAAGACAGTTTGTCTAGACCGTCTTTGGAATGGTACATGGGCCTTGAGGGGACCAATATAAGAAGTTGGAGGAACCTTGGGGAGGCCTTCTTCCATCACTATCAGTACAATAGTGACTTGGCGCCAAACCGAGTTCAGTTGCAGAATCATTCTCAGAGAAGTAATAAGGGGTTCAAAGAGTATGCCCAAAGGTGGCGTGAGCTAGCTGCGAGAGTTCAACCTCTAATGGTTTAAAGAGAACTCATTGATATGTTAGTGGCAACATTGCCAGGGATATATTATGAAAAGCTTATTGGAAACATGTCAGGTAGTGTCGCTACTGCGAAAATCGGCGCCGACTATGACAGAGGAGTCGCCACCGTGCATTATTTATCCCGGAAGAGGGAAAGGAAACGCTAAGAGTAAACCTAACGCAAAGAGGGAAAGGAATGGTCATCGCAACCAAATCCTGGATTCGGGAGTCGGTTATGTAAGGGGAAGGTATTAGCACCCCTCACGTCCGTCGTACTCGACGGGATCCACGCTTGTTTTCTACCTAAGGGTATGTTTATCTATCTACTCTAATAGTCTGTTCTAAAAAGAAAAGAAAATGACTCGGCAAAGTATCGCACTTTATGCCTACGTATTCCCGTCTGAAACGAGAAATCAGAGTCAACGTAGTTCGCCTAACTACGGGTTATGGGGGAAGGTTGCTCGCCGAGATGTCGCAATCGTGCCTACGTACTTTCATACGGCATGAAAGATCAGAGCAAACGTAGTTCGGGCTACGGAAGACACAAGTTTGTCTGACAGTTTTTTTATCTCCTTATGAAAGGGTTTTCCTGATTAAGGGTCCAAGAGGACAAAAACAGAGTTTGAATGTTTGTTTGAATTTTTTACGAAAGAACTGTATTTTAGGATGTTTGCAATCTCAGTCGCACTAGAGACTATGACCCAGGAGTGAATGCTTCGTATGTCACCCAAAGGGTACCACACTAAACATCCAGATCACTGGAGAGAGCCCCTCCATCGACCTTTTCCCAGATAGCTTAAGGCTCGTAACGTACGACTTCAATTAACCTTATTACTGTATTTTTGAATTGTTTTGAGATGAGAAGAGAAAGACGCCCTAAAACTACGGTTGAAAGAGAATCTACCTACTGTTATCATGCATGGTTTAAAAACCTAACGTCTATCATAATTCCCTCTTGCACAGAGGAAATCAGAGATCCTAGGGGAAAACAGCAAAAGAAAGCAAGCAATAAACAGTAAACAGTAAAATGCATGCTATGCAACAGTACAAGCGAGGCAAGGGAGTTCGGCTCAACCTCAAACCTAAGAAAACAAAAGGCAAGGGGATACAAGTTCCACCTCAAACCTAAAGGTAAGAAACACAAGCAAATAGACAATACAACAAAAGGAAAACAGAAGAAGCAGCCTAAGCGACAGCAACAGCCTTCCACAGACAGCATCTTCAACCTTCAACAGCAGCTCTGAACAGTAAAGTTGAATTGACAGCAAAGAATCTTCATCTTCAAGCTATCTCCTATCTTCAATATTCTTCAATTCTTCATCTTCAAGCTCTAGCAAGCTCCACAAGAAGAGAAATCATCATTGAAATCAAGTTACAATGTTAGGAAACTTGATGAAAATGAAAGGAATTCATCAGGAAGCAACATGAAAAGAAAGTGCATCCTCAAAAGTTCTACTCATTAAGGCATGCCAATCATCCCTCCAAAGGAGAGATGGAGCTTCCTTAAGAGGACTTTTCATCATAGGATAGGATAGAAGCAAACAATGCATTCTATGTTTGATGAAAGAAGAAGAACTAGTTCTAATGGCTCTTCCTAAACCCTAATCTTATAAACTCCTAAAAAAGCTCCTAAAAGAGGAAGAAATCTTCAACTCCAAGCTCCACAAGCCAAGCCACAACAGCTACAAGATGTCCAGAAGCTCCTCCAAAAAGGAATCCAAGCACTTCAAGCTCCAAAGCCACCAACAAGACCAAATAAAGCAAGGTACCAAAGATGGAACACCACAAGCAACACATACTTGCAAATTCTATCTAAAATGGAAAACAAAGTTTTAAAATTATAATAAATTTCTTAGGGGAACATGCATGTTTTAACATTCTAGGGTTCAAATATTAAAGCCTAAATCAACTTCTAGGACCACTAAACAATTCCTAAGTTAAAACATGTCAAGGTAAACCACAAGTTTGGGAAGGCTCTAAACATCTCACCTAAAACAGAACCCATAATTGTTGAAAAAATCTAATAAAAATCCTAAGGGAGCATACACATCTAACCTATAACATACTCAAAAATCACAGCCAGATTCAATACCAAAAGGTCACACCAAAATCAACAAAACAGATGAGCAATTATGCAAAAATTAAAGAAATAAAATAAAATTGAAAAATGCATGAAAATGCAATTTATTGATCCCAGAAAATCACAAATTTAATCAGGAGCATGGAGATATTTTTAAAATATTTTTTGGATCAAAAATGGATTATTGTGATTTTTAGAATCAATATGCATTTAAAATAATACAAAAACCAAATAAAAAGAAAATAAAAACCAGAATAAAACATGGGGCGTTGGATTGGTAGACTGGTCAAGGGATCTAAAGGCAATGCGCGCGTACACGTGAGCATCCCAGTCACATGCTGATTGGGATTAATGAAACGTTGCATTTCATTCCTTTGAGGCAAACTTCAGTTTAAACATGAGCCACACGATCTGGCTACTAAGTTAATCTTCCACAAGATCCAATGGCCAGAACATCATCTTCTTCCTTGGATCTCAGGCGAGGGGGAACAGTCTTCGGTGGCTTTCACGATGGAAACAACCGTCTTCTCCGGTGAATAAGATATACAGGCAACCAAATCAAACAAACCTTGTATCAATCTTGCTCAATTTTTCATGTAGATTACAAATATGAACTCCAAACATCATGAACCCTTATGGATCTCTCAAATCGAATTCAACTCCAAAATATGTCATAACTTTCATCATCACCAAATCCTAATCTAATTTCATAGAAATAATCCTCACACTTCATACATCAACCTGATCTATCCAATTTCACTTAATTCCTTAAGATCAAACCAAATCACATCCAAACAGAAATGGCACTTCAACCTAAATTGTCTCTAACTGTTCCAATTTTGATCCAGAAATGACCTATGACTTTATTAGATCCTAACCACATGCATAACATGAACTACATCTACCTAGATCAAGAGGAATTTTGAAGTTTACTAACCTGGTATAGATCCACTAACAGAGGTAGCTAGAGCTTACTTCTTGCTTCAAAACTCTCCAGACACGATTAGTGATGCAAGAGGAAGATTCTTCAACCTTCAATTTGCTCTGAACTAGCTTGGAAATGAAAACACGATTCTCAATTGCTCCCTTGAAATTTCAAATGCAATCTCAGCTTCCACCATGAAATGAGCTCCAACCTCAGTATAGAATCAATGATATGCTTATATAGAGTGAGTTTGTGGGCTTTTGAAGCTTGAATGAAGCCCAATCCAGCAATTCACAATTTCTGATTTTTTCTTCAAAGTGCACATGACAGTCGTGAATTTTGGCCGTGTAGCTTGCTCTAGAATCTTCTAATCACATGCAAAATCCCTTGTGAATGAATTCAGATCAATAGGAAAGCCTAAATTGCCTTGGTGAAGGATTAGGATGTGTAACTTGCACATGAAGAAACACCATTGTAACTTGTGAAAATTGGCCTAAACTCAAAAATCCACCAATGTCATTGTGCTTGAAATGAAATTTCTAATCAAAATGAGCACTTATTTGACATGTTTTGGTCACTTAACCATTAATTTGGATTTTTCAACTTTGAATCCTTTGAAAACCTTCCTTTTTAAGCCATTTCAAACCAAATCTTGATATGAGCCCAATCAATCCATTATGACCTCTTGGTTAGCCTAAAAACCACATTTTGAACACGTTTCATGTTGAACAAAAATCCATTTGACAAGTGCAAGTTGGAGATTTTGACCTATGATTGAAAATGGACTATAATCTCACTTTCCCAAAATACCCCTGACTTGTAAACCTCATAACTTGAGTTCTACAAATCAGATGGAAGACTTCTAGTAAAATTTAGAAAGCTAAGATCATGAGGAACAACTTTCATGTTGGACAAAAGTTCAAGTGAAACCTCCTTCTAGGTCAAAAATAGCTTGGAAGTCAGATGATTTTCACAGATAAATTTCAGAGGCATCTGAGGACTTGTAACTTGTCTGGACCATAACTTGAGTTCTATAGATCCAATGGAGGACTTCTAGTACTCAAATTAAAGGTATTGAGATGCTCTACGAGTTTCATGTTGGCCAAAGATCCAGTTGAAACTTGTGTCTTGACTTATGTGGTCTTGAATTTAGGCAGTAAACAGGGGATTTTACACTGAAACCCTAATTTAGCAACTTCCCACTCTCTTGACTCCTCTTGACTTGATCTTGGCACAACACCACAAATGTCTCATCATATCATTTCATGAACTTCATGACCTAAAAGTAGGCTTTGATACTCTTCAATTGCACAGTTGACCTAGAATTGACCCAGATGAAACCCTAATTGCTTGCACCTCAACTGTGGCTCTTGCATTTGACACAATGACTTGATTGAGCTCTCCCATGGCCCTCTAGGCATTCTATGAGCTCCATAAAAATCCTCTTCTCATATTCAACATTTCACATCCCTCTGATGGTCTTCAATTGATCCTCAAGTTAGGAGAAGATCCCCATGCAAGCATCTAAACTCTTAGGCACCCAAATTACCTCCTGATGACTTTGATAACTTCTCAATCTTGAATAAGACCTCTTGCTAGGCTTCTCTTAATAAGAATCACACTTGATCCCCTTCTATATGAATGATATCATTATATGAAAATGATATAACTATGCAAATGTTAATGCAATGAAACATAAACCAAGTAAGAAAAGGTTGAGCAAATTTTGGGGTGCAACAGCTTCCCCTATTCAAGCGGCTTGGACCCGACTGGGTGAAGAGCGAACGGCATTCAAACAATCAAGGTAGAAGACGGTTGAATACCAAGAAACCCGGAAATTTGCCAACCACAGAAATAAGCTGCGAAAACTGCTTGGAGAGAACAACATCCGTCCCCTGAACCCAATTGTTACGGTAACAACTGATCAATCATCTGATAAAACTTTGGATTTCAACATCAACCCCTTGTGTGACGCCACAGGCTCGAATTAACTGTGCAAGAAACAACTTCGTCCATAACTGGACTAAACTTCGTCAACACGAGGAAAGACTCCATCACCATGGACACAACTCCGTCCATAACTGGAATAACGATCTCTATCAATCACAGGTAATGACTCCGTCAACACGGATAATAATCACTGGCAATCACAGGGGACAACTCCGTCAATCACGGGTAAAGATTCCGTCAACACGGGTAACAATCACTATCAACACAGGTACAATTCCGTCAACACGGATAACAATCTCTGTCAATCACAGGTAACAATTCCATCAACACAGATACAATTCCATCAACACGGATAACAATCTCTGTCAATCACAGGTAACCATTCCGTCAACACGGAAAACAATCTCTGTCAATCACAGGTAACCATTCCGTCAACACGGATAACAATCTCTATCAATCACAGGTAACAATTCCGTCAACACGGATAACAATCTCTGTCAATCACAGGTAACAATTCCGTCAACACAGATAACAATCTCTGTAAATCACAAGTAACAATTCCGTTAACACGGATAACAATCTCTGTCAATCACAGGTAACAATTTCGTCAACACGGATCCGTTTGAAGAATACTTTGCTGGGGAATACAAGAAACTTAACCAAACCACTTTGTGGGGGAAAATTTCATCGGGGAAATCACTAGTGACAACTCCGAAAATTTAAGCCATGAAATCTTTTAATGCTGACGTAACAGCAACCTGAGAAGAATCCCGCTGGAGACGAAGAGAAACTTAAACAAGCAACTCTGTTAGGGGACAAACGTTATCATCACCTATCTCACGCTGAGAATTTGAATATCTAGAAATTCTTCTGAGCAAGAATCTCACTCCTCTACAGGGAACAACACCTGAAACCCAAGAGGTAACCAACCTAGCTTATGTTTCAAAATGCGTATGTTTGACAATGGCGTAATGCTCCATACGGCATGGAAATGCTACGCGTTTGAGTAGATGCAAATATGATGATATATGCAAAAATGCAAAGATGCCAAGAGGTGCTTCAGCAAAATAAATGCTGAAGACAAGGCCAAATCCGCTAGGGATAACCAGGTACCACAGACATATTCCAGCAAAATAAATGTTGGACAGGTGAAACCAAATCCTCTAGGGATAACCATCCTGTTGGGGAATAGCTCACAAGCTTGAAATTACGAGCTCTGCTGATGATGTTCAACCTGTCGGAGGAAAAACAACCTGCTGGGGAGAAGGAAAACAGTCCCGCGCGAGGATAATCCTTCTGAACCAAAGACGACTTGGTTATATTCTGCGAGAGTTACCCAAGCTGGGGATTGATTGTGTACATACTCACTGCTGGGAATGCACCTCATGTTGGGGACATCCAGATCCACTGAGGATACTCTCTTAGCAGCTTTCCTGGGGACAAAGAGAAAAAGAGAAAAAAAAGAGCAAAAGCACAAATAAAATGTTCAAATGGACAAAGATAAAATAAGATGATAATAATATGATATGAAATGATAAAAATAAAAGCATAAAAGTAAATGACAATAAGTAAAGAGCATAAAGATAAATCACAATTAAAGGTAAAGTTAGTGTTAGTATGTCAATGTTAATGATGGATAACGATTTGTCGTTTTTTGGAAAATAATCGACCAATCCACCATAAGAATGATAACATGAGTCCATACACCGTTAAAGGAAGGGCTCCAACTCGGATTTAATCAACGAGTATGCCAACTAACTCCCTCAATGACAAGGAAACGATCTATCTCAAACCACGCTGCGACAATTAGGAGATTGATAACTCACTTCCAAAAACAACTCAATTCCGATTTAAGGACAATTTACCGCTTGTTAAGCAATCGTAATCGGACTTATGTAGAAGCCACGACTATCTGAGGCCGGTCAATAATAATGTTTGTGCTAATGTATGCTAGAGAGACGATATGTAGATCATCCTCCGATATTGAAGAATAGGTAATGATATCATCTTCATCAAGAACTTGAAACAAGTTCCAATAATATTGAAGATTTTCATTGATCAAAAGAAAAAAAGAAAAGAGGGGAAAAGGGAAGCCAAATTGAATCACAATATTTGAATCATTCCATCTTCAAGTTCCATCACTCTTTTTGGTGGATTAGAACACTAAACCTATCACTAATTCAAAGGACAAACCCCACATCCAGTAGGGATAAGTGCCATCTCAAATCTCTCTGGGATAAGATGTGACTTCCATCTGCTGAGGAGTGATACAATCACTTTGTCACGGGACTCTGGTTGGGGAAACACAAATTCCATGATCGTTTGCTTCAAAGGTGAGAACCCTGCAAAACACAAACGAGACAGAACAAATCCATACAATAAGATCTATCCCGGTTAGTATCCGTGACATTCGTTCAGTCAATTCGAAGTTTTTGCAATTATTGGCAAGGGCTAGCAAGTTTATGTACATGCAAGTTTATCAAAAACATCGGCGTTTTTCACAAACAAAACAGTAAAGAACAAGCATCAAGTACTGAATAATATGCTTTATTGACAACGGGCCTGTAAATAGGAAAAATTTTGTACAACGGATGCAACTCCTGAAAAGAGGAAGTTACACATAATACAAATATTACAGAAGCACAAAGAAAATTTGTATACATGTCGACAACGTGGTACAGACGAACACCATGAGCTGATCCTCCTATGACTCGCCTGACTCTGACGCTTTCCCAATACTCGATCTTCGGAAGAGATTGTTTCGGATATACAACCCTCAGGTACTCCCAAACCACTAAGCAACGCAGTATCAAACTCAGACCACAGTCATTTGCTTTTTCAAATCCCTAACTTTTGCGTGAACCTCCCTTTGCGGGTTTCAATTCACCGGGATACCCTTTTTTTACCGAAGTCTCCCTTTTCAGGTTTTCAGCTTCGCGGGTGTACACTTTTTCAATTTTATCCCTAACTTTTTCCCGAACCTTTTATTCCTTTTTATGGTTCGCCGAGATGCCCCATTTTTGCTTGGACTCTCTTTTTTCTGTCCAGCGGGTCTCTTTAAGCAAAGTATTTTTTAACTGCGTCCGAGTTCACAGGGGATGTAAAATCCTCACCATCCATGGTGGATAATAATAAGGCTCCTCCATAGAAAACCTTTCTAACGACATATGGACCTTCATAGTTGGGAGTCCATTTGCCCCTGTGATCTGATTGTGGTGGGATAATCTTTTTCAGCACAAGATCGCCCGTCTGAAAGCTTCGAGGACACACCTTTTTATCATAAGCTTTCTTCATCCGGCTCTGATACAGCCGACCATATGCTAGAGAAGCCAGTCTCTTCTCATCCATCAAACTGAGCTGATTCAGTCTATCTTTTACCCATTCCGCCTCATCAAGTTGGACATCGTGCGAAACCCTCAAAGAAGGAATCTCAACCTCCAATGGTAGGACAACTTCCATACCATATACCAATGAAAAAGGAGTTGCCCCGGTTGATGTGCGTAGCGTCGTACGATAACCGTGCAAAGCAAAAGGCAACATCTCATGCCAGTCCTTGTAGGTCATAACCATCTTCTGAATGATCTTCTTTCTGTTTTTATTGGCCGCTTCAACAACGCCATTCATCTTGGGCCGATAAGGAGAAGAGTTGTGATGTTCAATCTTGAAATTCTGGCACAATTCCTTCATCATCTTGTTATTCAAATTCGAACCGTTGTCAGTGATGATCCGCTCCGGGATTCCGTATCTGCAGATAATATCCTTCTTGATAAATCTGGCTACCACCTGCTTGGTAACATTAGCATACGATGCCGCTTCGACCCATTTGGTGAAGTAATCAATAGCTACCAAGATGAAACGATGTCCGTTGGATTCCGTGGGCTCAATCTTCCCAATCACATCAATTCCCCACATGGAAAAAGGCCAAGGTGATGACATAAAGTTCAGAGGGCTCGGAGGCACATGAATCTTGTCCGCATAAATCTGGCATTTATGGCACTTCTTTGCAAACTTGAAACAATCTGTTTCCATCGTCAGCCAGTAATACCCTGCTCGTAATAACTTTCTCGTCATTGCATGTCCGCCGGCATGTGTACCAAATGTGCCCTCGTGGATCTCTTCCATGAGCAACTTAGCCTCTTTCTCATCCACACACCGCAACAACACCAAGTCATGGTTTCTTTTGTACAAGACACCGTCCAAATTCAAATAGAAATTGCCAGCCAATCTCCTACGAGTCTTCTGATCACGACTGGATGCCCTAGCCGAATACTCTTGGTTCTTCAGGAAACTCTGGATATCATAATACCACGGTTTGCCATCGGAAGCTTCCTCAATGGCAAATATGAAAGCGGACCTATCAAGGCGAGAGATAACTATCCTGGGAGCCTCATTCCAGAAGTTAACTTTATACATTGAAGACAACATCGCGAGAGCGTCTACCATCTGATTTTCTGCTCGTGGTACATGGTACAATTCAACATTGTCAAAGAAAGGTAACAACCTTCTTGCATAATTCATATAGGGTATCAGATTGGGCTGACGAGTCTCCCACTCTCCCTTGATCTGGTTCACAACTAGAGCAGAGTCTCCGTACACATCAAGATTTTTAATTCTCAGATCAATAGCTTCTTCGAGCCCCATAATGCACGCTTCATATTCGGCTTCATTGTTGGTCACTGGAAAGGTCAATCTGGCAGTGAATGGGATGTGCGACCCATGGGGAGTAGTAATGATTGCCCCTATTCCACTTCTATATGAGTTAACAGCACCGTCAAATATCAATTTCCATTTGGAACCCAGCTCTGGACCTTCATCCGGCAACGACTCCTCACAGTCCTTCATTTTTAAGTACATGATATCCTCGTCAGGAAAATCAAACCCCATTGGCTGGTAATCATTGATTGGCTGCTCACCTAGGTACTCTGACATAACACTACCTTTAATAGCCTTTTGAGAAACGTACTGAATATCGTATTCTGTCAATACCATCTGTCATCGGGCAATCCTTCCAGAAAGTGATTGCTTTTCAAACACGTATTTGATTGGATCCATCTTTGAAATTAGCATGGTTGTATGATTTAGCATGTACTGCCTCAAACGTTTGGCAGTCCAGGCTAGCGCGCAACACGTCTTTTCGAGCATTGAGTAACGGGACTCACAATCTGTGAACTTTTTACTCAAGTAGTAAATCGCATGCTCTTTACGTCCAGTCTCGTCATGTTGACCGAGAACACAACCCATACTTTTCTCAAGAACCGTCAAATACATAATCAATGGTCTCCCGGCTACTGGGGGTATCAATATTGAAGGTTCCTGCAAATACTCTTTTATTTTTTCAAACGCCTTTTGACAATCTTCATTCCAGGTCACAACCTGATTTTTTTTCAATAACTTGAATAATGGCTCGCACGTGGCCGTTAGATGAGATATGAACCGGAAAATGTAATTCAATCTCCCTAAAAAACCACGAACCACTTTTTCTGTTTTCGGCGTTGGCATTTCTTGTATTGCTTTTATTTTAGCAGGATCAACCTCAATTCCTTTTTCGCTCACAATAAACCCCAATAGTTTACCAGATCTCACCCCGAAGGTGCACTTGTTAGGATTCAGCCTCAGCCTGAATTTCCTAAGCCTCTTGAACAATTTCAGAAGATTGACCAGATGCTCTTCCTCCGTCTAAGATTTGGCAATCATATCGTCAACATAGACTTCGATCTCTTAATGCATCATGCCATGAAAGAGTGTCGTCATAGCTCGCTGATATGTTGCCCCGGCGTTCTTCAAACCAAAGGGTATCACTTTGTAGCAGAACGTTCCCCACGGGGTTATAAAAGTTGTTTTCTCCATATCCTCCGGCGCCATCTTTATCTGATTATAGGCCGAAAAGCCGTCCATGAAAGAAAACACGGAGAATTGAGCGGTGTTGTCGACCAGCACATCAATATGAGGAAGCAGAAAGTCGTCTTTTGGACTCGCCCTATTCAAATCTCGATAGTCCACGCACATCCGCACCTTACCATCTTTCTTTGGTACAGGTACTATATTGGCGACCCATGAGGGATAAGTTGTAACAGCCAGAAAACCCGCTTCCCACTGTTTCTGAACTTCCTCCTTAATTTTCACAGCCATATCTGGTCGAGTTCTTCTGAGTTTTTGCTTAACCGGCGGACATTCCTCGCGCAATGGCGAACGGTGAACCACCATATCAGTATCCAAACCAGACATGTCTTTGTAAGACCAAGCAAAGATATCACTATACTCTCGAAGCATCTCGATCAAACTTTGCTTGATATCACTTTGCAGTGCAGCCCCTATCCGGATATTCCTGACAACCTCTTCAGACCCCACATTGATAATTTCAATTTCTTCCTGATGAGGCAGAATGATTTTCTCTTCTTGTTTCAAAAGTCGAGTCAGCTCTTCTGATAAGTCATTATCCTCAACAATCTCTTCTTCTGCTTGAAATATCGGGTACTCGAAGTCGAAGCGAGTCATAGGAAGTTCGTGATCGGTGTCGTCTGAAATATGAATCCCGCAATGATAATGGTTAAATGTTTCAAATAATGCAAACAAAGCACATAACCACGTTGCCATTTTATTGTTAAAGCAAAAATAGGAAAAACAAGGATCACAAAATTTGCATGAGAAAACGCCTTTATTTAATGATTAAACAAAGTACACACATAAGCAAGTAGCCCTAAAAACAGAATCACTATGCCCCGGGTAGGACACAGGATTATACAATAATCGAGAAAACAAATCATTACTGTTTTGTAGTCACTTGGACAAGTTCCTGGATAGACCAGTTGCATAGACTCTGTCCTGGCACACCGGGCTTGATCCACGAGTCCATATCGCAATGACTATCTCCGTCTTCAGCATCGAAAACAACATTAATCGTTTCATAACAGACTCCACCTGGAGTGATCACCACTGATCCTTTGAACTTTGGCACGCCTGATGCGGAAGATGACGACGTCGGGCGATACCCCAACCCAAACTTGTCCATCTTGACAGGAATTTCCAAGACTTGGACCCATTCTTTGGTTGCTCCAGCCTGAACCACTGCCTGAGCATCTTTGTAAGAAGACATGGCCACCTCTGGCCCTTTGCTGGGAACATGAGACTTGTCCTTGATCTGCAACCCTTCAAAGGCTTGGCATGGCGTCTCATGGATCTCCCCATCCACTTCGACATACTTGAATGACGAAAGATAATTAACTAGAATGTCCTCCTCTCCACATAGTAACAACACTGTCCCCGACCATGTATTTAAGCTTCTGGTGCAGCGTGAACGTCACAGCACCTGCAGAATGTATCCATGGTCGCCCAAGTAAACAGTTGTAAGCTGGATGTATGTCCATGATGTAGAACACAGTGTCAAACACTTCTGGCCCGACCTGGAGTGGCAACACTATGTTGCCCCGGCGTTCTTCAAACCAAAGGGTATCACTTTGTAGCAGAACGTTCCCCACGGGGTTATAAAAGTTGTTTTCTCCATATCCTCCGGCGCCATCTTTATCTGATTATAGCCTGAAAAGCCGTCCATGAAAGAAAACACGGAGAATTGAGCGGTGTTGTCGACCAGCACATCAATATGAGGAAGCAGAAAGTCGTCTTTTGGACTCGCCCTATTCAAATCTCGATAGTCCACGCACATCCGCACCTTACCATCTTTCTTTGGTACAGGTACTATATTGGCGACCCATGAGGGATAAGTTGTAACAGCCAGAAAACCCGCTTCCCACTGTTTCTGAACTTCCTCCTTAATTTTCACAGCCATATCTGGTCGAGTTCTTCTGAGTTTTTGCTTAACCGGCGGACATTCCTCGCGCAATGGCGAACGGTGAACCACCATATCAGTATCCAAACCAGACATGTCTTTGTAAGACCAAGCAAAGATATCACTATACTCTCGAAGCATCTCGATCAAACTTTGCTTGATATCACTTTGCAGTGCAGCCCCTATCCGGATATTCCTGACAACCTCTTCAGACCCCACATTGATAATTTCAATTTCTTCCTGATGAGGCAGAATGATTTTCTCTTCTTGTTTCAAAAGTCGAGTCAGCTCTTCTGATAAGTCATTATCCTCAACAATCTCTTCTTCTGCTTGAAATATCGGGTACTCGAAGTCGAAGCGAGTCATAGGAAGTTCGTGATCGGTGTCGTCTGAAATATGAATCCTGCAATGATAACGGTTAAATGTTTCAAATAATGCAAACAAAGCACATAACCACGTTGCCATTTTATTGTTAAAGCAAAAACAGGAAAAACAAGGATCACAAAATTTGCATGATAAAACGCCTTTATTTAATGATTAAACAAAGTACACACATAAGCAGGTAGCCCTAAAAACAGAATCACTATGCCCCGGGTAGGACACAGGATTATACAATAATCGAGAAAACAAATCATTACTGTTTTGTAGTCACTTGGACAAGTTCCTGGATAGACCAATTGCATAGACTCTGTCCTGGCACACCGGGCTTGATCCACGAGTCCATATCGCAATGACTATCTCCGTCTTCAGCATCGGAAACAACATTAATCGTTTCATAACAGACTCCACCTGGAGTGATCACGACTGGTCCTTTGAACTTTGGCACGCCTGATGCGGAAGATGATGACGTCGGGCGATACCCCAACCCAAACTTGTCCATCTTGACAGGAATTTCCAAGACTTGGACCCATTCTTTGGTTGCTCCATCCTGAACCACTGCCTGAGCATCTTTGTAAGAAGACATGGCCACCTCTGGCCCTTTGCTGGGAACATGAGACTTGTCCTTGATCTGCAACCCTTCAAAGGCTTGGCATGGCGTCTCATGGATCTCCCCATCCACTTCGACGTACTTGAATGACGAAAGATAATTTACCAGAATGTCCTCCTATCCACAAATAGTAACAACACTGTCCCCGACCATGTATTTAAGCTTCTGGTGCAGCGTGAATGTCACAACCCCTGCAGAATGTATCCATGGTCGCCCAAGTAAACAGTTGTAAGCTGGATGTATGTCCATGATGTAGAACACAGTGTCAAAAACTTCTGGCCCGACCTGGAGTGGCAACATTATGGACCCAAACACCGACCTTCTGGTCCCATCAAAAGCCCTTACGACCAAGTCAATTGGCGTGCATATGATTTCTCGGATATCTAGCTTCATCGTAGCCTTCTTAGGCAAAACATTCAAAGATGATCCGGTGTCTACGAGAACGTGCGACATAACAGTGCCCCGGCATTCCACTGAAATGTGCAAAGCCATATTATGATCCCGACCTCTAAGCGTCAAATCAAAGATAGTAAATCCCAGGCTGTGTCCGGCATTCACATGCGCCAGTACCCCCTCAAGTTGTTTAACAGTTACTTCCTGAGGTACAAAAGATGTGTCCAAGACTTTCAACAAGGCATTCCGATGGGCCTCGGAACAAATCAACAAGGATAGGATCGAAATTTTGGAGGGCGTCTGCTGCAAGTGCTCCACAATCTTATAGTCGCTTTTGCGAATCAACCTCATAAACTCTTCTACATCCTTGATCGATGTTTCTTTCTCTTTCACCTGGGAAGGTCCTCCTTCATTCACTTTGTCTTTGCCTTTAGCAATCCTCTCAGCCTCAATTTCAGGTGAAGTGAAAATTCTACCACTGCGGGTCATACCTCCCGCTCCAACAAGATTGCCCACTGCCCCTGCCGGCTGGCTATCCACATTAATCTTTTCCCCATTGCAAAAAGCTTCCAACCCATAATTCCACGGAATGACTTTCGTACTTTCATAAGGAATGGGCCCTGCTTTCATTATCGTGATAGTTGGCCGCTTGGCGGGCGCTGATATCGTAATAGTCTTTCGTGGAATTGTAATTGTTGCGACCTCACCCTGCTTTTCAAATCTTACCTCAACAGGTTTCTCAACAGCAGTGCGGTCGAACTGTAAAGTTCCCTCATCAATCATGGCCTGAACACCTCTCTTCAAATCAATACAGCCCTCTGGTCAGGTCTAACAATTCAAACAGTACTCATCACATCCGGGGAAGACCCCTCTTTAACAATTTGCTTTTAACATAGCTTAAAGGTGTCTTCAGATCATTTACGTCCATAACCAAATCCAAATCTTCTTCTGTCAGAATAGCATTCGCTCCATGATTCGGCATTGGTTGATGTACAATATTGGGACCATCATGACTGAAGTTAATGACTTTACTATCAATCAAATCTTGGACTTTGTGTTTAAAAGCATGAAAACTCTCAATATCATGTTCGGGTGCCCAGAATGAAATTCACAATGCTTACTAGTATCATACCCGTAAGGAAGCACTCCTGTGGGTGGGTCCAACGTTCTCTTTTCAACCATATTCAAACTTAACAGCGTCTGAAGCAGTTCTGCGTATGTTGACGGGGGTGTATCAAATACCCTCTTTGGCTTCCCATTCTGAATCCTTCTCTGAGCAGGATTATGCCTTTGTTGTTGCTGCTGTTGTTGTTGTGATTGTTGTCGTTGTTGTGGTATAGGGATCGTCACACTAGCAACCTGTTGTTGAATATACTAATTCCTACCTCTACCTCATCCTCGACCACCATACACTGCGCTGGCGTCTCCTTGTCTTTTACCACCAAAGGCCTTTTTTGCACCTCCTGCTGAGGTCGATTCACTGGCTTGAATCTTACCAATTTTAATGCCATTTTCAATTTGTTCTCCCATGAGTATCATGTCAGAGAAACTACCCATCGAGCAATTGAGCAATTTATCATAATACATCCCAGAGAATGTTCCAACAAAAATATCAATCAATTCCCTTTCAACCATAGGTGGTTGGACCCTTGCCGCCAAATCACACCAACGCTGGGCATACTCCTTGAAACTCTCCCCGTTCTTTTGTGAAAGACTTTGAAGCTGAACCCTATTTGGCACAAGGTCACTGTTGTATTGGTAATGTCTGACGAAAGCATCTGCCAATTCTTTCCAACTTCCGATCTGTGCAAGCTCTAGTCCCATGTACCATTCCAGCAATGGCCCCGAGAAACTATCTTGGAAAAAATGCATAAGCATTTTCTCATCATCAAAGTAAGCAGACATCCTCCGGTAATATGAACGCACGTGAACCCGTGAGCATGTATCCCCTTTATATTTATCGAAAGTGGGAGCTTTGAACTTCAATGGCACCCTTAGCCCAGGAACCATCCCCATGGTGGCCATGTCCAAACCTGCAGAATTTTGATTGGCTATACCTCTTATCTGTTCCTCCAGCATTTTAATCCTCCAATCATTATCAATGGGACCCTCAAAACCCATGCCTTGCCCAAAAAAGGCATCTTCCTGACGATCTCTGTCCCAGTACGGATCCTCATTACCATACCCGTCATACACAACATTATGACCATGACCATGAGCACTTTGGAAAAACCTAGGGTCATACCTGAGATTGCCAAGCTCTTGATTAGCAGCCGCTGTCCCAAAGCCAGTATTGAAAGGACCCACCCCAGCACCATTGGTATTCACATTGCCAAACCCAGCATTGCCGTAGCCATTATTACCATAACCTTGATTATTATCACCAAACCCTCCGTTGTTGAAGCCCTGATTATTGAAGCCAATATTACCATTCAGGTTGCCAAAGCCAAAACCCTGATTGTTGTCACCGAAACCAGTATTGATACCAACATTCCTGTTGGTTTCCATGTTCCCATTACCATTATTAGCATTTCTGTTACCAGCATTGCCGTTGCCATTGCCGGTACCAGTCTCATCAGCATTTGGTATCACTTCCTCCCTGTGAGGGGTCTCAACACGAGCAGAGTTATATTCAGTATTACCAGCCGCTCGCGCCAGCAGCGGTTGCACCAGAGTTTGAAGATGTTCCTGGCCCTTGGCCATAGCCTCCATAGTCTGCATGAATTGGGCCAATCTATCCCGGATCTCCTGCATCTCAGACTGTACCTGATCCATGATCTTCTTACTGTTGCTTCTAGTAGCGTACCGGTGAGTTCTCTGTTCGTCAATCTTGAAACAACCTGAAAGACGCAAGAGATAAGATTCGAGCTCAAAAAAGAAGTACCTGCCATGCAATATGAATATGCAAATGCACACACGTAAATATGCAACAGGTTAATTCCCCCCCAGATTCTAGTTCCGAAGAAGAAGCCATAACGACAATGGAGCCCCAAGTAAGCAAGCGCAGAATCAGAAACCTCATACATAAACAAATGCCAAGAGGTAGAGTACAAAGATACAACCAAATACAACTGAAAAGACCTCGGCCAACAAGCATGGCGATGGTCAAAATACAAGCACGAATAACATACTACAAGAGAAAAACAAAGATAAATTAGGACGGATGGCGCGCCCGGACATCTCCCAATAGCCTCAACGTCTCCGGATGACCTGGTCTGGAGAGGAGTTCCTGTATCAGCAATGCGTGTCGCCTAACAGTGGATCTCAGCTTTTTGGCGTCCTCTACACAGGCTCCCTTGCCAAAACACTCATCAAGCCTGCATCTCTTGAAGCCAGCCTTCAGTTCACAACCCCTCATTTCTTTGACCATGTTGCTCACTCTAAACTCAGCGTCACGTCTAAGGGATGCCTCTTCAGCAATCTTCGCATCCTTAGCGCTGAGCTGCTCCTCTAACTGGGAAATACGAAGCTTCAACTCATCTTCACGCTCCTTCCGGCTAGTAAGCGTGGCATTCCACAAAAATTCCCATTTGGAAAGTCGAGAATAAGCCTTGTTCAGAAGCTCTTTCTTAGTAGCAAGCACACTACTAACACCATTTAAGGCTACTCCCATCTTCTCTCTCCTACTGGTTTCTTCAGTCAAATCTGAACCCAACCTATTAATCATCTCAGTCTGCTTCTTCAAAGTGAAGGTTGCCTCACTCTTCTCATGACGAAGCTGGAAAATCTCTTTCTCTAACTCTTCATTTTCTCTTTGCAACTCTTCCTTTTCAGCCAACATCTTGTTATACTTCTCAATCTCTACTGAAGTAGGTTCCTCAATCACCGGAGGATATAAAGATTCTATAGCAGGATATGGCATCAAAGAAGTCCTAAATCTCTCATGGATCCAGAGCCGATAAGGATTATAAGCTCGACTGTCACTCTTGCCAAGCAATGTCTTTCCTCTTCTGTGAATATTACCCCAAGCATGCCTCAATCTGGCCAAAACATCTCCATCTAATAAACCCGTGAGATATAGAGATTCCTGTATCTCGTCTTCAACCGGAGAATTCCTCAAAGCATAGCGAAACTGTCTCACAAGCAGAGGAGGGTTATAGTTAATACAACCTTTTCGTCCAATCAAAGGAACGTTCGGAAAGCCACTGCAACTATATATAATATTCACTCCGAGCAGGTTTCGATCAAACCAAACAATGTTCTCAGCACACAATCCCATCAATCTGGAAGACCAATCTAAAGTACCACCAGTATCAACAAAAGGTCCCGTCTTAGGAAGATGTCCCTAAAACCACCTGTATAGAAGAGGTACACAGCAAGAAACATTCTTTCCCCGACGCTTCTCATTCTTATAGTGAATAGAATGATAAACGTCACCCAAGAGAGTCGACACCGGATTCTTCGAGGCAAGAATAAAGAAAGCATCTGAGTCAACAAAATCAGGCAAGTTGGAAAACAAGATAATCCCATAAATGAAAATAGCCAGAATAGTGTTGAAGACAATCCAACATCCATCCTTCGCACACTGCGTAGCCTTCTCAACCAAGCTAGAAAGATGAAAACCATAAAATCCATTCAGCCTGACCAAACCTCCGGGGAACTCAGAAGCATCTAAACTGACAATCTCAACAAGCTTAGCCAACTCAGGCTCAGTATCCTCGTGAATAAAAGGCATCTGATCTAACACAGGAACTCCTAGCATATCAGAATACTACTCCAAAGTAGGGGCCAAACTATAAGCAGGGAACAAGAAGCATCTCAACTGAGGCTCGTAAAACTGCATCAAGGTATACAATCTAGTCATCTCAAAAATAGAAGGCCTGCACACCACACTGAGCAGTTTCCCATATGACTCTCTAAACTCAGCCCTCACTCTCTGATCTGCTAGAGCAACCAACCGCAACAAAGAACTAATATCTGGAGAAGGCAACCTGTAAGCAACTGTCCTCTTCATGGACTCCATGTCTGGCAAGAAGAACACTAGAATCTGAGGGGAAAAAGCACACCTAAAACATAAATACACGTTAATGAAATGCAAACATGAAAATGTAAATGCATATGCAAACAGGGGATCAAGTGCAATGCTGAAGAACTGTGTTGTGCTGTACTGCAGCTTGAGAACCATCAGATCTTCTCCTCAAACCAAACCAACCACAAAAGAGTCCTCACAACCAATTCTCACTGACAGAGACAAACCAGGTGTTCTGAGGCCAGAGTTTTCCTGCAAAAAGACCCACATACCCCTCACAGGTATGTACTTAACTCGCAGACGAGGTACGACATCCTATGCGGTCATCAGCGTCACAGACTTTCAAGAGCGATGATACGATACCCAGAAGGCGTGGCATCATCATCCCTTGAAGAGGCCTCACTTAGCCGAATCCCAAATGATAGGTCCCGAGAGTCGACAACCCTCAAATCCAACAACCTGTCGAGCCCAAAGGGCCAGGCAAGATGCCATCAAAGAGAATCTCGTCTGAGTGCAAATTTCGTAGCTAGCTGGTGCGAGCAAAGCAAGCAGGCTAACCACTACTCTATACTTCTAAGTCTATGTGCACTCAAGCCCAGGTCCGGCTTATCTCTCAAACTAACCCTCTACCCACAACACAATAACAATAATATATAGTACTGAAAGTAAAGACAGAAAGATAAATACATACAAAACCCCAGACGAGAAAACAAGCGCTAGGATTGACTCACATAGGGAACCGTTGGAGTCCCCAGCAGAGTCGCCAGCTATCGCTACTGCGAAAATCAGCACCGTCCATGATAGAAGAGTCGCCATCGTGCGTTATTTATCCCGGAAGATGGAAAGTAAACACTAAGAGTAAACCTAACGCAAAGAGGGAAAGGAATGGTCATCGCAACCAAATCCTGGATTCGGGAGTCAGTTATGCAAGGGGAAGGTATTAGCACCCCTCACGTCCGTCGTACTTGACGGGATCCATGCTTGTTTTCTACCTAAGGGTATGTTTATCTATCTATTCTAATAGCCTGGTCTAAAAAGAAAAGAAAATGACTCGGCAAAGTATCGCACTTTATGCCTATGTATTCCCGTCTGAAACGAGAAATCAGAGTCAACGTAGTTCGCCTAACTACGGGTTATGGGGGAAGGTTGCTCACCGAGATGTTGCATCTTGTGCCTACGTACTTTCATACGGCATGAAAGATCAGAGCAAACGTAGTTCGGGCTACGGAAGACACAAGTTTGTCTGACAGTTATTTTATCTCCTTATGAAAGCGTTTTCCTAATTAAGGGTCCAAGAGGACAAAAACAGAGTTTGAATGTTTGTTTGAATTTTTTACGAAATAACTATTTTTTAGGATGTTTGCAATCTCAGTCACACTAGAGACTATGACCCAGGAGTGAATGCTTCGTATGTCACCCAAAGGGTACCACACTAAACATCCAGATCACTGGAGAGAGCCCCTCCACCAACCTTTTCCCAGATAGCTTAAGGCTCGTAACATACGACTTCAATTAACCTTATTACTGTATTTTTGAATTGTTTTGAGATGAGAAGAGAAAGACGCCCTAAAACTACGGTTGAAAGAGAATCTACCTACTGTTATCATGCATGGTTTAAAAACCTAACGTCTGTCATAATTTCCTCTTGCATAGAGGAAATCATAGATCCTAGGGGAAAACAGCAAAAGAAAGCAAGCAGTAAACAGTAAACAGTAAAATGCATGCTATACAACAGTACAAGCGAGGCAAGGGAGTTCGGCTCAACCTCAAACCTAAGAAAAAAAAAGGCAAGGAGAGACAAGCTCCACCTCAAAGCTAAAGGTAAGCAACACAAGCAAACAGACAATACAACAAAAGGAAAACAGAAGAAGCAGCCCAAGCGACAGCAACAGTCTTCCACAGACAGCATCTTCAACCTTCAACAGCAGCTCTGAACAGCAAAGTTGAATTGACAACAAAGAATCTTCATCTTCAAGCTAGCTCCTATCTTCAAGCTTCTTCAATTCTTAATCTTCAAGCTCTAGCAAGCTCCACAAGAAGAGAAATCATCATTGAAATCAAGTTACAATGTTAGGAAACCTGATGAAAACCAAAGGAATTCATCAAGAACCAACATGAAAAGAAAGTGCATCCTCAAAAGTTCTACTCATTAAGGCATGTCACTCATCCCTACAAAGGAGAGATGGAGCTTCCTTAAGAGGACTTTGCATCATAGGATAGGATAGAAGCAAACAATGCATTCTATGTTTGATGAAAGAAGAAGAACTAGTTCTAATGGCTCTTCCTAAACCCTAATCTTATAAACTCCTAAAAAACTCCTAAAAGAGGAAGAAATCTTCAACTCCAAGCTCCACAAGCCAAGTCACAATAGCTACAAGATATCCAGAAGCTCCTCCAAAAAGGAATCCAAGCACTTCAAGCTCCAAAGCCACCAACAAGACCAAACAAAGCAAGGTACCAAAGATGGAACACCACAAGCAACACATACTTGCAAATTCTATCTAAAATAGAAAACTAAGTTGTAAGATTCTAATAAATTTCCTAGGGGAACATGCATGTTTTAACATTTTATGGTTCAAATATTAAAGCCTAAATCAACTTCTAGGTCCACTAAACAATTCCTAAGTTGAAACATGTCAAGGTAAACCACAAGTTTGGGAAGGCTCTAAACATCTCACCTAAAACAGAACCTATAATTGTTGAAAAAATCTAATAAAAATCCTAAGGGAGCATACATATCTAACCTATAACATACTCAAAAATCACAGCCAGATTCAATACCAAAAGGTCACACCAAAATCAACAAAACAGATGAACAATTATGCAAAAATTAAAGAAATGAACAAAATGAGAAAAATCAAATAAAATTGAAAAATGCATGAAAATGCAATTTACTGATCCCAGAAAATCACAAATTTAATCAGGAGCATGGAGATATTTTTAAAATATTTTTTGGATCAAAAATGGATTTATTGTGATTTTTGGAATCAATATGCATTTAAAATAATACAAAAACCAAATAAAAAGAAAGTAAAAACCAGAATAAAACATGGGGCGTTGGATTGGTAGACTGGTCAAGGGATCTAAAGGCAATGCGCGCGTACACGTGAGCATCCTAGTCACACGCTGACTGGGATTAATGAAACGTTGCGTTTCAATCCTTGGAGGCAAACTTCAGTTTAAACATGAGTCACACGATCTGGCTACTAAGTCAATCTTCCACAAGATCCAATGGCCAGAACATCATCTTCTTCCTTGGAACTCAGGCGAGGGGGAACAGTCTCCGGTGAGTAAGAAATACAGGCAACCAAATCAAACAAACCTTGTATCAATCTTGCTCAATTTTTCACGTAGATTACAAATATGAACTCCAAACATCATGAACCCTTATGGATCTCTCAAATCGAATTCAACTCCAAAATATGTCATAACTTTCATCATCACCAAATCCTAATCTAATTGCACAGAAATGATCCTCACACTTCATACATCAACCTGATCTATCCAATTTCACTTAATTCCTTAAGATCAAACCAAATCGCATCCAAACAGAAATGGCACTTCAACCTAAATTGTCTCTAACTGTTCCAATTTTGATCCAGAAACGACCTATGCCTCTATGAGATCCTAACCACATGTATAACATGAACTACATCTCCCTAGATCAAGAGGAATTTTGAAGTTTACTAACCTGGTATAGATCCACTAACAGAGGTAGCTAGAGCTTGCTTCTTGCTTCAAAACTCTCCAGACACGATCAGTGATGCAAGAGGAAGAGTCTTCAACCTTCAATTTGCTCTGAACTAGCTTGGAAATGAAAACACGATTCTCAATTGCTCCCTTGAAATTTCAAATGCAATCTCAGATTCCACCACGAAATGAGCTCCAACCTCATTATAGAATCAATGATATGCTTATATAGAGTGAGTTTGTGGGCTTTTGAAGCTTGAATGAAGCCCAATCCAGCAATTCACAATTTCTGATTTTTTCTTCAAAGTGCACATGAAAGTCGCGCATTCTGGCCGTGTAGCTTACTTTAGAATCTTCTAATCACTTGCAAAATCCCTTGTGAATGAATTCAGATCAAAAGGAAAGCCTGAATTGCCTTGGTGAAGGATTTGGATGTGTAACTTGCACATGAAGAAACACCATTGTAACTTGTGAAAATTGGCCTAAACTCAAAAATCCACCAATTTCATTGTGCTTGAAATAAAATTTCCAATCAAAATGAGCACTTATTTGACATGTTTTGGTCACTTAACCATTAATTTGGATTTTTCAACTTTGAATCCTTTGAAAATCTTCCTTTTTAAGCCATTTCAAACCAAATCTTGATATGAGCCTAATCAATCCATAATGACCTCTTGGTTAGCCTATAAACCCCATTTTGAACAAGTTTCATGTTGAACAAAAATCCATTTGACAAGTGCAAGTTGGAGATTTTGACCTATGATTGAAAATGGCCTATAATCTCACTTTCCCAAAATACCCCTGACTTGTAAACCTCATAACTTTAGTTCTACAAATCTGATGGAAGACTTCTAGTACAATTTAGAAAGCTAAGATCATAAGGAACAACTTTCATGTTGGCTAAAAGTTCATGTGAAACCTCCTTCTAGGTCAAAAATAGCTTGGAAGTCAGATGATTTTCACAGATAAATTTCAGAGGCATCTGAGGACTTGTAACTTGTCTGGACCATAACTTGAGTTCTATAGATCCAATAGAGGACTTCTAGTACTTAAATTAAAGGTACTTAGATGCTCTACAGGTTTAATGTTGGCCAAAGATCCATTTTAAACTTGTGTCTTGACTTATGTGGTCTTGAAGTTAGGCACTAAACAGGGGATTTTACACTGAAACCCTAATTTAGCAACTTCCCACTCTCTTGACTCCTCTTGACTTGATCTTGGCACAACACCACAAATGTCTCATCATATCATTTCATGAACTCCATGACCTAAAATTAGGCTTTGATACTCTTCAATTGCACAGTTGACCTAGAATTGACCCAAATGAAACCCTAATTGCTTGCACCTCAACTGTGGCTCTTGCATTTGACACAATGACTTGATTGAGCTCTCCCATGGCCCTCTAGGAATTCTATGAGCTCCATACACATCCTCTTCTCATATTCAACATTTCACATCCCTCTGATGGTCTTCAATTGATCCTCAAGTTAGGAGAAGATCCCTATGCAAGCATCTAAACTCTTAGGCACCCAAATTACCTCCTGATGACTTTGATAACTTCTCAATCTTGAATAAGACCTCTTGCTAGGCTTCTCTTAATAAGAATCACACTTGATCCACTTCTGTATGAATGATATCATGATATGCAAATGATATAACTATGCAATGAAACATAAACCAAGTAAGAAAAGGTTGAGCAAATTTTGGGGTGCAACAGGTAGTTTCTCAGATCTAATTATTACTAGTAAGAGGGTTGAGAATGGTATTAAACTGGAAAAAATTCAAGCAGGAGAAGGATCCGCATATGGTGGGTGAATAAAAACTTTTGGCAATAACAAGAAGAGGGCAGGAGAAACAAATGCAGTGTCAGGGTACAGAAATAAGAACAGGAATAGGGCTCCCCGCCAACAACAATATCAGCAACAACCACAGGTTGTAAGCATCACAATTCATGTAGCACCTCACCAGCAACAACCTCAACAGCAACGACCACAAGAACAACAGAACTATGCACCACGACGGTTTCAAGACCGTGGAAGAACAATGAATAGGCAGTTTGACCCTCCACGTATGCCGTATTCGCAACTTTTACAGCATTTGCTTCAACTTCAACTGATTCAGAAGAGAACATTGGCACCTCTGACTGGCGCACAACCTCTGGGTTATGATGCGAACGCCAGATGTGACTTCCATTCAGGCTCTCTAGGTCACAATATAGATAATTGCAAGGCTTTCAAGCATAAGGTGCAAGACCTTATTGATAGCAAGTCAATTAACTTCACTAATGATGCGCCTAATGTTGTTCAAAACCCGATGCCCAATCATGGAGCGGCCGGTGTCAATGCTATTATTGAAGAAGAAGAGTTGAATTTGGTAATGAATGTAGCCAAGTTGAGAATGCCATTGAGCTTTTTTAAAAGCAGGTTGTTGAAAGGCGAAGTTTTTCCAAGCTGTGGGGAAAATTGTAAAAGGTGTGCAGTGCATCCTGAAGGTTGTGAAGATTTGAAGAATCATGTTCATTGCTTGATGAATGAAGGGGTCTTATAGTTTGATAGGATTAAAGAAGGAAAATATATGGAGGTGGTTAATCAGGAGCAGGATGAGGTTGCAACAATCTCGATCCCTTTCAGAATGATTAATATATCAGCACCGCCAAGGCCAGCGACTGTTATAATCACCAAAGCAGGACCAGTGTCGTACAAACGTTCTAAAGAAATCCCATGGAATTATGGGGCGGAGGTCTATTGTAATGGCCAAAAGCAAGAGTTGAGGGGAGCATCGTCTAATGGTTCATCTGTTGATAATTTGATTGGAACTAGTGGAATGACAATAAGTGGTAGGGTGTTTTCATCCCCTGACGTTAATGTCGAGAGGCCTAACAAAGGAAAAGGCAAGGCTGTTGTAGAAGAAAGTTCATAACAAGGAGAGAAATATGCTCTGATTAAAGACGCTGAAAAGTTCATGCGTCTGATTCGAAAGAGAGATTATAAAGATGTTGATCATCTGCAACAGACTCCTTCCAAAATTTCAATTCTATCTTTGTTATTGTGCTTAGAGGCACACGGGAATACTTCATTGAGGATTCTGAACACAGCGTATGTGCCGCAGGATATTTCTGTAAACCAGCTTGAGGGGGTTGTGGCCCACGTGAATGCTGGGAATGGCTTGGGGTTTACCGATTTAGACTTGACTCCTAAGTGAAGAAATCATAACCATGCCTTGCATATTTCTATTGAGTGCAGAGGGGCAGTTTTATCACATGTCTTGGTGGATACTGGGTCTTCACTCAACGTGTTGCCCAAAAAGGCCTTAGTGAAGCTAGATGTAACACCCCGAATTTAATCGAAATATTTTAATTAATTTAGTTAATTGAGAATATTCGTATTTTTGGTGTTTTCGGTGGTTTTGGGAATTATTGGGGAATTATGCATATTTGGAGTATTTATTTTGGAATAACAGTATGTAATATGGATTTATTAATATTATTATAAATTAAAATAAATAAAAGTGAAATAAGGGTAATTTGGGAATTTGGAGGAGTTAGTAAGGGTAATGAAGGAAAAGCCAAATTGGGAGGCCCAAGACTAAGTTGGACAAAATAGAATTCTGAAGAGATTTAGAATTCATTTGTTAACCGTGAAAAGAATGAGGCCAGAGCTCTGATGGAGGGAGAAGTGGAGGCAAAAGCTTCGGAAGATCCCGAAGTTAATCGTGAAAGCTGCGAATTGGCTAAGGTATGGGGAGTATCACATTTCATGATTTTCTATGTATGCCTTTCGGTGTGTTTACGGTGGGGTTTATGACTTAGGGTATGCTGGGTTGATTTGGGAGAATTAGGGAAATTGATGAATAGACTTTGAGGTTATGATTGATGGCGTGTATCCCTGAATATTGACATGAATTTAGGGAACCTTATCGGACTGTTTGATGTGTAACATGAATTTGGAAACCTTAGGCCTTCGTGGCCAAAACCTTGGATTCTGATATGTTTGACCCTGTAGGAATGGGAATGTTCAAATGTGAGTAACTCGGATGCACTCAAAGCAATTGCAGGAAACTAGTGTTTTAGGCAGTGCAAATTTTACTAGATTGGCCTAATAAACCATAGATTTGGTGTCGTTATCGTCGTATGACATTGGGGATGTTTTAGGGGCATTGGGTAAGTAAATCGCATGAGTATTTGGACAGGAATCAGTGCTGGTGCGTAGCAGGTTTTTGCTGTCATTGCTCTGTTCGCCTAGCGAGCAAGCCAGCGAAGGTTCGCTACAGGCTCGCCTAGCGAGCAAGCCAGCGAAGGCTCGCTACCAACTCGCCTGGCGAGCGAGCCAGCGAATGTAGAAGAGTTCACGAATATTGATCGTGTGTAGCTATGCTGTGATGTTTGATTTTAGGATTCCTGTGATGAGTTACTATGAGTATGACAGTGAGGTTGCGTGAGTAATAAGTTATAGTATGAGAATTACCGTGAGTGTAATTATGATGAATTAATATGAGGCAATGTGAGATGATATTAGGGATTAGTATGTGAATACCATGTGATGATCTGACGAATTAACATGAGTAGAACTGTGAAGTTTATGTGATTGATAAGCGATAGTGTGAGGATTACCGTGAGTATAACTTGATAAATTAATATGAGATGATATGGGGGTAGTATTATGAATTAATATGGGATAATATGACTATGAGCTAATATGTGATTTATACGTGATTATATGATGACATGATGTGTGAGATTATTTATATGATGAATTATGATGATATGTGGTATGATGAGTAAATGATGAATTACGATGATATGTTGTATGATGATTAATATGATGAATCATGATGATATGCTGTATGATGATTAATATGATGGATTATGATGATATGTTGTATGATGAGTAATATGATGAATTATGATGATATGTTGTATGATGATTAATATGATGAGTTATGACGTTTGATGGTGATGAATATGATGAATGATGATGCACCTATGATGTTATTATGAGGATGATTTATGAAGTGTGCATCATGCATTCATGTGCATCCGGACTTCGGTTCAGGACCTCGATTACTTTGGCTTCAATCCCATTGTGCGTATGTGAAGTATTTTGATGTGCTCCATCCTATTGATGGGGATCTATGGAGGGTTGATGGCCCAGTGTCCATCGTGCTGTGATGATTGGTACCACATGCATTGAGTTATGTCGCATTGCATCTATGAGTCTTTTTGTATGAATTATGATGTTATGGCCTTTGAGGCATATTTAAAGGATATCAATGTGTTGAATATAATTATGAGTAATATGCCGTTTATGCATTAATTGTTATACATTGATTATTATGAATTGTTTTTCTCACCCTGCCTGTTTGAATGTTACCTCCACGTGGGTAACGTGCAGATGAGCAAGTTTAGCCGTGGACGCCGTCGAGGAGTATTTTGAAGGTTTAGAGTCGTTAGCCTTTATGGTTAATTTAGAGGGTCTTGCTCTGATATGTAACATCGGGTTAGGTTCTTTCAGTTGATTTTATATCATTGGGTTATTTTACTGATGTTCCCTTTTGAGGAGAAACCTTGATTTATGCTTTGAGTTCCGTTGTTTTATGTATTTTGATGTACTTTGAGGAAAACCCGTTGTTACGGAGTATTGACCAATTTTGTTGACTTTGAGCAATGTACGCCCTTTTGTGGCTTTTTATGAAAGTTAATATTTTACTCTGAAACCCGTGTTATTTTGCCGTAATATCTGTGGGGTACAATAAGGGTGTTACACTAGACACCCAAGGCGTGATATGCACCCCTAGCGATCTTGTTGTGAGAATGTTTGATGGAACAAGAAGGTCAGTTTTTGGTGAAGTTACTCTCCCTATTCAAGTAGGTCCGGAGATTTTCAATGCTATTTTCTACATAATGGACATTCAACCTGCGTACAGTTGTCTACTTGGTCGACCCTGGATTCATTCTGCAGGCGTAGTCACATCGACCTTACATCAGAAGTTGAAATACATGGTTGGAGGGAATATTGTCACTGTGTGCGGTGAAGAAGATATAATGATTAGCCAGCTATCATCCTTCAAGTATGTTGAGGTGGATGGGGAAATTCACGAAACTCTATGCCAAGTGTTTGAGGCTGTTCAGATCAAAGAGAAACCTTCTCTGGTGGACAGAACTCCCGAGGTTTCTATGTCTTCTTTCACAGAAGCTCGTGCAATGGTGGAGTCTATTTCCTCACAAGGATGGGGTCAAGTGCTCAGTATCCCCAACAAGCAGGATAAATTTGGATTGAGGTATAGCCTGTCATCTTCTTCCTCACAGAATGCTCTATGTTATAGGGGTCCGGTGCAATTTACAAGTGGAGGGGTGATCTTCGACAGAATCAACGTCGTATCTGAAGATGAAGGGGACAATGATTGTGACATGGACGCATGGATTCATCAGTGTGTTCCTGGCCAAAGCTTACGCAATTGGACCATTGAAGAAGTCGTCCAAGTGTCCTTTGAAGAGTAATTTATTTGCTTTGATTATGTGTGGCCCTGCGTTCTGCTCAAGACGTAGTGGTTTTCGTAGGGCCTTATCTTGTTTATGTTTGAAAATTTTCTTTTATCATTATTCAAAAGGCGTCTTTTGCATTCAAATGTTTTGATCCCTGTTTTTCTTATTTTATTTTAACAATAAAATGGCAATGTGGTTTGTGCTTGTTTGCATGTCATTTTAAGCATCAAATCATCATCATGCAGGTTTCATATCGCAGATGCCACCGATTTAGACTCGTCTATGACTCGGTATGACTTTGACAATCCGATCTTTCAAGTCGAAGAAGAGATTTATGAAGACGAAGACCTGCCTGAAGAGCTCGCCAGGATGCTGAGACAAGAAGAGAAGGTCATTCTGCCTCATCAAGAAGAGATTGAAGTTGCCAACCTGGGTACAGAGGAAGACAGAAAAGAAGTTAGGATAGGGGTTGCGTTGCAAGACAATGTCAAGGGAAGACTAGTAGAGATGCTCCTAGAGTATAAAGACGTCTTCGCTTGGTCATATGAGGATATGCCAGGACTAGATACGGATATAGTGGTTCATCACCTACCTCTTTGAGAAGAGTGTCCACCTTTAAAGCAGAAACTGAGAAGAACTAGACCGGATATGGCAGTTAAGATTAAAGAGGAGGTCCAGAAGCAGTTGGACGCCGGTTTTCTTGCTGTTATAAACTATCCTCCGTGGGTCGCTAACATTGTGCCTGTACCTAAGAAGGACGGTAAGGTCAGGATGTGTGTTGATTACTGTGATCTAAACAGAGCGAGCCCGAAAGATGATTTCCCGCTCCCCACATTGATGTCTAGTGGATAATACGACTTAATATTCGGTGTTTTCCTTCATGGATGGCTTCTCTGGGTACGACCAAATCAAGATGGCCCTGGAGGACATGGAGAAAACAACCTTTATCACATCGTGGGGGACTTTTTGCTACAAGGTCATGCCTTTTTGACTAAAAAATGCAGGGGCAACCTACCAACGGGCTATGGTGACTCTCTTTCATGATATGATTCATTATGAGATCTAGGTCTATGTTGATAACATGATCGCAAAGTCACAAACGAAGTAAGAGCATCTAGTTAATCTTTTGAAGTTGTTTGAAAGTTTGAGAAAATTCAGATTGAGGTTGAATCCGAACAAATGCACTTTTGGTGTACGGTCAGGAAAGCTATTGGGGTTTATAGTCAATGAAAAAGGAATTGAGGTTGATCCTGCAAAAATAAAAGCAATACAAGAAATGCCAGCGCCGAAAATAAAAAAAGAGGTTCGTGGTTTTCTAGGTAGATTGAACTACATTGCAAGGTTCATATCTCACCTTACAGCCACCTGTGAACCATTGTTCAAGCTGTTAAAGAAGGATCAGGCGGTTGCCTGGAGTGAAAATTGCCAGAAGGATGAAGAAAAATGAGTAATTTGAATGATTTTGTTTCTTGAAGAAGAATTGGAATTTCAAAATTGATAGCAATTTATAATGATCAAAAAACCTTTTCAAAACGGTGTGATTTTGGTGCAGCAAAAAACAGTCAGAAATAACACTGATAACCAATGCACATTTTCATGAAAAGCTGCCATTTTTGCTTGCTGGTTCAGTGTTAATCGGTTAACCAAATGGGTTAATCGGTTAACACCTTACAACATTCAAAAATATTCAAAGTTTACACATGTTAATCGGTTAACCATATAGGTTAATCGGTTAACACTGTAACAAAATCACAAAATAATTAATTTTGAAGTGTGTTAATCGGTTAACCAATGTGTTAATCGATTAACACTGAAGGTTTTCCAGAAAATAATTAATTTTAATAAGAGTGAGTAACTTAAAATAGTTTTAAAAGTGTTAGTGGTATATGTGAAGAGAAAAGTGATTTTATGAACACTTGTATAGATACTTCCAAGTAATATTTGTTATACATTTGCTTTGAACATCATCATTACTTGAAGCTTGTAATAGAGGCTTTGATCCATAGTAGACATATGCGAGAGTACTATCTTGATCTTTGATGTCATTGTTTGATTACTTGATTCTCTTGCTTTTTGCGTAGTGTATCTTGCGTAGAAAGCTTGTTCTTATTGTCCTCATAAAAACATTAATGGGATTGAAGCTTGCTTCTACAATCTCCTCCTTTTTGATGATGACAACTGATTCTTGAAAGTTTGCTTTGTAACTTGATTGCTCTACATTTATCCCCCTAAGTTTAGGCTCCCCCTGAATACAAGAGAGGTAAAACTTTTTCTGCACAAGGAAATGTTAGAGACCAATCCTTCTCCCCCTTTGTCATTAGCAAAAAGGAAGAGGAGCAACCAAAAATGAAAGTAAACAAACACACATAGAATAAACACAATCACATTTTCAAACATAACAAACAAAACTTTGTTCTTACGATACGAAACACAGAACACGCGCACAGAGTACGTATGAGTACGAAACATAAAACATGAACTTAAATAAATTCTACAACAAGAATAAAAACAAAAACAGGTGCTTTTAATTATCATCTTCCGACATCTCCTCGCTTGCATCTTCTGCTTCTTCAGTTTCGTCCTTATCATCGCCGTTGCCGGCATTGAGATTTTGAGAATGTATCACAAGTGTTCGGAGGGAGTTGATTGCCTGAGTAGTTTCTCTATGTTTGTTCATCATTGTTATGTAGAGAAATTCATTTGTGATTCTGCCTTCCGGAATGGGATAAGGATGGTTGGAGGAAGAAGAACCATCTGCATATTTGTAAGTACCATCATTGTCTTTCACGATGCCGGTATTCTTGATGATAGTTACTTTGTTGATCTCGTTTGCGGTTGGTTTCAAGGTAATGGAAGGTTCTCGGTTCAAATCCAAATTGGTTAATTTGAGAATGCTGGAGATGAGTCGCCCATATGGAAGTCTAGTAGAAAGGGTGAGTTGTTGTTGTAGGTGATACATCATAGTTTATATCCAATTAACTCTGATTTTGTTCTTGATTGCAAACATTAGTTGCATCTCTAGGTCATTGATCTGAGCATGGTTAGAGTCTTTTGGGATCAGCACATAGCAGATGATATAGTGTAGCATACGGTCATTGACGGACAGATTCTTGACATAACACAAGGTGCGAGCAGTTCGTTGACCCGCAATGACAGTCTCTCTGGGAAATCTGCACATGCTATAGTAATACTCCATTTTATCATAATTTGCCCAAGGACCTTCCACGTGGTTGACACCTTTTCGGAGAAAAAATCCCGTGTATGGAATTTTGAGTGTTGCAACAATGTTTGATAAATCTTCGTTAAACTCACAATTGCAAACTGTAGTAACCAACATGTGCTATCCATCCTCGTTCAAGTTGATAGATAATTTGTTCATGAAGGATTTCACTAAATTCGGATAGCATCGACCATTATCAGAAACAAAGGTATCGATTCTTTGATATTTTAACAGTGTTGGGACATCGAAAGAGGAAGTTGGAAAAGCTTTAAAGTTAACATACTTTACCAGAAATAGTTGTCGAACCCTAAATTTGAAATCCATTTTCCTCTTTTTGGTTGATTCCATTAGAGTGAAATCTTCATCAACCGCGCAGCTGCTTTCTGGTAATTTTCCCTTTCCCTTCTTGGTTGGAGCCATGGATGAGGGTTTGAGATTCTGAGGTTTGGATATGTTTTTATGGAGTTTAGGGTTTGTGTTGTGATAGAGATGGTGAACTAGAGAGATGATATAGTGGGAAATAAGTGAGAGTTATTGAGTGGGTAGAAGTTGGAAGGGGGTATTAACTTGGAGTCAAAAAGAAGAAGACGGTTCCAAGGAAAGTGGGTGATATAATCAAAAAGCACATGCACCAACAAAAAGCACTTAAAGAGCACATTAAAAACAGATTTTGACTTAATTTTCGTTTAAAAAAAATTTCACGAATAGTGTTAATCGGTTAACCATGGGGGTTAATCGATTAACACATTAAAAAAATTAATTTTCAAAATAAAAACTAACAGTGTTAATCGGTTAACCGTGGGGGTTAATCGGTTAACCCCTTCAAAAAAGCAAAAAAAAAAAGGTCAAAAACAGTAGGTGAAAAAGCTTGGTATTAATAAGAGTTTATACAAATTAACTTATGAAGAGTTTAGATGTCACCTTCATCGAGAATTCCGAGTTCTCACCGAATCTTGAAGAATGGTTCTTTTGCGAGTGGTTTCGGGAATATGTCGGTAATTTGATCTGCGGTCGCTCGCAGATCAAAACCGAGCGGATTGAAAAAACGTAGTAAAAGCGACGGTAACTCGAATGTCGATTCACAAGGATTCTTATTTATAAAATAGCCAATTGAGACGAATTGGGGGGGTTGTTTGATTAGAAATTCGATTAATAAATAAAAAGGCAGAAATAATTGGTTTTGAAATAAATGATTAAAAGCAGGTAAATCCACCGGTTCGACTCCCAACTTATCATCAGTTATTACAATTTAATATTTTCAAAAGGGTTCAATCCCTATTCGATTGCAATATTGACGAACAAGCGTCAACAATACCGCACGACTTCTATTCCTAATTACCAAATTAAGCAGACGGTTAAAGATTGCGCAAATTAACGGAAAAGCTAAGTTAATCCGCGATTAAGTTAAGGAATATTGATCGACCAAATTAAATCCAATTTATCTTATAATAATGAATTAAGCAAATGAAATTATAAGATAATTTGGAACAAGATTAAAAGAAACAATGGACAATTTAAATTGAATAAACCTCAAAGAATTACGGGTTCGAAACCGGCGGATTTTCCCTTAGGATTAGTTCGCCATGAAAACAATAAAACAAAAGGAAATTCGGAAAAGAAAATGGGTTCTAATTTGCATCACAACAGCAACTTTATAAGCACTCAACTGTGCCAGAAACCTAAACCAGGCCCGAAAGGAAAAACTACATTATCACAAGTCAGAATCTTCAACGAATTATTCGAGACTCAAGAAATCCGAATCAGCTTCTTCGTGAAACATGAAAGTTGTAGATATTTTTCTTAACTTTCCAACGAATGGTAGAACGCCTCAATCCAACTCCTGTAGCTCCAGTTATGAATTTTTTTATTAAAAGCTGCTAATGCTGAAAAATAACAAACGAAAATTAAATAAAGCTGGAAATAAATTAAATTGCAAAAACATCATAAAATAGGAAATTAAACAAACTAAACTATAGAAATGCCTAAGTCTAAACATAGAGGAAGGTGCATCAAAATGCACTGATCAATGAAAAAGCTTGGTATTAATAAGAGTTTATACAAATTAACTTATGAAGAGTTTAGATGTCACCTTCATCGAGAATTCCGAGTTCTCGCCGAATCTTGAAGAATGATTCTTTTGCGAGTGGTTTCGTGAATATGTCGGCAAGTTGGTTATGCGTATCTACAAAAGTGACTTCAACATCTCTTTTGAGCTCGTGATCTTGGAGAAAATGATGTTGAATATCGATGTGTTTGGTTCTTGAGTGCATGACCAGATTTTTTGTGATGTTAATCGCACTTGTGTTGTCACATCGGAGAGGAATGCATCCAAGATCAATTCCGTAGTCGCTTAATTGTTGCTTTAGCCAAAGATTTTATGCACAACATCTTCCCGCCTCTATGTATTCCGCTTCAGCCGTACTAAGAGCAACACATGCTTGTTTCTTACATGACCATGAAACTAATGCATTTCCAAGGATGTGGCAGGTTCCAGTCGTGCTTTTTCGATCAGTTTTACAGCCTGCATTATCCGCGTCAAAATAACCAATTAAAGTATAAACACTACCTTTCGGATACCATAAGCCAACATTTGTCGTTCCCTTGAGATATTTCATGATTCTTTTGACTGCCGTGAGGTGTGACTCCTTTGGATTTGCTTGAAAGAGAGCATATAAACAAACACTAAACATTATGTCAGGACGGCTTGCCATCAAATATAATAAAGAACCAATCATACCTCGATACTTTGTAATATCAACTCATTTTCCCAATTCGTCTTGATCGACATAGGTTCCGGATCCCATTGGTGTTGACATAGCTTTACATTCATTCATATCAAATCTCTTTAACAACTATTTGCAATACTTTGATTGGTTGATAAAAATATCCGTCTTTTAGTTGCTCGATTTGCAATCCAAGGAATTAATTCGTCTTTCCCATCATAGACATTTCAAACTCGCCTTGCATCATTGATGCAAATTCTTCACATAGTTCCTTGTTTGTTGAACCGAAGATGATGTCGTTCACATATACTTGAACAAGTAAGGTATTATCCTTTATCTTTTTAATGAATAAATTTATGTCTACCTTTCCTTTTTCAAAACCTTTTTCGCATAAGAAATTACTTAGACGATCATACCATGCCTTTGGTGCTTGCTTTAGACCATAGAAAGCTTTCTTCAATTTGTATACATGTGAAGGATGCTTGAAATCGTCAAAGCTCGGGGGTTGTTTTACATAGACTTCTTCCTTGATGTATCCGTTTAAGAAGGTGCTTTTGACGTCCATTTGAAAAAGTTGAAAATTCATTGAACATGCATAAGCAAGTAATAGACGAATAGCTTCTAACCTTGCAACCGGAGTGAATGTTTCTTCAAAGTCAATTCCTTCCTCTTGATTGTACCCTTTAGCCACCAATCTTGCTTTGTTTCGAACAATTATTCCATTCTCATCAAATTTGTTCTTAAACACCCATCTTGTTTCGATAATACGTTTATCTTTTGGTCTAGAAACAAGTTCCCAAACTTGATTTCTCTCGAATTGGTTTAACTCTTCTTGCATAGCAATAACCCATTGATCATCTTCAAGAGCTTCATCAACTTTGGAAGGTTCTATTTGAGATACAAACGCCATATTCAAGCATGCATCTTTGAGATTTAATCTTGTAGCAACATCTTGACTTATGTCTCCGATCACTTTGTCGGTAGGATGATCTCTATGAATCCTCCATTCTTTTGGTAGATCGTTGACATTGGAATCTTGTTGAATCGGTCTAACTTATTCTTTAATGATATCTTTAGAAGTATCTTCTTCAGGAATTTCTACAAACACATCATCATTATCATAAATCACAATATCCTCCTTGGAGGGGTTAGATTCATCAAATTTGACATGCATAGATTCTTCAATAGTTAAAGTTCTTTTATTATAAATTCTAAAAGCTTTACTAGTAAGGGAATAACCAAGAAATATAACTTCATCTAATTTTTCGTCAAACTTACCAAGGTTGTCTTTGTCGTTGTTTAGGACAAAACACTTACAACAAAAAATATGAAAGAATGCAATATTTGGTTTTCTCCCTTTGAAAAGTTCAAAAGGAGTTTTCTTTAGAATAGGCCTAATATTGACACGGTTACTTACAAAACATGTCGTACTCACCGCATCCGCCCAAAAATACTTAGGAAGATTTGAGTCACTTAACATTGTTCTTGCAAGTTCCACCAATGTCCTATTCTTTCTTTCAACGACACCATTTTGTTGTGGAGTTCTTGGTGCGGAGAAGTTGTGTGAAATTCCATGTTCTTCACAAAATTCTTCAAATGAGGCATTTTGGAATTCTCCACCGTGGTCGCTTCTAATGGAGGCAATTGTAAGAGATTTCTCATTTTGTATTTGTTTCACGTACTTCTTGAATGCTTTGAATGCTTCACTTTTCTGCATTAAGAAGAAATTCCAAGTGTATCTAAAAAAATCATCTACAATTACTAATGCATAAACATTACCTCCAAAGCTTTTTGTTCTTGATGGACCAAAGAGATCCATGTGCAACAATTGTAGTGGCCTAGTTGTGGACACCACATTCTTGGATGTGAAAGTTGATTTAGTTTGCTTTACTTTTTGACAAGCGTCACATAACCTATCTTTGATGAATTTGATCTTCGGCAATCCAATAACCAAGTCATGTTTGATCAGTTTATTCAAGTGCTCCATATGGATGTGAGCAAACCTCTTATGTCATAACCATGATTCATTGTTACTTGCCAAGAGACACCTAACGTTCAAAGACAAGTTATCTAAGGAAATTAAGAAAATATTATTAACTCTTTTACCTTTTAGCATAACTTTATGAGTAACTTCGTTTTCAATCAAGCATTCATTTTTAGTGAAGTTGATTTTGAAACCTCGGTCACACAATTGGCTAATGATAAGTAAACTATGCTTTAGACCTTCCACATATAGGACATCCTTTATGGTTGTTGAAGGTGGTGAACCAACGATGCCTACACCAAGGATTCTTCCTTTGTTGTTGTCACCATAGGTAACAAATCCTTTGGCCTTAAGCGTTAGATGTGAAAATTTGCTTAGGTCACCCGTCATGTGCCTTGAACATCCACTATCAAGATATCATTCATTTGAAGAGGTCTTCAAGCATACCTACAAAAAAAAGTTAAGTTTTATTAGGTACCCAAATTTCCTTGGGTCCTTCAAAGTTAGTTCCTTTCTTTACCCCTACATAATATCCTTGAGCAATACTAAAATTTCTAATATAACATGCATTTGGAGTATGTCCTTTTATACCATAATAGAAACATGTAGGCTCAAAGTTGCTTTTATATCTAGGGGGATAATATTTTTTCTTATTGTTTCTTTTCTTCTTGACATATTGATGAACCCTTTTATGATTGTCACCTTTTTCCATAGGAATTTGTTCTTTAGCTTTAACAAAGATGGTCTTATTAGAAGTTTGTTTAGAAAATTTTGAGTAACCAAGACCACTTTTATCATTTGAGTATCTTTGATTACTAAGAACAATTTCCAATCCAATTTGTCCTTTTTCATATCTTTCTAGGACCCTTTTTAATTGTACTATTTGAAAAGAGATTGACTCACATTTAGTGCATGCAAAATTCTTAATTAGTTTTTCCTTTTCATCCTTAAAATTATTTTCCATTTTCTCAAGGTTTTCTTCTAAAGTTGTTATTTGTTTCTTTTGAGATGAAATGGTTTTATATAGAATTTTGCATTCACTTAAAAGTTCATCAATTGCTCCTGGAGCATCATTATCAAAAATAGAGAAATCACTACTAACCTTATTATCTTCATCGTTGGAATGATGTGATGCCATCAAAGCTAGATTTGCGCTTTGATCACTATCGGATTCTGATGAAGAACTTATTTCGTTGTCATCCCAAGCAATGTAGGCCTTCTTTTTGTAATCCTTCTTTCCTTTGTTGTCATGATTCTTTGCAAGTTTAGGACATTCCGGTTTGATGTGGCCTTACTTTCCACATTCATAGCATGTAATGTCTCCATTGGATGATGTTTCTTTTTCTTTATTCTTTGAGAACTTCTTTCTTCTTGTATAACTAGAGTTTCTAATATTATTTTTTGCACCAAAATATTTACCTAGTCTTTTTACAAGAAGCATAAAATTTTCGTCCTCTTCGGGATTGTCTTCTTTCTCCACTTCTTTGGGTTTAACTTTCAAGGAAATGCTCTTGGATTTCTTCTCTTGAATTTCATGTTTCTCCAATCATCCAAGTTTCGTATCATATTCTTGGAGTTTTCTAAATAGCGTAGCGGATGTCATTGTTGATAGACTTTTCTTTTCGGAAATCGTTACTTTAGGTTGCCATTCTCTTGATAAGGACCTAAGCACTTTAAGATTAAGTTCATCATTTGTTAGTGTCTTACCAAGTGCATTCAAGTGATTTGTCAAATGCACGAATCTTTTCTGCAAGTCTAGAATAGATTCTCCTGGTTGCATCCTGAACAGTTCGTACTTCTGACTCAATGTATTTAATCTGGATCGTTTGACTTCGGCAGTTCCTTCGTGAGTTTCAACAAGAGTGTCCCATATTTGCTTAGTTGTTGTACATGTTGAGATACAGAAGAATTCATCCATTCCAAGTGCACTTTGTAAAATATTTATGGCCTTTTTGTCGTAGAGAACTTTCTTCTTATCATCATCATCCCATGATCCTTACGGTTTTGATGAACCAACTCCGTTGACCACCGTCGTAGGAACAAACGAACCATTTTGAACAGCCTCCCATATTTCACTTCCTTGTGCTTCTAGATGCGCCTTTATGCGGATTTTCCAAAAGTCAAAATGTTCTCCACAAAACAAAGGAGGCTTGTTGTTGCTGCCACTGTCTTTGAATACAAGATTGTTATTTGCGGAAGCCATCTGGATTGTATAGGAACAGGTCACCTATAACCTGCTCCGGTGCCAATTGTAACTTGTAAATGCGCCTAAGAGGGGGGGGGGGGGGTGAATTAGGTTCTGAAAATTTATTTGCAATCTTTTACGATTCTTGGTTCTTTTTCCGGTTATGATGATAGTGACTTGAAAGTAAAGTGCAGGAAAGAAAAAGAGACACAGGAAAATTATAGTGGTTCCCCTCACACTCCGAGAGTACTCCACTCCCCCTTCAACACGAAAGGGATTTCACTATAGTTTAGAATTATTGCACAGCCTAATCACTCCAATGATGATGCCTACTATCTAATCTATAGGTAATCCAAGTGAATGAAGAACAATCCTCTTCAAACACTTCACTTGTTTCCAACAATCCTGGATAACAAGGTAATACAAAAATAATCTTTGAGATAAGTTTGAAATCTTTGATAGAATTTTGTTATCAATCTTCACGATCGATCTTCTTCTTGAAACAAAAATTACTCAAAACAAATATACAAGTGTTCTTGTGAAAGGAAGTTGTGATAGTGTGAAAGTTTATTCAAAGGCTTCTTTCAAAAATGTTGTTTGAACACTTAAAATGAAAATTGGAAGGATGAAGAAAAATTAGTAATTTGAATGATTTTGTTTCTTGAAGGTGAATTGGAATTTCAAAATTGATAGCAATTTATAATGATCAAAAATCCTTTTCAAAAAGGTGTGATTTTGGTGCAACAAAAAACAGTCACAAATAACACTGATAACCAATGCACATTTTCATGAAAAGCTGCCATTTTTGCTTGCTGGTTCAGTGTTAATCAGTTAACACCTTACAACGTTCAAAAATATTCAAATTTTACACATGTTAATTGGTTAACCATATAGGTTAATCGGTTAACCATATAGGTTAATCGGTTAACACTGTAACAAAATCACAAAATAATTAATTTTGAAGTCTGTTAATCGGTTAACCAATGTGTTAATCGATTAACACTGAAGTTTTTCCAGAAAATAATTAATTTTAATAAGAGTGAGTAACTTAAAATAGTTTTAAAAGTGTTAGTGGCATATGTGAAGAGAAAAGGTATTTTATGAACACTTGTATAGATATTTCCAAGTAATATTTGTTATACCTTTGCTTTGAACATCATCATTACTTGAAGCTTGTAATAGAGGCTTTGATTTATAGTAGACATATGCGAGAGTACTATCTTGATCTTTGATGTCCTTGTTTGATTACTTGATTCTCTTACTTTTTGCGTAGTGTATCTTGCGTAGAAAGCTTGTTCTTGTTGTCCTCATTAAAACATTAATGGGCTTGAAGCTTGCTTATACAACTGTCACTCCGGAAACTTGTGTTTGCCTTAAACCATCCCTCCTGTCATTCAACCTTTGAGAGGTGAGAGCTTGTGTCGAATTAGCTGAATATAAGATTGGAGATCATCTAGGAGAGTGGGTAGGTTAAAACAAACTTTGAGCCTTATATCCTTTCTTTCTAAAACCGTGAGCCAGGCCACGTTACAACCTTCAAAAGTCCTAATTGAAGCAGGTTTGTTTTAAAAGCATACTTTGGTAAAGATCGCGTCGAAACTGACTCCTAAAAAGATTTTCTTACCCTATGGGTAGTGATGTTGACATTCTGATAAGTGATTCATTCACTATATGTCACGACCCTATTGACGATGTGTTTCTCCAAGCAGATTTTCTTTCTGTCAAATCCTATTGATGATGTGTTTCTTCAAGCAGGTTTTTCTTTCCGTCAATTCGTATTGATGATGTGCATCCACAACAGGTTTTCTTTCCGTCGATTCCTATTGACGAAGTGGTTCAGAAGTTCGTCGAGGTGTTCTTTGGATATGTTTTCTTCCCGTCTACTATTAGACGATGTGATTCTGGATATGTTTTTTTTTCTGTCAATTCCTATTGGCAATGTGGCTTTGGAGTTCACTGATGTGTCTCTTTAGATATGGTGTTTTCTTCCCGTCTACTATCTGACGATGTAGATTTTGGATATAATGTTTTCTTCCCGTCTACCATTAGACGATGTGGATCTTCAGATATGGCGTTTCTTTCCATCAATTCCTATTGACGAGGTGGTTCTTTGGATATGTTTCTTCCCGTCTACCATTAGACGATGTGATTTTGGATATGGTTATCTTTCCGTCGATTCCTATTGACGAGGTGTTTCTCCGGATATGGTATTTCTTTCTGTCAACTCCTATTAACGATGTGATCTTGGATATGATGTTTTCTTCCCATCTACCATTAGACAATGTGATTTTGGATATGGTTTTCTTCCCGTCTACCATTAGACGATGTGAATTTTGGATATGTTTTCTTCCCGTCTATCATTAGACGATGTGATTTCGGATATGAATTTGGATATGGTATTTCTTCCCGTCTATCATTAGACGATGTGATCTTGGATATGATGTTTTCTTCCCGTCTACCATTAGATGATGTGAATTTTGGATATGTTTTCTTTCCGTCTATCATTAGACGATGTGATTCCAGATATGACTTTGGATATGGTATTTCTTCCCGTCTACCATTAGACGATGTGAATTTTGGATATGTTTTCTTCCTGTCTATCATTAGACGATGTGAGTTTTGGATATGGTTTTCTTCCCGTCTACCATTAGACAATGTGATTTTGGATTTGGTTTTCTTCCTGTCTACCATTAGACGATCTGATTTTTGGATATGGTTTGTTTCCCGTCTACCATTAGACGATGTGATTTTGGCTATGAGTTCTCTTTCAGATTGTGAATCGGTTGATTCCATTACCGACCGAGTGTCGAGCCTTCTTGTTAGCAGATGTTTTTACTGACGGATGTCGAGCCTGCTGGTTAGCAGATATTTGTTTCTTATCGATCGAGTGTCGAGCCTGCTTGTTAGCAGATGTTTTTACCGACCGAGTGTTGAGTCGTCTTATTAGCAGGTGTTTTTTACCGATGGATGTCGAGCCTACTTGATAGCAGATGTTTCTTTACGATTTCATGTCAATGCTTTCTAACTGGTGGTTAGTTAGCTATTTTCTCATAACTTTCGGATATTTCCTTGGAGATTCCACTTTGGTGGACATATTCTACAGTTAACCATCCCGATCAGATTGCAAATTTCTGGGTTCTTTTGTATTCAATCACCTTCTACCTGAAAGCGGTTGCTTTTCATCCCTTCAGGTCCAAGCTGTTTGAATAGGGGAAGTTGTTGCACCCTAAAATTTTCCCTCGAGTTTTCTAACTTTGACTGCCTTTTGCTTCGCATTTCATCTGCATATCATTTAGGTCAATCATTTCTCGCATGTTGCCTATGTTATTAGCCGAAATGGGTTTATCAGGATTTCAACCGCTTTGTTCGCATTTTCAGACGATTTAGACCAGTTCGAATGATGAGATTTATGTCGAAATCGAACGAAAGTTGTTCTCTTCCTGTTGGTTCAGGTTGTGCTGATAATTTTGGCGCATTTCGATGTTCGCCAGTTTTTTTCCGTTTTCATTTCGTGGCATTTTTTTTGGTTTTAATTTCATTTTTATAATTTGTTAATATAATATATTAATAAGCTTAAGTTTTAGAATTTTAAATAGATTTAATTAGTTTTAAATTAGAGTTTAGAATAGTTAAATATTGATTAGAATAGAATTTTTAGAACTAGAATTTAGATTAGTTTTTTGAAATAGATTTTTAATAAGAATTAGGAAATAGTTTTTTAGAATATAATTAGAATTTTTAGAAAATAAGATTAGAACTTAATTAGATTTTTAATCTAGAATGGAATTTTTTTGGTATGTAATTAGATTTCTAATTAGGTATTAGAATTAGAGTTTAGAATTTTCAAATAGAATTAGACTTAGAATTTTAATTAGAAGTTTTATTAAAATTTGATTATAATTTTATTGATGTAGAATATAATCAGTTAGGATTTAATTTTTCATTTAGATTAGAATTAGATTGTTAATTAGGATTAGATTATTAATTAGAAATTAAATTAGACTTTTATTTTAGAAATTAGAATTTGTTTATTAGAATTAGAACTTAGATTTTAGAAATTGAAATAGATTTTAATTATATTACATTAATAGTTAGATTAGGATTAGGTTTTTGTTAATAGAAAATTAAATAAAAATAAATAAAAAAGAAATAGAAAGAGGACACAGATGAGAGATTGGCAATTAGGGTTCGGAATGGGTATAAAAAGGGGGATTTCACTGTTCCAATGGGAATAAAAAAAACCTAGCCGCCCAAATCAATTGGAAAACCCTATTTTTTTCCTTCCTCTTCCCAAAATTAATCTGCTGCCCTATCTCTCCTTCATCTTCTCCATCCGAAATTTCGCCGCCGGAACCTTTTCTCCTCATTCCTAACCCAGCCGCCGCGACATCTCCTATTCGTCTTCCCCTCACAAACCCTCTTCTTCTTCTTCTGTGAGAACAAAAAAACCATCACCACATTTGTCATCTCCCTCCCGCGTTTCACCTGCTCTCTCTCTCTCACCTTCAAACCCACAACTACACATCTTTTTTGTTAACAAACAATCATCGTTCCCACCTTGAATTTTTGAACATGGTTTCAACACCCAAATCATCTGACGCTCTACACAACTACAACTCACTACTATTCTGTCTTCCTCTTCCACCTTATAACTTCGCCTTTCGATATACTCCAGGCCACAAATCTGCCACTACACTGTTAAAAAAAATCATGGAAAATCTCCGCGTGAAATCTCAATAGCTTCTCTGATTCAATCACCAACAACAACATCAAAATGCAACAAACCTCGCTCGTTCTACAAACAACAGGTTCCTCATCTACATTTTAATTTTGTTCTTAAGCTGGTGTTACTTAAAATTCTGGTAGGGAGATTTCAGATGTCCCAAGAACATTGATCTCTGCTGAAACAAGGACGAGGGCATATCATGACCAATTTAAATTTCTTTAACTTGTACCAATGTCATGGCGTCTGCTGTGACATCTGCAGGCTGACAGACCTATTTATCTAACCATTTAAATTATGCCGAATTGTAAATGCTGAAAGATAAATAACACAGTAATTGTTTACCCAGTTCGGTGTCAACAACAACTACATCTGGGGGCTACCAAGGCAGGAAGGAAATCCACTATTAGCATAATTAATTTAGAGTTAAACCTCCAGTTTACACTCCTCACTTAATCTCTATCCAATGCAATTTCAGCCTAGAGACACTCTAGTACCTGAGTATACCCACTCACTCCCCCTCAATCATACAACAGTGATTTATAATTCACTATTACAAAAACAATATGAAGAGACACTTCATACACACCTTGGTCTTGCTTCACAGCTTTGATCAAGGAGCTCACACACTCTTTCTTCACAGCTTTGAGTGAGACACAACCTAGAATCTACCTATCCAATGCAATCATCCACCAGACAATTGCTTGGAGTACAAGTATTCCTACACAGAATTCACACGTGAAGACTAGCCTTATTCACTCACAAATAAGACCTAACAGTCTAACCATGTCTACCACTATGCATCCAAAGATACAAAGGGTGACTTACATACACAAGGGACTCTCAAACCCTAGACCTTTATTTTACACTCAAGTTTTTCTTGATGTGAGTGCTTGTTTTTCCTCTGCTTCTGCTTCTCCTTTTACAATAGTACAAACTGGGCTTGGGCTGGTCACAAGTAACAAACATTTGTTTTAACAAAGTAAAACTAATTTCCACAATTCAAGGTGCTGTCCAATTAGGTCATGGCTTTTCGTGATATGGTCAGCACTGCCTAGAATCTCTCCTGAGATAACTCAGGAGTCATAACAGGTTTCCTAAAGTATAGCCTGAGCTTCCTCTTGCAATATAACAGAAAAACAAACCCTGCTCGTCTGATGTCATACGATCAATGTCATGACATTCAGTATGACATTCAGCTTTTACTTACTCTTAGCTGACCAGCTTGCTCTGCTGCACACTTCTGCAGAATCTTCTTCATGACAGTAGAAACAAGCATATTATAGTTTCCTAAAAAGTCTCAAAGATCCGTTTTATGAACACTAATTAAATCTGCACTTTGTTTCTAATAACACTCCTTTGGCCTGTACTTACTGATGAGGAATATCCATCACAGTCTCATCAGACCAAACCAACTCTGTCAAGAGATATACACTAGCAGCTCCTTCTGTTGTCATGCAACGATGACAGCACACCTCACTTACCACCTGTGAGGAACTTCATCACAACTTAACCTGTTGTGGCTGCACACCACACTCACCTCCTGTGAGGAACTTCAATACAACTCAACCTGTTGTGGCTACTGCTAACACATAGCAGCTACTACACTCCTAACAACCTTAGGATCATACTTTGAGGAGATGACCTTATCAATCCACATAGTAGTAGTGATACTCAGTATGTCAGTTATGTCATCAGCTGCTGCTAGCTCCTACTGCCTCCATGACATCCATAATAGTAGTTTTGTCATCAGCTCCTGCTAGCTCCTACTGCACCAGTACTCCTGTTGTTTCTCACACGTGACAGTAGTTCTGTCATGACAGCAAATGGATGTCGTGATGGATGTTACGACATTCAGCATGACATTCACATTAAACCACTCCACAGCAGTTCTATCACCACAGTAGATGGAGATGTTATAATATCCTGCTTATCATCAGTGCAAGATCATGTTTTACCAAAATTTAGTCAATCATAGAACCATAGAACCATGGAACTAACAATCTCCCCCGTTGGCAAATTTTGGCTAAAACAACTTATCAGGGCAGCAGCAGTAGTTTTTCCAGCCTCACGCACTATCATTCTCCCCCTTGATAGTTGCAACAGATAACAACACTTAACTCCCCCTTGGTTTAGTCAAAAATTGACAAAAATTGGAGTAAGTGTACATACTGCACATGGTGTCCAAGTCTACCATTTCTTGATCTCTAAAGGCTGCACCAACAATCATGGACAATCAGTCTTGAATCTTGGGTTCTTGTCTTGTCTGAAGCTGCACCTTCAGGTATGACACTTTTGACATCACCAATTAAAGGATAATGAATTAACTACTTGCCACAAGTAACAATTAATCTTAAATCCCCAATTTGAGACACACAAATCTTCTGTAGAGAAAAATAAATTCTCCCAGACAGTAACCCATGAACATGTTGCCAAGGCACAACAATACACTAGCTAGCACAATATCAAGACATCTTGTCTAACATTACACCCTCATTAGTGGTTCAAGATCATAAGCTTGCCTGAGAATCAACACCTTTGCATACAGTTCCATGTACACAGCTCCCCATGTCATGCATACTCAGTACTCCCCCTGAAAGAGAGAATCCAAACATGTGAAGACTTTCTTCAACATCTTCATACTGCAACTTTATATTCCTACAAACCATACTAGAACATATAGCAGAAGAGTTGCAGGATAACTCTCTGTAAGATCTCCAAACAGTCATGGTAAATGCCATGTTTCCTTGACTTTTAGAGAACCAGAGCTGATGGTGTCTTGATCTTCACCTTTGTGCAATCTGATTTGGTCCATTGGCATCCAATGACAGACCCAAGAGGAATACCTGTAATCTTCACCATGAGCTTGGATCAATAACCCAATGTCACAACACCTGGTATGACATTGAATGTATGTCATTCCACTCTCCTAGGGGTATACAGTCACAAACTGCTTGAAGCTACAAGCAATCTTGAGACACAACTGTACCATTGCAGCAACATACCCTAGATAGAAGTATACCTCCCAATGCCAAGGATAACTAGTGCTCTATTTCCAGAAGCACGTGAATGGAAAACATAAGACTCATCTTCATGTCTTCAAGAGCTCACTCCCTGTTCAACACACCTGATGAACGCATCCACTTACTGCTTGAACCATAGGTAACTACTACACTCATCAGGCAGAATCTCTCCCTCTATCTTTTATACAAGCTGCTCCAAGATCACCATATTATATCTCAAGACCAACCTCATGCTTATACTGCTCCACTTCTTTCTGGAGTTACCACTCCTCCACAAGACTTTTGGACTGAACACCTCATAATCCAAGACATTCTTTCCTCATCATTCTCCCATATGATAAGTTAGAACACTTCTGGTTTGATGAATATTCACATCCATATAAATCATCATAGTCCAGATGCAATGAACCACTCTAGTCTTGTACAAAACCTTCACATCATACTCCAAGACAATCATTCTACCTTATCATTATCCCGTATGGCAAGATAGAGTACTTCTTAGTCAGATGTGAATCATAAGTTCCACAACAGATCTTCAAGTCCAGCAAATAAAGTGATGTTCTGACAGACATCATACCTTAACCACTTGAACTTACTATCTGAGCAGTAATCCAATTTGAGGATCTTCAGAGAGCACAACTCTACCAGCTTGATCAAATACCTCTCCAAAAGAGGGTAATCTTCCATACACAACTTAAGGCTTCTACCACAAGCTTCAATATATGAATAGAAACAGATCCTCCTTTGGTCTTCAACCAACTACCCTTCTGCACAAGAGTTATTAGTTCCAAGCATGAACAGACCCAGAACCTTCTGTGGTCTTCAAATAACTACCCTTCTGCATAAGAATAGTTTTTCAAAGGCTCACTACTTAAATAACCAAATGCCACTGTTTGGTTATTCAGCATCTTTCAGAGCTCTAGAAAATCTGCAAGCTTGATCTTCACATCCTACATGCTCCAAGGCATCTTAGATACACCAAGACTTGGACCTGTAACACCCTCTTCTTCACACAGCTCCTGCAAATTGCATGAGATAGTATCAATTCCACTCATACCTGACAGATCAACTTATCTTCAATTGATGTACCACAACATCCATTGAGGCCCTGAAGTTACTCCTGGGTGTCACAACATCTGATAAGACATTCTGCTGATGAATTCAGTCCTTCATTATGCCATTCAGAAGAGCCTCATCATTACTGATAGCAAGTTGAGTAGACAGCCTATATTCTGCAATAGCTACCTTTGAGATGCATTTGCTCCAGAAAACTCCTCTTTAGAGAAACCAAGTGTGCCAAGGCTTGATTCTTTTAGGGAGGAAGGATCACACAAGTCTTTACAAAAGGATTCCCGCTTTCCTTAAGTAGAAACTTCTTTAGAAAATCAGAGATACCTGCCACTTATCCTTGACCTCCAAGTTGATCCAGATCTCATGCTCCTGTGCACTTAGATCAGAAATAAACTGACCCAAGCAGAGCTACCAACACCATCTTCTTGGCCAGTTTCTTGCCAGGAAACTTTCTAGATATGCTTCTAGTAGAGACTATAGCACACCTGCTGCACTTCCAATAAACTGATTCAAGAGAATTATCTTCATCTCCACTTCCATCAGCACTACATTCTAGTCTTAGTTTCTTGCCAGGAAACTTACTAGAATAAAGTCAGATCCTACCACACATGCGTATGGTACCAAGATCATCAGCATTATCTCCTTTGATATAGTGATTCACTCTGCTGATGGAATGTCTCAACATTTGGTTGAACATTAGATTCTTGAAGTAGATCAAACAAATCAGGGGCCTTCTGCTTATGCTTCTATTGAGGAGGAATCTTGATCATTGACTAAGGATAATTCATTAAATATTTATGGAGATCTCAAATAGCAATGAATCTTAAATCCTTATAATCAATCCTTCTCTGATCTTCATGGATAACCAATTAAATACGTGTATAGTCCATAAATAGAAATTGGTCTTAAATCCACACAACTTCAGGAATGCCAGGGCTGAAGCATCAAGGCTAACACCCTTGACTTAACCTGCATATGACTTCCTCTGCTGATAGAATCCTTGCAAGTCATGAGTGGTGAAAATAAATCACCTCCCACTATCATCTCTAGCACAGCTTCCAGCAATCTGCCACAGCCATACATCAAACTGCATATAGGTCAGTCTTCTCCTAGGGCTACCAGAGTTCTTTCATCAGAAAAATATGCAGCAGAACCACCAAAAGAACATCTTCAACATGCCCTAAACAAGATGTCAGAACCTTCAACAGGTCATAGGACAGAAGTAGCCACTCCTCCTTTGGCATAACATACAGCAGGTCATAGAAGCTCCTATATCAGAGGGCACAGCAGCAGATACAAGCTTCTCTTTAGCTCCATGAGCAGTAGCTCAAGCATTCAGCAAGCTCAGCAACTCAGCTACAACTTTTCCTTGTTCCAAAACACCAGAAAGTATCTCCCAAGATCTCATCCAAAACAGACAGGATGCCTGCTCTGATACCAAATGAAATTCTGGTAGGGAGATTTCAGATGTCCCAAGAACATTGATCTCTGCTGAAACAAGGACGAGGGCATATCATGACCAATTTAAATTTCTTTAACTTGTACCAATGTCATGACCAATTTCATGGCGTCTGTTGTGACATCTGCAGGCTGACAGACCTATTTATCTAACCATTTAAATTATGCAGAATTGAAAATGTTGAATGATAAATAACACAGTAATTGTTTACCCAGTTTGGTGTCAACAACACCTACATCTGGGGGCTACCAAGCCAGGAAAGAAATCCACTATTAGCTGAATTAATTTAGAGGTAAACCTCCAGTTTACACTCCTCACTTAATCTCTACCCAATGCAGTTTCAGGCTAGAGACACTCAAGTACCTGAGTATACCCACTCACTCCCCCTCAATCACACAACAGTGATTTATAATTCACTATTACAAAAACAATATGAAGAGACACCTCATACACACCTTGATCTTGCTTCACCACTTTGATCAAGGAGCTCACACACTCTTTCTTCACAGCTTTGAGTGAGACACAGCCTAGAATCTACCTATCCAATGAAATCATCCACCAGACAATTGCTTGGAGTACAAGTATTCCTAAACAGAATTCACATGTGAAGACTAGCCTTATTCACTGACAAATAAGACCTAATAGTCTAACCATGTCTACCACTATGCATCCAAAGATACAAAGGGTGACTTACATACACAAGGGACTCTCAAACCCTAGACCTTTATTTTACACTCAAGTTTTTCTTGATGTGAGTGCTTGTTTTTCCTCTGCTTCTGCTTCTCCTTTTACAATAGTACAAACTGGGCTTGGGCTGGTCACAAGTAACAAACATTTGTTTTAACAAAGTAAAACTAATTTCCACAATTCAAGGTGCTGTCCAATTAGGTCATGGCTTTTCATGATATGGTCAGCACTGCCTAGAATCTCTCCTGAGATAACTCAGGAGTCATAACAGGTTTCCTAAAGTATAGCCTGAGCTTCCTCTTGCAATATAACAGAAAAACAAACCCTGCTCGTCTGATGTCATACGATCAATGTCATGACATTCAGTATGACATTCAACTTTTACTTACTCTTAGCTGACCAGCTTGCTCTGCTGCACACTTCTGCAGAATCTTCTTCATGACAGTAGAAACAAGCATATTATAGTTTCCTAAAAAGTCTCAAAGATCCGTTTTATGAACACTAATTAAATCTGCACTTTGTTTCTAATAACACTCCTTTGGCCTGTACTTACTGATGAGGAATATCCATCACAGTCTCATCAGACCAAACTAACTCTGTCAAGAGATATACACTAGCAGCTCCTTCTGTTGTCATGCAGCGATGACAGCACACCTCACTTACCACCTGTGAGGAACTTCATCACAACTTAACCTGTTGTGGTTGCACACCTCACTCACCTCCTGTGAGGAACTTCAACACAACTCAACCTGTTGTGACCTTATCAATCCACATAGCAGCAGTGATACTCAGTATGTCAGTTATGTCATCAGCTCCTGCTAGCTCCTGTTGCCTCCAAGACATCCATAACAACAGTTCTGTCATCAGCTCCTGCTAGCTCCTACTGTTTCTCACACATGACAGTAGTTTTGTCATGACAGCAGATGGATGTCGTGATGGATGTTACGACATTCAGCATGACATTCACATTAAACCACTCCACAACAGTTCTGTCACCACAGCAGATGGAGATGTTATAATATCCTACTTATCATCAGTGCAAGATCATGTTTTACCAAAATTTAGCCAATCATAGAACCATAGAACCATGAAACTAACATTACTTTTGACAGGAAATTAATGGCTTCATTTCAAATCTTCCATATTGCAAAATCAAAATGTTGCAGGCCTACTGAAAGTGATGACACAAATTTGTTGTGTGTTTTAATTCGTATCAACGGTTTCGTACGGTGTTGCTGCTTATGAAGTTGCGAAGACCTATTCGTATTAAAACACCATACCACTGTTGTGATTAGTGTGTGTCAAATATGCGATCTTGCTGCTTTACGTGGCGGTCTCATATGCGAGATACAAGGGGATTTCATCGGAGGAGCTGCTTCTCAAGTTCAAGTTAACAACAACTTGCATTCACCCGACGAATCATATGACACAATACTAATTGATAATGCATCACTTTTGTTGTAGTGTTACGGTCTATTTTGATATTAAAAAAGATCAACAAAGAAGAAGAAGGAAAAGAGTCAGAACGGTGTGGTTTTGAAATAGGAAATGGCGAAGAAACAACGAAGAGATCGAAGCTGCAAAAAGACATGTGAGGGTGAACTTTTTTCTCTGAACCTTGAGATTGATTTGAGGATGGGTTTCTTTTTCTTTTAAGCCTTATTGTTGCTTTTATGGATCGGGCTTCTTAGCCCATTTTCTTTTCTTATTTTTTTATTTTATTTTATTTTATTTTACTTTATTTACTTGATTAAAGTTTGATTTTGTTTTAATTAGTTTTTATTTTACTAATTAGTTATTGACTTAGGATTATTATTTGAGTTGAAATTTGATCTTTTAATTAATTTAGGATTAGATTAGAGATTCACTTTAGAATTTAGGTTTTAATTTTTTTTATTTTGATTTTAATTAGTAGAGATTAACTATAGAAATCAGTTTTTTAGTTAGTGATTTCTTAAATTAGAATATTAATTAGTTTTTTTTTCATTAATTTCTTTTAGAATCTTAATTTAGAATTAGACTTTTATTTAGAATTTTAGTTAGAACTAATTTTTGATTAACTTAGAATTAGACTTTAATTAGATTTTGACTCAATTTAACTTCTAATTTTGTTCTTGATTCTCGAGAGCGTTTGTGAATATTTTTCCGACACTCGTACATATTTGCGTTGGATATTAACTCGAGTTTCAATACTCGATGTTGTTGGTGATTGCAATGCTTCTTGTTTTCTTGTCATTCACCATTTCTTCTTTTCAAAACTTTTCTCTCCTAAAAACCTCGGTCCCGTACCGAGTGCATTTTCGAAACTCTTTTCTCAACAAAAACGTGAATGGTCGTGGAGTGCTTAGGCGTAGGCCTTCTCCTATCCCGAGTGCTTGACATTACCATAGGGTTCACTGTCGTAAAGCACTTACCATTCAAGACCAAAAACACCTTTCAATAAGATAATGAAGTTCTCTTTGTATTGTATTAAAGAGAGGGGATTGAGTGTAAACTTCTTCCTCTCCGAGTGTCAGGATACTCACTGTAGAGTGTGTGGTCTCGATACTCATATTTCAATACGAATACATGATTATGTTCACCACCTTGACTTTTCAAAACTTCTTTCTGAAACACTTTTTCTCCTAAAAACCTTGGTCCCGTACCGAGTGCATTTTCGAAACTCTTTTTTCAATAAAACTCGAATGGTCGTGGAGTGGTTAGGCGTAGGCCTTCTCCTATCCCGAGTGCTTGACATTACTGTTAGGGTTCATTGTCGCAAAGCACTTACCATTCAAGATCAAAGACATTTTAATAAGAGAATGAAATTCTCTTTGTATTGAACTAAAGAGAGAGGATTGAGTGTAGACTTCTTCCTCTCCGAGTATCAGGATACTCACTGTAGAGTGTGCGGTCTCGATACTCGTCTTTCAATATGAAGACGCGGCTGTATTCGCCACACCATTTTCATAACAAAACTTTGAGATAAATAATTGGGTACTACCCGCAAGAGGTTACCATCCGATGACATATTTCACCCCTAAAAACAACTCCCACAAATCAAATGTGACATCTTGCCTCGCATGGCAAAAACTCGCTCTTCAAAAAGGATATGTCACGTCTGTTCTATTGCAAACAGGTAATGCCTAAGTCTCCAATGAGTGAGCAGTAATACACCTAAACTGCTAGAATGCGCTACGATAACATCATCCACAAAAACACCGGTTAACCATTTCACGAACTATGTTGCTCTGATTTCTCATGCCAGATGAGAATACGTAGGCACAAGACGATGATGTCTTGGCGAGCACAATTTTTTCTTCTTTCTGTAGTTTCATGAACTACGTTGCTCTGATTTTGCATGCCATTTGAGAATACGTAGGCATAATACGACGATGTCTTGGCGAGCACTCTTCTTTCTTTTCCACCCTTTCCCCCAGAAGGACAGGCTACGTCCGTTCTACTGCAAACAGGTAACGCCTAAGTCTCCAACGAACGAGAAGCAATACACCTAAACTGCTAGAATGCGTATGCTAGCATCATCTACCAGAACTTCCCATTCAACCATAGTAGCCCGAACTACAACTACTCTGATTCTTTACTTCTTTCAATTAAAGATACGTAGGCACAAGGGCCATAATCCTTGCCGAGCACTTTCCCCTCCTTTATCCGTAGTCCTCCAAACTACGTCGACTCTAACTTTCTCACACCCGTTGAGAATACGGAGGCCTAGGACCGCGAGGTCCTATCGAGTCCTTTCTTCCCTTTCTCTCTCTCTTGCCCCTATTTCTAACCCTTCTCTTATCCCTAGGAACACTCTTTATAACAATAATCTTTTAGCAAATATCTTCACACATCGAAAAACAAATGGTTCCCATCGAGTACGATGGATGCGAGGGGTGCTAATACCTTCTCTTCGCATAACCGGCATCCGAACCCGTTCTTTGGTCGCGAGAATATCTTATCCGTTCTTTTCTTAAGGTTTTCTCGATGTTTTCCTTTCCCCTCATGGGATAAATAAAGTTCGATGGCAACTCTTATGTCTTTCATTTTGCCTCCCCGTCGTTGCATTTTTCGAGTAGCGACACTGAATCCTATGAGCTAAGCTCAAAAGTTGTGTTGGCTTTTTAAAATTAATTAGTTTCCTATCCTAACTAGTGATTCGGTCACAAGTTATTGTGATATCTTTTCAATAAATAAAAAAACTTTAAGACAAGCGTGTGTGTTGCATTAGCAGTTTCAGAATTAACATTTATTTTGCTCGCTAACATTGCTTGATATCATAGAAGCTTGCATACAAACAACAATGATGAGCTTAATCTTTTAAGACTTGAAACTCTGGAAAAAAAGGGAGAAACATTAAAATAATGATCATATCCAGGGGCATGCTGCTGAAGACTCTGCTGACCAGGGGAAAGTTTGTTTCCTAGTTGTTGCTTTCACAAACTAACCATCCCTAAGGGAGAAAGTTTGAAGTTTCAGCTATACAGAATGCAGTCAATCTGGGGAAATTACGTCAAGATTCGATAAATCTCTCCAAGAGTTGAAAGATATTGGAACATCTTGTATTCCAAGTTTTCTGTAAAATCCTCTTGGAATGACTTTCTTCTCATAAACTATGTGATCTTGGGGCATTTGAGAATTGAAGATTATTTTATTCATTCACAACAAATGTTGTTCGAAATATCGACCACCACGCAGTTCATCAATGCAGAGCTACTTTGTTCTCATAATATTATTCACCCATACCCCAAAGAGCTCCTGACTCAAGTAGTGTGATGATTCCCCATTAAGTCTCTACCATAGGTAGTCATGACAATTCCATGGTGAATCTCCACTTCAAGCAGTTATAGCATGTCTGGTGCAAGATTTCCCTTATTAGTAACCTAAGCATCCACCAGTGAATTTCCTTGGCTTCAACCTTCCCAGTGAAGTGAATGTTATTTCACTCCTTAACCGACTTCTTACAACTTCAATCTTCCCTAGAAAAGTGGATGTTTATTTCATCCTTATAGAGTCTCAACTCTGATATCTGCAACTACGACTTTGATCTGAGTTCCCTTAATGAAGTGGATATTTATTTTATCCCTTGTGAGGCCTCAACTCTAGAATCTCCGATAAGACTTCCTTTCAGTCTACTTCAGTTCGTATTCGATATTTATTTTATCCCTTATGAAGTTTTTTCAATCATGAGTTTAATCCTTTCCCAGTGAATCTTTCTCATCCCAACAGAGCAGCGAGATTCATCTTGACAATCCCTTAAGTTAAGTAATGATATAATATCCCCAAGTGGAGTGCTCTCTTTTCCCCAGAGAAGTTTGAAGCCTTGAAGAAATATTGTGATTCTATGTGTGGCTTTCCATTCACCCCAGTGATGCTTCTATCTTATGAAGATTGGCCGAGTATCCGTGTCAAGATTTTTATTTCATCTCTGATTTACTTCTCCTTGTTTTTTTTGTCATGATAAGCATAACATGGCATACATTCATTCATATGGATACATGGCATATGTGCATTTTGCATTTTTGTGTTTGTTTGTTTGTTTACTTTGGCCGTGTTTATCCCTAAGTGATTGGGTTTGTCTTCTCCCTCCAAGTAGAGTCGTCAGCCCTAAGCTGAAAGAGCACATCCTTTCTAATTCTCCACTGAGTTTGATTCTCAAGGAATACGGTTGCTTTAGTTTTCTTTTTAATTTTTTGATAAAGATAAACCCCAATTGAGTTCATTCCTCAATGGGTAGAGTCTTGCTTGACCGTTTCTCTTCAGTTATTTCCTGAATTGAACTTAAGTCCCTGACAATCACAATTTTGATTCTCTCTAGGCTTTTGAACCTGGATTGAACGTGCATTTATTTTGAACTTTTTCCCCCCGGGAAGAATCTATTTGAGGATCACCATTGAAGATAAAATATTTCCTCAACGGTAGTGTTACAACATTTCTTAATAATTTATACCCAGACAACTATCACACCCTCTTTTTCACCCTAACCTTTGACCTCCATATCATTATCATTTGCATTAGCATTTTCATTTAGCATTGACCTTAGATAGGGGATCAAGGCATCTTATCCAACAATCAACATAAGAGCTTCATGTGCATAGCTCATCCAAGAGCTCAAGCTCAAATTTGTGGCAATCTCATGTTACAAGGTCTTCATCATCAATGCATGTCACTCAACCACTTGAATGAAGAATACAAGCATTGATTCTTCTCCTGCTATCTCATGGATAACAAGTTAAGATCTTGGTTCAAAGGATATTTGTATTAAGTTCTTTGAGTAAGACATGATTCTAAAGACCATCACACACTTTTAGGGTCATCTACATGGATTATGTGTCATCACAAGCCATCACAAGAGCCTCAATCAGTGGAAATGGTCCTAGGGTTTCATCTGGTCAACAAAAGTCAATTGTGATTCAATTAGGTCAAGTTCTTGGACCTGAAGGTCCGTCAAGGGCATGATAGGTGTTTTCAAGTGATTTCATATGTTTGGAACGAGAAGAATCAAGAAGGAACATAAAATCAAGAGTTTGACTAAATTAGGGCTTTGATGGAAATTTTTCTAAGTGTAGAAAACCCTAATTCTAGCCATCTTGCAACTTCCATAACTTTCACATTTTTTATCCAATGAAGGAAAACTTGCTACCAAATTAAAGAGGACATCTTGAACTATAAGTTTGTGGAAGGAAGCATGTCCAAAAGATTCATGGTTTAGGAGATATGATGAGCTAAAGTTGGAAAAATGGAGATTATGACATTTCAACACTTAGAACTTTTCTAAGTATAGAAAATCAGTTTGAGGTACCTACTTTCAAGCCCATTTTTCATGGTGATGCAAGCTTCAATTGAATTTTCCTACAACATGAGAGTTGTAGAGTAGCTTTCTCTTGAGTATTAGATCATCTCCATTGGATGTGTAGAACTCAAATTATGATGCTCCCAAATTAGGGTTTCAAAGATGTCATGTTTGGCAAGTGGTTAGATAGATTTTTCAACCAAGCTTCCAAGGAATTTTTCACTAAGCTCTTTATCTCAAATGAGTTTTTCCATTCCATGAAAGTTGAAGATCACCTTTCAGGCTTTTCATACATTACAAGAACATTCTCATTGGATCAAAATTCAGCAAGATATGTGGATTCATAGATGGGATGTCAAAGTTGCCAAAGGTTCATAACTTAGAATTTTTTTCTAAGTTACCTTGGGACAGATTTTGGACACATTTTCAATTCCAATTTTCTCATCCTTCCAAGATTCATTTCAAAGTTATTTGAACATCAAACTTGCTCACCATACTTCTAACTTTCTCTCAAGCTAAAGATCTCATGGATTGGACCATTATTCATGAAGCTATGATGGTTCAAAGTAAAGTATATGGACATGATTCTCATGCAGGATGCCTCACAATTTGGTGCACAAACATGAAACAAGGAAGCGACAACCTTGGTGTCTCAAAATAACACGCATAATACACTCTATTCATGCCACAAACTTTGCCTCAAACACACCAACATGTCATGTACCTTGTACATGCTTCATGAGAAAGTTTTGCTTCATTTGGAAAATGACAAGAGAGAAAACACAATGACTGATCCATTACTCTCTTTTTGGTATGCAGCCACCCAAAAAAAAAGACCACATGAACCACTTAAATCACCATGAGCCATGCTACCCGTACCATTTTATCACACTCACTCCTTTTTTTCAAATTTCATACAAATTTTTACCACTAAATTTTTACCATTGTGACTCTGTACTTTACCACACAAATACATCATATATAAAGCAAAAACCCTAGAGGATGAGGGGACATTCATTCTGCTCAGTAACAAAACCCTAAGAGCTCTCTCTCTCACTCTGAAAACTGATTTTCTTTGAACCAGTGGGTAAAAGGCTCCTCATTCATTTTTCTTGTTCAAGACACTCTTATGAGAACTTCTGAAGATTAAAGGATGGATTTTGAGGCTTGCTTACACGTGGAAAAATCCATTTCAAAGCTTGCTCAGAGGTAATCTTTTGATTCTGTTTCACCCTTTTCTAAGTAACCGTTAAGCATGTTGTGAGCTCGTCTGATGTCCTACAGAGATGTAGGCATTGTTTGGATTAGTTTAGGTCATGTTTGAGCATGTTCAGATTGGCACCTTGATTTTTTGTTTGCTTCGATTCATCAGTTTTTTGCATTTTAAAGTTTTGTTTGATCATGGATTTGAAACCAGCATGAGAAGCTTTTCATTTTGATGGCCATTTTCTATTATTTGGTGGTGGTTTTTGGTCTACAAATTTGGATTCATGGACGGAGAAGATAACCGGAGCTAGGGCTTTGGCGTATGAGACCAAGGTCTTAAGCTGATGGGGCTTGTTGGACTTTCTCACGTGGCCTTTTGACTTGCTAAGGTGTATTAATTAAACGTTGTGTTTCATTTAGAATGCTGGCTTTTTATGGTCGCTGGGTTAATTGGTTGATGGGCCTAGCTTGCTATCTACACCACCCTCATTTGGGCCCAATGTGTTATTTAACTGGTTTTTAGTTCATTTCCAGGATTGCTATTACACCCCCTTTTATTTTATTTCTTTTTATTTTTCTTTTATTTTCACATTCTCATTTCATTTTATTTTAAATACTTCCAACCATTTTAAAAATGCACAAAAATATACTTTTGATCCTTTAATGTCTTTTATTAATTTTCATAATTTTATTTATTTTTTATTTATTTGTTTCCTATTTATTTTTTATTTATATTTTAGTAGGTACTTCCATTGATACCGTTGTATTAGGGTTGAGGATTTGATTGACCTATGCTCATCATTTGAGGCTAATTATTTAGCCACATTAAGACCATTGAATGAGGGCTATGTGATGTTATTTTGAGTTACCTAAGGTGACTTTCCATTTCTTACTTTTTGACCCTCGATTCACGCCCGATTGGATACATAGCTTGCATGATTCAACCATTTTGAACATTGTCCTTAGCCTATCTTCTTCCCATATTTTTCATTTGTTTAAGCATGTGTTTAGACTTATGTTTGCTTATTTTTTGGGATTTTATTGGAGTGTCTTACTATTTTTGGTGGAGGCCTCTTTAGGGGTTGTTGACAATTCCTCATGTTTGAGCCATATGCCTAGCTTATGGATCCCTTGACCTAGTTAAGGTTGATTATAGTTTGAAGAATTTTGGAATATGATAACATACTACCTTGAGGTTCTTCTTCCTTTGCTTTCATGGTCTTTTAACCTTTTTCCTATTTTTTGTTGATTTTACAAGTTTGGTATTGTTTGAGTGTTTCATTTAGCTACCTTTTGAGCTAGTCTTGCTTTGATACTTCTTTACATGTGTTAGTTGAAGCTTATTGATCTTTATATGTTTCATCTAAGATGTTTAACTTGCTGGTAAAGGTGTTTGTACCCTAATTTCATGATCACATTATCTCACACGCACTTCGCACGGTCCTTTGTTCATTGTGAGATTACTTGACTTGTGATTTGTACATGCTTTGGATACTATTCTCATGTCTTGCTTTTTTGATCTATGATGAATTGTGGATTGATGTGATTGTTGACCATATTTTTTTCATCTTATATATTACATGTATTGATCATTTGTTTCATATTTTTATATGTTTTTGCACTCATGATTATTCATTGATTATCTTGATGATTTTGACTTCTTGGTCTTGTTTTGATGTTTCTCTTTTAGTGCATCATTGTACATACCTCCTTCATACTTCACATTTCACTTCCCCCTTGGTGGGCATTATGTATCCCTATCCCCCATTACAATGTAATAGTATAGTTCTTTTGCTTTCTTATTTGTGCTTGCTTGCTTGTTAAGAAAGTTAAAATGAACTAGGCTAGAACACCTTTTCAAAATAAAGAACAAATAAGGTCTGATCCAACATCAAGTCATTTTAAAAAAATCATTAATTTGAACCACCTTAGGGTTTCTTCTCTCATCTCATTCTCTTTTCTTATCTCTTCCATCAACCCCACATTAACCTTGTACGGATTGCACCTGTGTATGTCGATTGCTTCGCGCATCGCCATCAACCTACCTTAATCTATTCACCACCCTTTCTTTGCAAAACTTCTCTATATTTATTTTTGTCTCTTTGAGTCTAAAAAACCTTGGTATTGTACCAAGTTCATTTTCAAACTCTTTTCTTAATAAACTTGGATGGTTGTGGAGCGGTTAGGCGAAGGACTTGTCCTATCCCGAGTGCTTGACATTACCTTTAGGGTTCACTCTCATAAAGCACTTACCATTCAAAATTAAAACACTTTAAATAAAATAATAAGGTTCTCTTTGTATTGAACTAAAGAGAAAGGATTGAGTGTAGACTTCTTCCTCTCCGAGTATTAGGATACTCACTTTAGAGTGTGTGGTCTCGATACTCGTCTTTCAATACAAAGACGTGACTACATTCGCCATACCATTTTCACAATAAATCTTTTGTGATAAAGAATTGGGTACTACCCGTAAGGGGTTACTATCCGAGGACTTATTTCACCCCTAAAAAATAACCTTTAACAAATCATATGTGACATCTTGTCCTGAGGGCGAAAACTATTTCTTTTTCAAAAAGGACATGTTACGTCCGTTCTATTGCAAATAAGTAACGCCTAAGACTCCACAAGCGAGCTGCAATACACCTAACTGCTAGAATGTGCACGTTGGCATTGTCGATATAAAACACTATCAAACCGTAGTTTGAACTACGGACGCTCTGTCCATATAAAATACCATCAAACTGTAGTTTGAACTATGGACGCTCTGATTCTTCAATTCTTTTAAGTGAAGATACGTAGGCACAAGAGCCCCAATCCTTGGTGAGCACACTTCCATCTTTTTATTCGTAGTCCTCCGAACTATGTTGACTCTGAATTTCCCATACCTGTAGAGAATTCGTAGGCATAGGACTGCGAGGTCCTATCAAGTCTCCTTCCCCTTTTCTCCTCTTTTTTCCCCTCATATTTATTTTATACCCTTCTGTCTCCCTTTAGAACACTCTTAAAAAGAAATACCCTTTTAGTGACATCCTCACACATAGACAAGCAAATGGTTCCCATCGAGAACGACGGATGTGAGGGGTGTTAATACCTTCCCTTCGCATAACCAGCTTCCGAACCCTTTCTGTTGGTTGCGAGACCATCTTATACATTTCCTTCTTGGGGCTTTTGTTGATGTTTTCCCTTCCCCTTTTGGGATAAATAAAGTTTGATGGCGATTTTTTTTTCCACTTTCGCCTTTCCGTCGTTACATTTTTTCGAGTAGCGATAACAAAAAGTGACAGCTCTTTATTTGGGCAGCTTGTTTCGTTCTTAGGTTTTCTATTTGGATGACAAATGGAAGTCTTCTTAAGACAGTTTATCTATACCCAACGAGATCATCAAAGTTATCAACTCGTCCTTCATCAAATGGCATCTCTTCGAAAATCCGTTAGAGAAGTTTGGTGAAGACTTTACAACTGTTTCTCTTTATCTGAGAATTCCTTATACAAGGACTTTATTTTCTCTAATGCAACTTTAAACTACAGCAATACTTCTCCTCAGTGATGTTCTCCCCAGTGAGTCCACTATTCAAAGTTACTTCCATCAAATGGCATCTTTTCGAGAAGTTTGGTGAAGATTATTGCAGTTGACTCTTCTCTTTATTTGAGAAGATATGTTTTACTGATCAATTGGCCTGCATCTCTTTTGAGGATCCCATATGATATTTCCTAATCTCCAGTAAGTTATGGATTCCCTCGGAAGTCGTAGATCTCCAGTGGAACTCCAATCCCCTGCGAAGATACTTTCCCATAAGTTTTCGTCATTTCAAAGAAGAAACTGAGACCCGTTCATGGCATACAACCTTGAAGCGATGAGAGGTTTAGTTTACTATTTTCAAAGAAGAAATTGAGACCCGTTCATGGCATACAATCTTGAAGTGAGGGGAAGTTTATTTTACACTTTTCAAGTGAAGACTTGATTAAAGAAGAAATTGAGACTAGTCTGTGGCTTATGACCCGAGACGAGGGGAGGTTTATTTTACCTTTTTCAAGTGAAGAATTGATTAAAGAAGAAACTGAGACCAGTTTGTGGCTTATGACCCGAGACAAGGGAAGGTTTATTTTACCCTTTTTAAGTGGAATACTTGATTAAAGAAGAAACTGAGATTTGTTCATGACATACAACCTTGAAGTGTGGGGAGTTTATTTATCCTTTCTAAATGAATCATTTAGTCAAAGAAGAAGCTTAATCATATTTTGATCATGGAAGCTTATTTTGGTTATTACCTTTGCTTAGGCTATCATATGTTTGATAGTAGGTAATATATCGTATCTTTTTTGTCAGATACCTTTGCTTAGGCTACCGTGTTTGGTAGTAGGTGATCTCTCCTTTCAAGTCTAGTACCATTGCTTAGGCTATCATATGTTTGATAGTAGGTAATATACTATATCTTTTTGGTCAGATACCTTTGCTTCGGCTATCATATGTTTAATAATAGGTAATATACCATATCTTTTTGGTCAGATACCTTTGCTTAGACTACCGTGTTTGGTAGTAGGTGATCTCTCCTTTCAAGTCTATTACCTTTGCTTAGGCTATCATATGTTTGATAGTAGGTAATATACCATATCTTTTTGGTCAGATACCTTTTCTTAGGCTATCGTGTTTGGTAGTAGGTGATTTCTCCTTTCAAGTCTATTACCTTTGCTTAGGCTATCATATGTTTGATAGTAGGTAATATACTGTATCTTTTTGGTCAGATACCTTTGCTTAGGCTACCATGTTAGGTAGTAGGTGATCTCTCCTTTCAAGTCTATTACCTTTTCTTAGGCTATCATGTACTTGATAATAGGTAATATATGTTCTTTTATTTCAACTGGATACCTTCGCTTAGGCTACCATCTGTTGGTAGTAGGTTATCCATCTTTTCAAGTTTCTTTCCTGTTGTTTAGGCTACCATGTTCTTTGTAGTAGGAAATACACACGTTTTTTCTACTTTGGAGATACCATGTGTTTAAGCTATCCCCAGTAGTGGTTAAGTGCCTTTCCTCGGTGGAGTTGAGTCTCATCCCCGGTGGAGTTTGACCTTTTCCCCGTGGAGTCTTGCTTTGCTAAGTTGTTCCTCATCGGGTTTTCCATTCTTTAACTATGTTTTAGCGTTTTATGTATACATTTATCCCATGTGGCATCATTTCCCACAGGATCCCTATCTTACATTCATTTCATATCATATCATATCATAAGCCTTTTGTGGCATCTTAGGGCCAAAAATTGTGCATGTTTGTATTCAAGTCTCTCTTATCACATTGAGACAAAGATTTAAATCTCCATATCTCCGGATATAAGAAACTTAAATAGGGGCATCTGTCATACCCTAATTTTTTATCCTAAGATTCTATTTTTCATCATCTGCATAGCATAACATGCACATCATCTTGCATAGTGTCCAAAATGTCAATCAGAATAAATTTGTTGGTTTTACAAGCAAACCGGTCTAAATTTATTTCAAAATCTGACCAAACTCTATATTTTTCGAATATGGCATCGGAGGATTCGCGAACTGTCTATCAAGCATTCTGCGTCTAGCAGCATAAGGTCGTGGAGCATTGACTTGTTGCGGCGCTGCGGTCGGGATATTCACTGTAGCAACTTGTTGATGATAACGGGACTGAGCTCTACTTTTACCCTGGTGAGAAATAGCATTTACGTCTCCCTCCCTTTTCTTGGGGTTCGCTGAATACGGCTTCTTTGTTCCCCCCGAAGAGGATCCACCACCATTCGAAATCTTACCAGACTTGATTCCACTTTCGACTCTCTCACTAGCAATTACCAGATCCGAAAACCCTATAGACATGCATCCTATCAACTTCTCAAAGTACACACCAGGCAGTGAAGCCATGAACATGTCAATCAGCTCCCTTTCGACCATAGGGGGTTGTACCCTTGTAGCTAGATCCCGCCACCTCTGGGCGTATTCCTTGAAGCTCTCGGTACTTTTCTGCGACAAGTTCTGCAATTGTACCATGTTGGATGTTGGATCACTGTTATACTGATAGTGACGCACAAAAGCTTCGGCCAACTCTCTCCAGCTACGGATATGAGTTCTCTCAAGTCCCATATACCATTCCAAAGAAGCCCCTGCCAGACTGTCTTGGAAAAAATGCATTAGCAGCTTTTCATCGCTGGAATAAGAAGACATCTTCCTGAAATACATCTGTATATGCACTCTTGGACAAGTTGTCCCTTTATATTTATCAAAATCGGGCACCTTGAATTTGGGAGGAATTCTGACTCCCAGAACTAAACCCAGATCAGGCATATCAAGGCCTAAAGAGTTCTGATTCTCAAATGATTTCATTTTCTCCTCGATCAGTTTAAACCTTCGGTCAGCTTCAGTCGGTAAACCACCCTCTATATCTCTCACAGAAAACACATCATCCTGGTTATCTTCCCAATGAGGGCCATCAGCCTCGTGCACAGCGCACACACTTCCATTACCAGCCACATTACCATTCTCATTCGCAGCTCCTCCGCTCGGAGGTATGACAACAGTAGGTGTAACACCCATTTTAATTATTTAGTCTTTTGGTGTTATTTTATTTTGGTGTGTCTTTATGTGGGGGTGTGTCTGAGAGTGTTGGTGGGTACCCTTAAGTTATGGGGATTATTTAATAACTATGGAGTTTAATATTAATATAATATGATTATTGGTGGTGATAATTTAATAATTAATAGTAATATTATTATTAATATTATTATTATTATTAATATTATTATTGGAATAAAATGAAATAAGGATTAAAAAGGGGTATTAGAAGAGTTTGGGGAGAGAGCGGAGATTAGAATACGATAAACCAGTTTTAGAGAGAAGAGTAAAGAGGAAGAACAAGGAGGAAGAGAAGAAGGCTAGGGCTAACGATTCTTCAGGTTCTTCGTCAATCGGAGCATTAATCGAGGTAAGGGAGGAGAAACTGATTGGGATTGGTGTTTACATGAAATTGGGTATAGGGGATTCCTTAAACCAGTAGGGATTTGATGAATATGTTTGTTATGTTGATATGTCTTTGATTGTTTTTTATTATGATGAATTTCGTGTGCATGTTGATGTGTTTATGATTGTTGTTGCCATTGATGAATGGGTGCACATATTGTGTGATTTGGTGAGGCTCTGAGCAAATTCTGTAGTTCTGTTGATGGACATGGGTGTGGGTTCTGGAGATAAATTGATAGAATAATGAATAGAGTAGTGTGTACTAGTTGTAGTAATGATAGGATTGGAATTGAGCAAGAGGACATAGTTGGACAATGAGGGTTTTGGGAGATCGCAGACGCTCGCTAGCACCTTTGCTAGGCGAGCTAGTAGTGAGCATTCGGTAGCAGGTTCGCTAGGCGAGTGGGGTAGCGAACCCTTCCAGTAGCTAATGTCTGCCTTCGCTAGGGAGTTCGCTAAGCGAGCAGCTAGCGAGCGTTCGCTAGGGCTTCACTAAGCGAATGAGCCAGCGAGCGTGGCAGAAAAGTGATGTTGTGTTGTTTTGCCTTGTGACCTCGTTTTGTAGTATCCCTTGATTTGTGACCAGTATAGATATGGTGATTAGTGGTGAAGAGTGTATACTTGACATTAAAAGGTGAAACTATGTAGTGATTGAAGTTAATTGAAATAAATAAATTGGGGTGTGAGATATGTATGGGGTATGGTGATGGGATCAGGGGGATCGTGTGACTTTAATTAAAATAATTAATTGATGAACAATACGTATGTATGATGTATGGTGATGTGATCAGGGGATCGTGTGCACCTTGTGTGCTTGAGTTCATTTGGTGTGCATTTGGTGTTATGCATATCATGGTATTTGGTGGGACGAATCATTGCTCAGGAGGAGTGTATGTGATTCATCTGTACTCCCATGTGGAGAATGGTGGGGACAGATCATGGCCAAGGACGGGTGTATGTGATCTATCTGGAGTTTGATTAAATGAACCAATGAGTCGGTACCGCATGCATGGTGTTGAGTTGCATAATTGCATTATGGTGTGTTGTGTTGATGTTGGACAGTAGGTCGTGTTTGATGAATGTTGGGTGATGAATTATATGATCACTACCTTTATTTCATGTACTGTATTACCGATAATTTTGATCATGTTTTCTCACCCCTTTGTTATTGTTGTTGTGGTCTTTGCTTCTTCGGAAGTACAGATAATCCAGGTACTTAGCTAGCTTGGATAGAGGTGTACGAGTCGAGTCTTAGGATGCTCTGATACGTAGCACGGGACTTGGACATTTTCTTTTGATTTAGTTGAACTTGTTTTACTTTCCTGTGACGTATAATGTGTTGGTGCATTTTATTAATGAATATTTTCATGTATTGGCGGATGGCCGAGAATGATGAACTAATGAATATTTTCCGCTGCTTTGTTTTGAAAACCTTCTAATGAAGAGTATGTTGAGTTATGTGATGTGGTATCTCACTTTTATAGAGAACTCTGATGTTTATTCGAATTAATTGTATTTTATTTTAAATCGGGAAAGTGGGGTGTTACAGTAGGGATACCCTGTGGGATAGATCCACTGATCTGTGGAGGAATAACACCAGCTCCTCCATGCAAAACACCCTCTTCGTCAACTCGTGCTATCAACGGCTGGACCAAAGTCCTCAACTATTCCTGCCCACTAGCAACAGTTTACATCAATTCCATGAATTGGGCCATGCGAGCTCTGATTTCCTGCAATTCGACTTAAACCTGATCCATCACCCTTCGCTGATTCCGTCCAGTTGGATACCTGTAGAAACTGAACTCCTCAACTTCCTCAATCCTGAACTGAAGAAAACCAAGCAGAGTTAGGAACAGAAACCACCGAGAACACCTGCGATGCAAATGAAAATGCAAGATGCAAAATGAAAACATGTATATATGCAACAGGGAAATTCCCCCCCCCCCCCATTCTAGTTCTGAGAATAACAGGACGACAATGGGGAACCCACAGATAAGCAAAGAGCAAGAATCTCATATATAAAGATGAACAGCCAAACACGCAGCGTACAGTCATAACACTGAGTACAAATAGAAGGACCTTAACCAACAAGCCTGGTGATGGTCAATACAATAACAACAAGCTACAAGGAAGTAAAATACATCAAGTGCGACGCCAAGCCCGAAACTCCCCTAATAACTCCTGTGTCTCAGAATGGTCTGGTCTAGTGAGTAACCCCTAGATAAGTAGCTCTCGCTGGCTAATAATATGTTGTAGACCGTCAGCACAGTCTTCCCAAGCACCTTCACTAAAGACTTCTTCAAGCTTGCATCTCGTTGAATCAGCCCTAGCTCTGAAATCCTCCAAGGTTGCAAGCACTTCGTGCAACTTACAATCACTGTGTCGTCTGAGCGAGGCTTCATCTGAAATCCTCTCATCCTTCACTCTGACTTGAGCTTTCCGCTTGGCAATCTGTTGCTTCAACCCATCTTCATGTGCTTTGTTGTTGGTGAGAGTTGCATTCCACTGCTCGTTGAACTTTGAAATCTCCAGGTAAGCTTTTTCTAATTCTTTCTTCTTGGAAGTGAGGACATCACCAACCGCTTTAAGATCCAGACCCAAACGCTCTCGAGAACTAGTTTGCTTGGTCAACTCCATGCCCAATTTGTTCACGAGCTCAGTCTGCCTCTTCAAAGAATAAGTCGCTTCATTCTTCTCGCCCCGAAGCTGAGTAATTTATTCTTCCAATTTCTCATTAGCCTTCTTCAACTCTTATTTTTCATCCCACAACTTATTGTATTTCTGAATATCGACAGTGGTGGGTTCTTCAATCATAAGAGGATACAGAGGCTCAACAGAAGGAAACGGCATCAGGAACTCTGCAGCTCTATCACAATCCAGCTCAAGTAGAGATCATATGCTTGGCTATTACTTTTCCCCAACAATGCTTTCCCTCTCCTGTGAATATTGTTCCAAGCGTGCTCAAGCTTGGCCAGTGTATCACTATCCAACAGCCCAGTGAGGTATAGAGACTCCTGTACCTCTTCTTCCTTGGGAGGATCCCTCAATGCATATCCAAACTGCCTAACCAGCAACGACGGATTGTAGTTGATGTGCCCCTTCCTTTCGACCAAAGGGACGTTAGGAAATTCGCTGCAGCGATAGATGATTTATGTACCAAGTGTAGCGGTAAAAATCGTGAGTGTAAGTTATTGATTAACTTAACTCAAAGAAAACAAGAGTCGCCACCGCACTTTTATTTTATCCAAATAAAGGAAAGGAAAAAGAGCGAACAAAACCAAAGAGTTTTAAAATAAGAACCCGAGACAGAGATCGGGGTAAGGGGGTTGGTTACGCAATGGGAAGGTGTTAGCACCCAAAACGTCTATAGTACTCTATAGGAGCCCTTTGAAATATTTACGCTTTTTGGTTTGAAAGTGGTTTGTTTGAAAAGAGATTGGGGAGATGAGAAGAGAATTATTTTTTAGATTTTTGTGTTTGGAGAGACTTATCGTCTCATGCCTACGTACCCATAAAGTGCAATATGGAATCAAAATCCCGTAGTTCGTGGTACAAATGACAAAAATTTGTTGGTTTTGATTGATTTTAGATGTAAAGACAAGTCGTCATTTCAAGGAGAAAACTGCGACTATCCACCCACGAGTATTAACACAACATCTGCATCACATAAAGATGGAGGATTTGCTTGGATTATCAACAAGACTATCACTCAACATCAACGTGGAAAATGTCAAAGTCTTAATAATATGGGGAATAGGAGATTTACATCTCAACTATAGAAATGAATCATGTCTAAACTTTATGAAAAGTTTTAAAGTGAAAAAGTGCATAAAGGCACAAAAAGAGTTGATGAGTTTTTGTATTTTTTATGTCTTTTGAAATTGGTCAAAGCATGATTAACATTGATTGACTTTTATTAAGAAAAACAAAGTTTTAAAAATCACTTGACGAAAGTCAAGGTTTTATTGCGAAAGCGGTTTTGAAGTTTGAAACCAAGAAGGTTTTGAAAGAGGGAGAAAGTTTTGAAAATTTAAGAAAGGGAGGAGATGAAGTGACTATCCTAAAAACCAAAATAAGAGCTAGAGGTAAGAAAGATCTAACCGACTCGTAGCACACTCCATAGCAAGAAAAAAAGAATTCCATCCGATTTAAAGCATAAGCTAATGAGCGAGCCAAATAAAGGCTAAGATCCACAATACTCCAAGCATAGGAATGAGAGCCCTAATTCTAAGTCCAAAGGTCCATAAAGTCCAAGGTCTAAGAGTAGTCCAAGAGCATAACCACAAAGTTAATAGCACCAAAATTTTTTAGATGTTTCATCCTTTATTAGTGTTTTGAACAAAGTATGGTCCAAGTGGACAAAGAGAAAATGACATAAACATAAACAAAGATATGATATGAAATGATAAAATGGAAGCATAAAAGTAAGAAATAAGGAGTAAGAAGAGAATATAAACAAAATTAAACAAGGATATTGTTAGTGAATTAGTGGTTAGTGGTTAGAACATATGATCAATGATGATTAATTCTTGCACTTAGACCAAGATTAATGAAAATTCATTAGAGGATTGATAGAATCAAAGCCTCCTAACAATGATTTTCATAGGTATTGGAGTTAAGACAAGCAACTAAACATACTTGGACTTTTAAACGTAAGTTTGAGCCACGAATGATCATTTTCCGATTAAGGGACACTTTAGCGCTATGTTAAGCAATCGTAATCGGGTTTATGTAGAAACCACGACTATCTGAGGCCGGTCAATAAAATGTTAGTGTTAATACATGTTAGAGAAGTGATATGTAAATCACTCTCCTAAAACATGCCACACAAAAAGAAAAGAGGTAGTGATCTCATCATAATCAAGATTTTTAATTAATTAATCAAAGGTAATCTATCACTATTCCAAAGTAAGGAGAATTATCTCAATGATTATTCGTCCATAGTTTTGAAATAATGAAGATTAATCAACCTTGATAATCAACAATCTATAATCCATAGATTTCATCGATCAAAAGAAAAATAAGAAGAAGAAGAACTAAAATGAAAAGAAACCACAATTTGGATCTTAAATCGATTAAATCATCATCAATATCAATCACCTCTTTTGGTGGATAAAATCGACACCCAAAGTCCATTGATATTGATGAGAACTTATCAAAATTTAAAATCCAAAACAACCAACAATTAGCTCAAAACAAAAGTTTTTTTAAATAGATTTTTTAAGAGCTCTTTTAAAAAAACTATTTAGAATATTAACTAATAAAAAAAAGAAATAACAAAATAAAAAGAAGAAAGAAAAATATATTTGAAATAATAAAGAAAAACGAAGAGAAATAAAAACCAAAACATCAGAAACAACTTCTTCTTCAAAACTTCACGCGACACCGTTCACCATGGCTATGAATTCAAGCTCAAATCAAAGCGACGGGATGCGAAACTAACACGGTAGTGATCAGAATCAAAAGCTCTTCACAACAGTATAAACAATTCAAGGAAATATGCAATGACGAACTCGAATCGAGAAAACGAAATCCATTGAACTACCTTCAAAATCACAGGTAAGAAATCAATCCAAACTTCTTCTTGCTTCTCTTCTTCTTTTGAACGAATCTCTGGTTGAATTGCTGTTGTTGAAGACAATTATGGAATCAAGTTATGAATCCTATTGAAGCTGATTTTTGAAGAAAACCGTAATGAGGAAAATGGAGATTTGTGATAAATTTGGCAGAGCTTCAATGGCTCTCTGAGCTTCAAGAAAAGAGTGAACAAGGCTCTCTATTTATAGAATGAGAGTGAGGGAGAGTGATTTGCATTTGAATCCTTTTTCTGCGTTTTGAATTGGGTGTGTTGTGTGAACGGCGTGACTCATGTGCATTTTTTCATGTCGTTTTGGAATTTCTCTTTGTAGCTCATGAAGTCGTTTTTCTTTTTCTTTCAGCTTTTATTGTAATTTGATTGTGACGTGGAATATTTTCATCAGCTGGCTCACGTGCTATTTATTTTTTTTGTAGCAGCTTGTGAATATGGCTTTGTAACACGGTTGGGATTATATTAACATGGCTTGTAACATGATGAATTTTTCTTCACCCTGTTGCAAGTGGCTCGTTCTTTTAAAGTTACAAGGGTAGCAACAGTAGCAAGCATGAGTTGAATATCTGGTATCTTGGTCAGAGAATGATTTCAGAAGCGAGTTTTCTATTAGATTGCAAATCAACTCAACCACCCAGACATTCTTTTCAACATGCTCACCTGTCAGGTCAATATCATGAAATTGCATGGAGTTTCAGTTATGACGGTGTTCTTACGAGGTAACTCAGACTGACTGTTCCGAATTCTCTTTTCTGTTTTACCACGAAAAACTTCCCAAACCATCACCGTGGTATCATAACTTCCAGTTGCAAGGATACTCCCATCAGATGTAACTGCAATACAGCTCACCATATCCTTATGCTGTTTGATCTTACTACAAAATACATCTCCTCTTTCACACCTGATTTGTGAACACGCTCTGAACCTGCTAAGTCTACCACGACCAACTTGCTCTTCCAAACAAGTGACTTTAAAGGTTTAATCAAGCGAGAGGCATCACCATTTTGACTAGATACAATATCTTTGCTTTCTGCGACAGACCTCTTAATATGTACCGTCAGCATTACGTGACTACGAGAAGATTCTGTGTTCATTTTGGTATTAGCAGCAGTCCGACTAGCTTCCCCGATTCTTAACAACTCCAAAAAGTTTTACTGGTCCCTGATATCTACAATAGTTTCCCCAGGCAAAGATAAATTGCCAGCTCTTGGATCTTCCATTATCGGAATGTTATCATTTGCTGGATTAAGCAAGTCCTGAAGAGTCTCCGTGTAAAACTGCAGATAGGAGACAGTGACAGCATCAGTATCTGGAGATAAATCAGCAAGAATATCCTCCATTGAACGCACCATGATTCCACGATTTGATGTGTTTCCTTCTTCTAATTGTCCAAGAGTAAAAGTTTTTCCCCATTCCAGTTTGACCATAAGCCATTACAGTCCTAGTATAACCATCAAGAACACTCTCCACGACTGGTTTAGCCACAACCTCATAGACACGCTTCTATGATGCAGTTTGATTAAACACCTCATCAAACTCATAAGTGTCTGAATCCCAATTGTTTCTGCGAAGTTTCAGTCTTTTAAGCTCTGGTTGTAATTCGACACAGTCAACAAAATCAGCATCTGCCATATTCTTCTTCAGCATTTCGAGGTCTCAATCTTACAGCCACCCGAACTCTTCCAGGCACAGCGCCATTTCGGTGAAAATTTGAAGCCATCAAGAGCTGGAGCTTTTGGCGGTAAATTTCTTCGTGAATTTTACAGGCTTTTTTTGGATCAAAATGCAATTCATTACACAGATTTTGAAGGAATGTTGTTTTGCTATCATTGCCTTTTTAACATTGCCGTAATAATCACAACCATTGAATTCAGTGCTGCATAATTTCAGGTTTAAACCGAGCCATGATACACACTAGCTACTGTCGAACGTTATCAGCTGATTTCAGTGCCCTGAATCAATAAGGCATTGAATTATAGCTGGTAAGAATTCTTCAATGGAAGCATTCATCATACTTACTAGAAGGCTTGTTTTTTTCTAAGTTGAGCTTCAACAATGGTATCATTCAGTTCACTCACAAAAATTGCAGCCCATTCTTGTGATGTGTGAGTCGTCACATGCTTGAAATTAAACTGATGCCGTTTTTCTCTTTCATCAGCTGGCATATCCAAAGCAATAACCAATAGAAGCAGCAACTTCTGTGATGTTCCATGGATTTACCAAGATAGCACCAGCACCAAGAGATTGTGCTGCACCTGCAAACTCACTTAAAATGAGAACCCCCTTCTTGGAAGCTTGACATGCAACAAGTTCATAGCTCACAAGATTCATCCCATCCCTTAATGATGTAACAAGTGCTACATCTGTAACTGCATAGAGTGCACATAACACATGAAAGTCAAGTGACCGATCCAGATGGTGTATCGGGACAGCAGTAAGTGTTCCAAATCTTCCATTGATGCGTCCAACAATTTCATGCACCTGGCTTGTAAGCTTTTGATATTCAGAGACATATGTCCTAGTAGGCACAGCAATTTGCAGCAAGACAACTTTATCACGCCAATGGGTATTCTCTTCTAGGAACTTCTCAAAAGCCAAGATTTTCTTAGGAATTCCTTTTATCATATCAAGATGATCAACACCCAACATTACCTTTCGGCCTGCAAATCTTTCTTTCAATTCTTTCAAGTGATTCTGGACTTCAGGAAGCGCAAGGGCTCTAATAAATCTTTCAGAGTCAATTCCAATAGGAAACGCAGCCATACGGGTTAGCTTCCCTTGATCTTCTACTCCTTCAGGCATACCTTCTATCCCAAGAATTCGAGTACAAGCACTTACAAAATGCCTAGCATAATCGTAAGTATGGAATCCCACCAAATCAGCAGCAAGTACAGATCTCAAAAGATATGATCTAGATGGCAGAGTCCTATGTATTTCGGAGGAAGGAAAAGATGTATGGAGAAACCATCCAACTTTCATTTTGTCATTGTATTCTTTCAAACATCTTGGAAGAAACATTAGGTGATAATCATGGCACCAAACAACATCTCCATCCTGATAATGCTTATTCACTACATCAGCCAACATTTGGTTTGCCTTCTTATACGCATCGAATTGAGTTTGGAAACTACGGGTAGTAGCAAGTCTATCCTCTTGTGGAAGTCCAAGGTAATGAAATAGCGGCCATAAGATGTTGTTGCAATAACCATTATAGTATTCATTAACTATATCCTCGTCAAGAAACACCGGAATGCATCGCATTTCAGCTAAAGCTTTAATCAAAGCTTTCTGTCCAACTTCATCAGGCACATTCACACCAGCCCATCCAATCCATCTTGTGTCAAACTCCTTTACACCTAAAACTGCATTGTCAAGGCCACCAACACTGATCTCAAGGTGATATGAATCCACACCCTCCCTTACAGCAAAAACAGGCACCCTGTTAACTACAACCAACAAACATTGTTTGCGAGGCCTGTCATCCGCAAACACTATTTCCGCGACCTCTTCAGTTTCATTCTCACTTAGAAATGAATTACTAAGTTCCGACTCTTTGATAAAATAACACATATGCAGCCGAAGACTTAATTTCAGCTTCACTAACAGGACTGACATGACTGTCATCAAAATGGTACCACTTATTATCATCAATCAACTTAGCATATGCAGTGCAATGCCCACCCCCTAGACCACCATAATGGTTGCTGATTGCATAAAGGTAGATGTACCAGAGTCATTCCCTTGACTATCAAGCCCACTACTAGAGCAAACAACCAAAGAATTATTGTGATTCAAGTTTCTATCATCAGATGATATTCCAACTTCAGGCTCATGAACAGCTGAGCGACAGGAGCTGCTGTGCAAGTGTAACGCTATATTTGATCTTCCACTATCTATGCTTCTGTCACTATTGACTCCATCCGGCAAACTAGCAGTTTGAGACACGACATTATTCCAATTGCTCCCATCACCTGCAGCCAGACCCCTGCTAGCTTTAATGACATTTCCAAGATTGCCAGCTTCAACACTACTGCTCCGTTTCATACTTGAGCCACAACCTTCAGAAAAGCTAGATGAACTGTTATGCTCCTTTCTATGGAATCCTTCTCTCAGGCGAACTACAGTGCTTTGTAAGGCATCTCTCCTTGCAGCTAATGGATTTGTAACCGATAAATGGCGAGAACAGCAGCTCCTAAAAGTACAGAAGCCATAACAGCATAACTGATACAGTGTCCCAAATATCAGTATTGTACTCCAAAACAAATAAGAAACACCCGTGATGTTCCAGCAATGAACAACACGGCAACACGACTATTAAGGAGTTGAAAACCATACAGGCAAGCTCCCATATTCCAGTCAAGAATAATAACAGCAACAGATGTGATTGCACCCAACCAATTTTCCTCCTTTGCCGTTAGACCATACAAGATGGAGTAAACTAACAGAACAGATAATGAGCCAAGATGGAGAAGAACAAGATGGGAAGCTCTTCTAGATTGCCGAGGATATAATTCATTTGGGTATGGTGGTTCGGGCAAACATGCCACAGGACCCACCTCAACACCCTCAAAATAAGCAAATTTGTAAGCCTTTCGCACATATTCATCCACATCTAGGCCATTTCCATTAAATACCATTTTCTAAAGCAATTGTTGAAATTCCAAAAAAAGAAACCAGAAGGAGAATATCGGTTAGATGCCCGTGATCCCGTTGTAACATATACTGCACAAAGCTCATATGCACAAAGGAGAGCAACAGCCAGAAGAAGTAGGATTGCAACAACGCTTGAACTTTGCCACTGGGTTCTCCACCACAGCATAATTGAATAAAATGCCAATAAGAGAGCTGTTCCAGCCATAATTACAGCCAAACCAATCAGGTGTCGGTCCAACATTACAACCAACCAGGATCCCCAAATGATGAGCATGATAATTGGAGAAACTACAACAGACCATGCTGAAAGATTCAGACAACCACAGAGTAAATGGAGTTGAGGACCTTGCAAGATATTTGGCCACTTCCGAGCAAAGATCCAGCTATAAATTCGCCAGGGTCTCCAGTTAACAGCCCAAAGTAATAGCTTATTATGAGATATGGAAGTCTTGTTTTTCCACAACCATGATATTGAGCAACATTAACATTTGAAACCCAAAATGCCAACTCAGCAAGCAGCAATCATCACATTCTTGGCTTTAATGGACATTTGTAATTGGACTTTGAACTTTGGCAATATTAGATGATGGTGAATGCCTTAAATTTTCAAGTAACTTGTATTCCAAGTAAGCCATATGCATGTCTCTTCCAAATTTAACTTGAATCAAATTCTTGAATAAAACAAATTCTTAAGAAATTGATGTCATAATGAACCCAAAGATTAATCTCCAAACATGCTTTAGAATCACTTGGAAATTGCACACTTGAATGAACACTTTGGACTTGCATCCCAAAACAAACATCTTTATTGAACATCCACCAAACTTGACTTGTACAGACAAAACTCTGAATCTTCGATTAAAACTAGGACAAACTTTTCATAAAACACTGCTCGATAAACTGATGATTCTTCACAAGACCACTTGACTTTGAACAATCATCTCTTGAGAAAATAGACCACTGATACAGATACTTGCAAATGAAGTAATCCCTTGACAGTTTGACATTAACTGCACATGAATAGCCACACTCGATTCCAAGTCATTCTTTTGCCATGAATCTCCCTACAAAACCTTAAACACACAGTGAAGAAGAAACAAACAAATTGAAAAATATTTTTGGTATTTTGGTTAGAGGTTAGTAAACATAAACAATAAGGGTGCCGGGAGAACCAAAAAGTATGATCTGTTTGTGTATGTAATGATGCAAATGAAATGTGGGATCTTAGGGGTAAAAATTTGGGTATTACAGCTGCCCCTATTTAAGATTCTTCTATAAGGAGATATGAAGATTGACATCTTTGTCTCGACTAGATAGAAGAGACTTAAATATAACAATAAACCTAATTTTTGGCCCTAAGAGGCCACCAAATGATATGATTATGCTAATGGTATGCAAACACAAGACCACCGTGGGGAGAAAATGCCATAGGAGTAAAACAAACACTGGAGAAAAAGAAGGAAAGAGACTCCACAGGGGAAAACAAAAAAAACAAGACCCTATTTCGATAAAAGAAAGGAAACGACTCAACGGGGAAAGAGATACCAACTGCCAGTTACTGGGCAAAAATACTCGAACCGAAGAGAATAGGTAAAATACTTTCTACTAGTTACTGAGTAGAAAATAAGTGCAAAAACACAAGAGAATTGTTATCTACCAGTTACTGGGTAGAACACAAAGAAATGTATTATTTATTACCAGTTACTGGATAAAAAGTAATCCACTCGTTGAAATATAATCAACTACCTGTTACTGGGTAGGAAAAGAAGCAACACCAACTACTGGTTACTGAGTAGTTTAGCGAGAATAATAAACTTGAATGAAAGGGGTTACCAACTATCGGTTACTGGATAGGGTAAACAACATGTCAACTACCTGTTACTGGGTAGGACGGACTCGACTACCTGTCACTGGGTAGGATAAAAAGATAAAGGTCAACTACCTGACACTGGGTAGGACAAACATACTCGACTACCTGTCACTGGGTAGGAAAAAGAGATATATCATCAGCTACTTGTTACTGAGCAGCTCCAAACACAACAAACTTCTCAAATAAAGAGACAACCATTTGTTGGAAAAAGATATTAACAACTCTGTCGGGGATCTTTAAAAGAGATACGAGCAGGTTGAACCATGCAATAGAATTCTCATCGGGAGTTATTCCACAGAAATTCCAATTGACAGAAAAGCTGGTCAGATAAGGATCTATCACTTCACAATAAACTTCTCTGTTGAGGATGAGCCAGAGAAATGTTATTTATTGAGAAGGTAAATTTCTAGAGATTACACAAGCTGCTCAAATAAAGAGGCTTCCACATGAAGTTTCATAAGTAATTACCAAGAGAGTGTTATCAAAACACTACTGGGGAAATCAAATCTTCATCTTCTGATGGGGATCAATAACAGATTCTGCCGAGGAAAATAAATCCTCAAAAATACCTTCTCGTCATCCCGGTTTCACAGTCCAGGGAAAACCAAAGTAACTGCTGCAAGAGACCAAAGTTCAATCCAGGAACAAACTGGAAAGAAACGGTCAAACAAGACTCGACCCAATGAGGAAATAACTCAACTGGGGAACAATTCCATCCAGATAAAAGCTGGGGAGGAAAGCTAAACGAAACATCTTCCACGAGGCATAAACTCAGTGGGGAACTAAAAATGATAGGTATTTTCTGCTTAGGGGTCGACACTCTAATGAAGAGAGGACACACGCATTCTGCGAGATAACAACATCGGGAAAAGGGAAATACCAACAAAAAAATGCAGGATGCATAATGCAACAAAGACATGCTATGCTTAACCAAAATGAATGCGCATGCAATGAGTATGAATATGCTGATAAATCAAACAAAAAGGGTAAACAGAAGGTGAACAAAACACCACAACACCATTGAAATACTCGGCTAATTTTCGCAAGTTAGAGATATCATTGGAGATCGTGCTGGGGATCAGCAACAGAAAATCTTCAACCATCAATAATTCAACAAAAGGGAACAACAATATGAACTCCGCTTTGAGAAAAAAAACTGTTGGAGAAAACATAGCAACACAAATCTTCCAACCCTGCCAGGGGAATAAGAAGTTAACATCATAGCAAAAAGTCAAACTATGGGGGATTTTAAATCAACACCTAATCACAAGGTGAGAGAAAACCCGACAGGTGACTGCTATGTCAACACTTCTCAACATTGTTCTCTACTTGGGGAATAATCCAAAGCAAATGTGCATAACCTCTGCTAGGAATCATCAAAGACAAATCTCCGCCTGGGCAAAACATCAAGGAGAAGTGGTCTTCAAATCTATCAACTGTCCGATCATTTGAATCAAGACTTTGCTGTGGAAAACCGTTCAACACTCGTCTGGTTTATCCAAAGAAACAAAACTCTGCTAAGGGAATATCAGCAAACTCCACTGAAGAGACCTCAATATAGCTCAAATGGGGAAGCATCAACACAACTCTACTGGGGAGCTGCTAATAAATTCTATCAGAGAGGCAAGAAAGAACCTTGCTGAAGAGAACACTTACGCTTTTCGCTTCAAGATTCTACCATTCTTGGGATTACTGTTGACATTCTTTCTTTTATTTTCACAAATAAAAGAAAAATGCTTTTATAATTTTCAAAATTTAAATCAATTATTCACATTTGTTTCAAAAATCATCATCAAAAATAAAATGAAATTCTGTAAACAGAAACAAAATAAGAATTGCAAACAAAGGGACAAAGGCCCAAATTCTATTGATAGAATGGTAGTCCGCAAATGGCGTAACTCCATGGATCATTACAAAGCTTGAAAAATGGTAAGTACAATGGAAAGTTCTACATTGAAATACAATGACCATTATTCTCCCTAACAACTTTGAATTCCAACTGTGCTTGAGACTTCAGCGGAGAATATCTGAAGTAAAACCTTTGATAGGAAATGTTGCTTCAAACGATCAAGACTGGCCAGATGCAGTTACTTGCCATGATCCCTAACTTTTGCCTAGATTGCCCTCTCGGGTTTTCAATCTACCGGGATAATTATTTCTGTTTTGTCTCTAATTTTTGCCTGGACCGCCCTTTCGGGTTTTCAATCCACCGAGACGCTCATTTTTGCCTAAGCCGCCCTTTCAGGTTTTCAACTTAGCGAGTTATTCTTTTATTTTTTAGGCGAAGTATTTCTTGACTGCATCAGCATTCACAGGACGAGTGAACTCTTCTCCATCCATAGTTGTAAGAATTAATGCACCGCCAGAGAAGGCTCTCTTAACAACATATGGGCCTTCATAATTGGGAGTCCACTTGCCCCTAGAATCAGTAGTAAAAGTCGAGATCTTTTTTAGCACGAGGTCACCTTCTCTGAACACACGGGGTCGAACCTTCTTATCAAATGCTTTCTTCATTCTTTGTTGATATAATTGTCCATGACACAAAGTCGTCATTCTTTTCTCTTCAATCAGATTCAACTGGTCGTATCTACTTTGACACCATTCAGCCTCAGCCAATTCAGTTTCCATCAAAACTCTCATAGAAGGGATTTCAACCTCTATCGGGAGCACTGCTTCCATGCCATAAACAAGAGAAAAAGGGGTTGCCCCTGTTGAAGTGCGAACGGATGTACGATACCCATGCAGAGCGAAAGGAAGCATATCATGCCAATCCTTGTATGTAACAACCATCTTTTGAATAATCTTCTTAATGTTCTTATTAGCAGCTTCAACAGCCCCATTCATCTTGGGTCTATAAGGAGAAGAATTATGATGCTCAATCTTAAACTCATCACATAATTCCTTCATCATCTTGTTATTTAAATTTGACCCATTATCAGTGATGATCTTGCTCGGAACACCATACCGACAGATGATTTGATTCTTGATAAACCGGACCTCTACTTGCTTAGTCACATTTGCATATGACGCCGCTTCAACCCATTTGGTAAAATAGTCAATAGCCACCAATATGAAACGGTGTCCGTTTGACGCTTTAGGCTCAATCATTCCAATCATATCAATACCCCACATTGAAAAAGGCCATGGAGAAGAGATAACATTGAGAGGAGTTGGAGGCACATGAATCTTGTCAGCATAAATCTGGAATTTATGGCACTTTTTCACATATTTACAACAGTCAGATTCCATTGTCAGCCAATAGTAACCTGCCCTTAACATCTTCTTAGCCATCGCGTGTCCATTGGCATGGGTGCCAAAGGATCCTTCATGGATTTCTTTCATCAACATATCTGCTTCGTGTCTATCCACGCATCTGAGCAAGATCATGTCATAATTTCTCTTATACATCACATCATCATTCAAGAAGAAACTACCAGCCAATCTTCTCAAAGTTTTCTTATCCTTCTTGGATGCCCCAAGTGGGTACTCTTGATTCTGAAGAAAGCATTTAATATCATAATACCATGGTTTATCATCAACAACCTCTTCAACTACAAACACATGAGCTGGTCTATCAAGACGCATCACACTAATCTTTGGCACATCATTCCAATGATTTACTACAATCATGGAGGATAAAGTCGCTAAAGCATCTGCCATTTGATTCTCTGCTCTTGGTATATGGTGAAACTCAACTTTATTGAAGAAAGTTGACAATCTTCTTGCATAATCACGATAAGGGATCAAATTAGGTTGACGTGTCTCCCACTTCCCTTTAATCTGATTAATCACTAAAGCTGAATCTCCATACACATCAAGAATCTTGATTCTTAAATCGATAGCTTCTTCCAAGCCCATAATACACGCTTCATACTCAGCCGCATTATTTGTGCAATTGAAAACCAACCTTGCAGTGAAAGGAATATGAGAACCATGAGGAGTAACAATAATTGCACCAATACCTCTGCCATATTCATTAACCGCCCCATCAAAAATCAAACCCCAACGGGATCCAGGCTCTGGTCCTTCTTCATGTAATGGCTCCTCACAATCTTTAACCTTTAGATACATCACATCCTCATCAGGAAAGTCAAACTGAATAGGTTGATAATCATCAATTGGCTGGTGTGCCAAATGATCAGCCAAAATACTTCCTTTTATCGCCTTTTGAGTTCGGTACTCGATATCATATTCTGATAACAACATTTGCCAACGAGCAATCCTCCCAGTTAAAGCAGGCTTTTCAAAGATATACTTGATTGGATCCATTTTAGATATCAACCAAGTTGTACAATTCAACATATACTGACGGAGGCGCTTGGCAGCCCAAGCTAGAGCACAACATGTCTTTTCAAGCATCGTGTACCGAGACTCACAATCAGTGAATTTTTTGCTTAAATAATAAATGGCAAATTCTTTTCTCCCGGATTCATCTTGTTGACCCAGAACACAACCCATAGACTCTTCTAGCACGGTCAAATACATGATCAAAGGTCTTCCTTCTACGGGAGGAGACAAAATAGGAGGTTCAAGCAGATACTCTTTAATTCTTTCGAAAGCTTTCTGACAATCTTCTATCCAGACACAACCCTGATCTTTGCGGAGAAGTTTGAAAATCGGTGCACATGTGGCAGTCATATTGGATATAAATCGGGAGATATAGTTCAAACGTCCCAAGAATCCTCTTACTTGTTTTTCTGTTCTGGGTGCAGGCATCTCCTGGATAGCTTTAACTTTACCAGGATCAACTTCAATGCCTTTCTGACTGACAATAAAGCCTAACAATTTTCCAGAACGAACACCAAAAGTGCATTTATTAGGATTCAGACGGAGCTTAAACTTTCTCAAACGTTGAAACAACTTCAATAAATTTTTAATATGATTTTCTTCAGTCTTTGACTTACAAATTATATCATCCACATAGACCTCAATTTCTTTATGCATCATGTCATGGAACAGGGTGGTCATAGCTCTCTGGTACATTGCACCAGCATTTTTTAAACCGAAGGGCATCACTCTGTAACAGAATGTTCCCCAGGGTGTAATGAATGTTGTTTTTTCCATATCCTCAGGTGCCATCTTTATTTGATTATAACCGGAAAATCCATCCATAAATGAAAAGATATTGAACTTAGCAGTATTATCTACCAACAAATCAATGTGTGGTAGTGGAAAATCATCTTTTGGACTTGCTTTATTCAAATCTCTATAGTCAACACACATTCGGACTTTTCCGTCTTTCTTTGGAACAGGCACGATATTGTCCACCCATTGAGGATATTCTACGGTTACAAGAAAACCAGCATCAATCTGCTTTTGAACCTCTTCTTTAATCTTCACTGCCATGTCAGGATGAGTTCTTCTCAATTTTTTGCTTCACGGGTGAACATTCAGGCTTTAATGGCAAATGGTGCTCCACATACCGGTATCAAGACCAGGCATGTCTTGATAGGACCAAGCAAACACGTCAACATATTCTCTAAGAAGCTCTACCATCCTCTTCTTAACATCTGACTGAAGCAGTGCCCCAATCTTGACTTCTTTCTTATCATCATCGGAACCCAGATTAACCAATTCCACCGGCTCTTCATGAGGCTGAATGGCCTTCTCCTCGTGCTCAAGCAATCGAGAAATCTCATCAGGAATTTCTTCAATATTCTCCTCTTCCGCTTCAAACACAGGGAACTCAAAGTTGGGAGAGGGCATATGGTCATTGTTTCCAATGGGTTTAACAATCAATCTGCACAATGACTTTATGTTTGATATTAGAAAAAAAATGAAAATATTATGCAGATAAGTGTGATTATAACATTATTATACTTTTTCGGTTTTTTATGTTACCATTTTTCAGAAGTAAAGCAAAAAAGGAAAACAACATATGGATAAACAGAAAAACATTTTATTGATGATGATAAAAGTTGAAACAAAGCCCTCACAAATTCACTTTCACCTTGGGCAGAGTGAAAGGATTTTTGAAAGAAACAAAAACAAATTACTTTGAAACATGAACAACAGTAGGAACATCAACAGCGATCCAATTCTGGCATATCAACCCACGTGTCACAAAGTTGGGCATTTCTTCCTCTTGGTCATCTTCAAGAATTGCAGCTGTAGAATGATCTTTGCAATGGATGAACCCAGCACTTCGAAAGACTTCATGAATACTCTTCAGCTCATTTTGGGTTGAACCAGATGTAAAACCCAAACCAGCTCTATCTTTTTTCTCAGCAACTTCAATGATTCAGCCCCATCCATGAGCTTGGCCATTATCCACTACATGTTGTGCATCTTTTAAAGAAGACATGGACACCCCATCCTTCTTAAGAGCTTTATCAACCACAGAAAGAGCCTGAAACGGAGTTCCAATATCCTCTTCCGCATCGATATAAGAAAAAGACGACAAACTGCTTACCAACATAGCCTGTTCTCCACCAACAACGACAAGTTTACCATTCTGCACGAATTTTAACTTTTGATGCAGTGTCGAAGTAACAGCTCCAGCTTCATGAATCCATGGGCGTCCTAGAAGACAACTGTAAGCAGGACGAATATCCATGACTTGAAAAGTGACCTGGAAAAAACACGGACCAATCTTGATAGGGAGATCAACCTCTCCAATCACGGTTTTCCTCGATCCATCAAAGGCTTTCACAATGACCCCACTGAACCTCATAGGAGTACCCTGATAAGATAATCTAGACAAAGTAGATTTTGGCATCACATTCAACGATGACCCAGTATCAACCAGCACATTGGATAGAGCGTCTTCCTGGCAATTCATGGAAATATGGAGAGCCAAATTGTGATTTCTTCCATGTTCGGTCAACTCTTCATCACAAAAACTCAGATTGTTACACGCAGTGATATTGACAACAATGCTATCAAACTGGTTAACAGTCACATCATGATCTACATAAGCTTGTTCCAATACTTTCTGCAATGATTCACGATGAGCCTCAGAGCTCATTAACAGGGATAAAACAGATATTTTTGACGGTGTACGTAACAATTGATCCACCACATTATATTCACTCTTCTTGATCAATTTCAATACCTCATCATTATCTGACTTCTGATTTACATCACTTGATTGACCAGACTCCACAGAAGTCTTCAACTGAATTTGCTTACTCCCAGTATCTTCACTTGTCTTTGAAGGTACATTATCAAATACTCGACCACTTCTGGTTACACGTCCGACATCAGCGATAGTCACAACTGAGGGAAGAGAAGGAATGGGAACCACTTTTCCATCCTCCAACATAGTAGCATTGTATTTGTAGGGAACAGCTTTATCGGATTCATACGGCGTCGGGCCAGGAAAACGGATAACCAAGGGCGTCACAGCAGATTTCTGACTATTGTAAGAAATTACAACTCGTTCAGGAATATTGAAACGTGGGACTATGACATTCACCTCGTTCTCCACTTCATTTCTGTTTGCAGTAACCTGAATCAAATTCTCGTCCATCATCTTTTGTAAGTCCCTTTTTACAATCACACACCCTCGAGGGTTCACAGAACAAATACAACAGGCAGCATAATCATGCTCAATATCATGGAACTCACTCAAAGTAGCATGCATTTCAACAAGCGATCTCCGAATCCAGCGAATATCGAAAATACGGTATGTACCAGGACAACCAAATACCATATTGACAGTTGCATTACCATGTTTAGGAAACGGATTTGATTGCACATTAGGGTTGGTATCTTCAAAAGACAAAATACCGCTTTTTACGAGCTTTGCAACTTCATGCTTCAGAGGATAGCAATTTTCAATATCGTGTCCCGGGGCACCTTGGTGAAATGCGCAATGAGCATCTGGCTTATACCACCATGGAATTTCAGTTGGAACAGCCGGCGGATCACGAGGTTGAACCAAATTCTTCTTTATTAAAGCCGGAAATAGCTCAGTATACGTCATTGGAATGGGATTAAATTGTGTTTTCCTCTATGTACGACCCTGTTGAGTTGTCTTCTCTTGGAAACGTGGTTGACAACTTGCAGTAGCTTGAGCGGTAGGGGTGTTACTGATAACAGGCGTAACAGATGCTACTTGTTGCTGACGACGACTACCATTGTTGTTCACAACTCTGCGTCTTCTAGACCTTTCCTGAGATATAGCATTAGTTTCTCCCTCTTTCTTCTTAGGGAACCCAACACCAGGCTTTTTTGTACTTCCAGAATTTCCTTCTTTTATCAGACGTCCCTCACGGACAGCTTCCTCTAATCTCATCCCCATATTAACCATTTCCGTGAAATCACTAGGAGCGCTCGTAACCATCCTTTCATAGTAAAATGAACCCAGAGTCTTCAGAAAAATCTTGGTCATTTCTTTCTCTTCAAGCGGAGGGCTTATCTGAGCTGCAATCTCACGCCATCTTTGCGCATATTCTTTAAATGTTTCTTTCTCTTTTTGAGACATTGCGCGAAGCTGATCACGGTCTGGCGCCATATCGAGATTATACTTATACTGACGAACAAAAGCTTCACAAAGATCATTGAATGTCTTGATTTGTGTACTATCGAGTCCCATATACCACTTCAGCGCAGCACCAGTAAGACTATCTTGAAAATAGTGGATCAACAACTGATGGTTGTCAGTATAGGTAGACATCTTTCTAGCATACATGATCAAGTGACTTTGCGGACAAGTGTTCCCTTTGTATTTTTCAAAATCCGGAACTTTAAACTTGGCGGGAATCTTCACATTTGGAACAAGGCAAAGCTCATGAGCATTCTTTCCAAATAACTCCTTTCCCCTTAAAGCCCTGATTTCTCTTTGCATTTCAGCAAACTGATCTTGAAAGTCATCTATTCGATCCATAACATCTAAACTCTTGCTCGGAGCAGTGTGGAAGATTTGTTCTTCAGTATAAGGCATAGCGTGAGTTACAGGCGGTGGCACAGGTATGACAGTAGGAACAACCGGAACTTCAACATTAGGAACAACATTAACCACAGGAGGTGGTACAGCCATGACAGCAGGGAGTCTAGAACCTTCGGGAACAGGAGGTCGATATCCCTCTGGCACATAATTGTTAGGCATGCCCCAAGGGAAACCAACAGGCATTTGATATTGAGAAGTATTAATCGGGGCCACAGAAATGGGCGTTGATCCGATTTCAGAAATCACAGTTCCTTGGACAGGAGAAGGAGGAGGTAGTGGTGGCTGATTCTGAGCAGCCACCAGAGCTTCCATTGCGGCAGTCAGTCTTTCCAAACCATCTTTCAGAGTTGATACCTCTTCACGGAGCTCGCGGTTCTCTTGTTGCAACTGATCCATCTTTTTCTTAGAGTTAGACCGGGTGTTGTAGTGATGCGACAGCTTGACTGAAGGAAGACCAAAAGAAACAAATAAGACATCTGGAAAAGGCAACACACAATGCACGATGATGCGAATGCAAATGCAAAATGCATATGTTTCAACCAGTTTTCAAGGATCTTTAAGATATAAAGCAATTACAAACATCATAAAGAAAAAAAAACACTTTTTGAAGTACTGATAAACATCTCATTTCATTGAATATTGGAAAGAGTTACACTTGGAAGTACAAAATACAATAATATCAAAATAAGAAAAAGCTAGGTCCTAAGGAACATCTGATGACGATCCAAGCTGATACTTCCTTCGGAGTCTCTTAATCTCTTTCTCATAGTTGTGTTTCATGGTGATCTTCTCTAACACAAGCTGATCCACAATACCCTTCCAAGCACCAGAAGTAGGAGGATGTGATGATGGAGTAGTAGAGGAAAATAAATCCTCTGCATGCCTCTTCAAAGCGCGCCGCTCAAGTAACTCTATCAAATCATCTTTCTCCTTCATCTGTTTTTGAAATTCCATCTTCTCTTTGTCAGAAGCTTGAAACTTACTTTCCCACATCTCTTTCTCTTCCTTCATCTTAGCCAAAGCATCTTGAAGTGTCTTCACATCATCAGAAGAAACAGGGAGTGGCGTAGGGAGTGGCGTAGAGATCACAGTAGTCAGAGGTTTCTCAATAGGGTAAGGCATCTTAAGCTCCATAGCCCTCTTCTTCACCCAAAGCGTGTAAGGTTCTAAAGCAATGCAAACTTGTCTTCCCAGCTCCCCTCTACCCAACCTGTGAATCTTAGTCCAGGCATGAGCCATTTTTCTTCTCAAACCAAGAGAATCATCCCCTCCTTGAAAGAATAAACCTTCTAATAAAATATTCTTAGGCCTATCCTTCAGCATATAACCCAGCTAACGGCGAGCTAGACTCGGGTTGTAGTTAATTCCGCCTTGTATTCCAAGAAGAGGAACATTGGCGAATTCTCCACAACTATCAATAATCTGTACATTATCGTAAACCAAAGAAGACCAAGTGATATCAGTATGCGTAAGAGACATAATCCTTTGAGACCACCTTAAGCAATCCTTGTTTTTCCTAAAAGCAGATGTCTGAGGTAAGTGTGAAACGAACCAATTATACAGCAGAGGTAGACAACAAACAATGGTACCGTTTCCCTTAGAAGTCCTACTATGGATGGAAAAATAAGTATCACCAAGCAAAGTTGGAGCAGGGTTCCCAATCAAGAAAATCCTAATAGCATTAATGTCTACAAAATTATCAATATTAGGAAACAAGACTAGTCCATAGATGAGTAAAGCAAATATAGCCTCAAACGCCAATGTGCGACCAATGTCAGCAAATAAAGTAGCCTTCTCAATCAAGAACTTAGCAGTCAAACCCTTGAGGCCTCCCTTAGTCTTTAGATTTGCATCCATATCCGACTTCGTCAAATGGGTAGCTACAGCAATATCTTGAGGCTTAAGAGCTTCCTCCAAACCAGTATACGGAACTTTATCAGAAACCGGTACACCCAACAAATAAGCATATTCTTCCAAGGTCGGCATGAGCTGATAATCGGGAAATGTGAAGCATCGGTAAATAGGATCATAGAACTGCATAAGGGTATTCAGAATTCTGTCTTCAATGTTGGTAGAAAGAACAAATAAAAGTCTCCCATAACGAGATAAGAAGCCTGAACGATCATCTACCAAGGACACTAGCTTTCTCAACTCTGTAAGATCAGGAGCCCGAAAACTGTACTTCTGAGTGTTTCTCCTTCCAATATCCATAATCAACAATATCTGCGATGTTTGCAAAAGAAAATCTCTGAGATCCTTAAAAACTAGCTGAAACACAATGCTCATGAATGCATGAGTGCAAGATGCAACACCCACAAACAAGTCATACAAAGCACACAGGTTCAAAGGTTCGGCACGAGCATGGAGCCAAAGGTAAGAATCAACCAACCCACAATGGTATGTACTATGGTTATATCATCACCTGTAGAACAAGGTTCTAAAAAAGTTCCCAGAATCATAATTCCATCTTTTGGATATTATCGGCTTAAACGACTACTCGTCGGCCAACAATATTCTCAAGAGAAACTCATCTGAGTGTGGTATCGCGTAACGACCAATTCAAGTCTACACCTGAACAGCCACCGCACCACGTCCTAATAAGGCCAAGATGGGTTAAAGGGTTCTAAGGTCCTCAGCTTCTCAGGCTCCCAGTCGGAAAAAAGTAATATCAATTACGACTACTCGTAAGACATCAGTAATTTCCAAAGAGGCCTCCACCGAGCGGGGGATCTCAAGTCAGCTTAGTAAGGACTACTCCACGTAAGCCAACAAGAATATACCACCCTCCTATCATAAGTGCACTCAAGTCCGGGTTAGGACTTATCTCACCACACAAATTACCAGGCACCAAAACAGAACATACAATAACAAACAAGTCAAACAGAAAGCGATAAATAAATCAAAGTAGGCGAAACCCACTAGGAACCGTTGGAATCCCCAGCAGAGTCGCCATTTTTCTGTAGCGGTAAAAATCGTGAGTGTAAGTTATTGATTAACTTAACTCAAAGAAAACAAGAGTCGCCACCGCACTTTTATTTTATCCAAATAAAGGAAAGGAAAAAGAGCGAACAAAACCAAAGAGTTCTAAAATAAGAACCCGAGACAGAGATCGGGGTAAGGGGGTTGGTTACGCAATGGGAAGGTGTTAGCACCCAAAACGTCTATAGTACTCTATAGGAGCCCTTTGAAATATTTACGCTTTTTGGTTTGAAAGTGGTTTGTTTGAAAAGAGATTGGGGAGATGAGAAGAGAATTATTTTTTAGATTTTTGTGTTTGGAGAGACTTATCGTCTCATGCCTACTTACCCATAAAGTGCAATATGGAATCAAAACCCCGTAGTTCGTGGTACAAATGACAAAAATTTGTTGGTTTTGATTGATTTTAGATTTAAAGACAAGTCGTCATTTCAAGGAGAAAACTGCGACTATCCACCCACGAGTATTAAGACAACATCTGCATCACATAAAGATGGAGGATTTTCTTGGATTATCAACAAGACTATCACTCAACATCAACGTGGAAAATGTCAAAGTCTTAATAATATGGGGAATAGGAGATTTACATCTCAACTATAGAAATGAATCATGTCTAAACTTTATGAAAAGTTTTAAAGTGAAAAAGTGCATAAAGGCACAAAAAGAGTTGATGAGTTTTTGTATTTTTTATGTCTTTTGAAATTGGTGAAAGCATGATTAACATTGATTGACTTTTATTAAGAAAAACAAAGTTTTAAAAATCACTTGACGAAAGTCAAGGTTTTATCGCGAAAGCGGTTTTGAAGTTTGAAACCAAGAAGGTTTTGAAAGAGGGAGAAAGTTTTGAAAATTTAAGAAAGGGAGGAGATGAAGTGACTATCCTAAAAACCAAAATAAGAGCTAGAGGTAAGAAAGATCTAACCGACTCATAGCACACTCCATAGCAAGCAAAAAAGAATTCCATCCGATTTAAAGCATAAGCTAATGAGCGAGCCAAATAAAGGCTAAGATCCACAATACTCCAAGCATAGGAATGAGAGCCCTAATTCTAAGTCCAAAGGTCCATAAAGTCCAAGGTCTAAGAGTAGTCCAAGAGCATAACCACAAAGTTAATAGCACCAAAATTTTTTAGATGTTTCATCCTTTATTAGTGTTTTGAACAAAGTATGGTCCAAGTGGACAAAGAGAAAATGACATAAACATAAACAAAGATATGATATGAAATGATAAAATGGAAGCATAAAAGTAAGAAATAAGGAGTAAGAAGAGAATATAAACAAAATTAAACAAGGATATTGTTAGTGAATTAGTGGTTAGTGGTTAGAACATATGATCAATGATAATTAATTCTTGCACTTAGACCAAGATTAATGAAAATTCATTAGAGGATTGATAGAATCAAAGCCTCCTAACAATGATTTTCATAGGTATTGGAGTTAAGACAAGCAACTAAACATACTTGGACTTTTAAACGTAAGTTTGAGCCACGAATGGTCATTTTCCAATTAAGGGACACTTTAGCGCTATGTTAAGCAATCGTAATCGGGTTTATGTAGAAACCACGACTATCTGAGGCCGGTCAATAAAATGTTAGTGTTAATACATGTTAGAGAAGTGATATGTAAATCACTCTCCTAAAACATGCCACACAAAAAGAAAAGAGGTAGTGATCTCATCATAATCAAGATTTTTAATTAATTAATCAAAGGTAATCTATCACTATTCCAAAGTAAGGAGAATTATCTCAATGATTATTCGTCCATAGTTTTGAAATAATGAAGATTAATCAACCTTGATAATCAACAATCTATAATCCATAGATTTCATCGATCAAAAGAAAAATAAGAAGAAGAAGAACTAAAATGAAAAGAAACCACAATTTGGATCTTAAATCGATTAAATCATCATCAATATCAATCACCTCTTTTGGTGGATAAAATCGACACCCAAAGTCCATTGATATTGATGAGATCTTATCAAAATTTAAAATCCAAAACAACCAACAATTAGCTCAAAACAAAAGTTTTTTTAAATAGATTTTTTAAGAGCTCTTTTAAAAAAACTATTTAGAATATTAACTAATAAAAAAAAGAAATAACAAAATAAAAAGAAGAAAGAAAAATATATTTGAAATAATAAAGAAAAACGAAGAGAAATAGAAACCAAAACATCATAAACAACTTCTTCTTCAAAACTTCACGCGACACCGTTCACCATGGCTATGAATTCAAGCTCAAATCAAAGCGACGGGATGCGAAACTAACACGGTAGTGATCGGAATCAAAAGCTCTTCACAACAGTATAAACAATTCAAGGAAATATGCAATGACGAACTCGAATCGAGAAAACGAAATCCATTGAACTACCTTCAAAATCACAGGTAAGAAATCAATCCAAACTTCTTCTTGCTTCTTTTGTTCTTCTGAACGAATCTCTGGTTGAATTGCTGTTGTTGAAGACAATTATGGAATCAAGTTATGAATCCTATTGAAGCTGATTTTTGAAGAAAACCGTAATGAGGAAAATGGAGATTTGTGATAAATTTGGCAGAGCTTCAATGGCTCTCTGAGCTTCAAGAAAAGAGTGAACAAGGCTCTCTATTTATAGAATGAGAGTGAGGGAGAGTGATTTGCGTTTGAATCCTTTTTCTGCGTTTTGAATTGGGTGTGTTGTGTGAACGGCGTGACTCATGTGCATTTTTTCATGTCGTTTTGGAATTTCTCTTTGTAGCTCATGAAGTCGTTTTTCTTTTTCTTTCAGCTTTTATTGTAATTTGATTGTGACGTGGAATATTTTCATCAGCTGGCTCACGTGCTATTTATTTTTTTTGTAGCAGCTTGTGAATATGGCTTTGTAACACGGCTGGGATTATATTAACATGGCTTGTAACATGATGAATTTTTCTTCACCCTGTTGCAAGTGGCTCGTTATTTTAAAGTTACAAGGGTAGCAACAGTAGCAAGCATGAGTTGAATATCTGGTATCTTGGTCAGAGAATGATTTCAGAAGCGAGTTTTCTATTAGACTGCAAATCAACTCAACCACCCATACATTCTTTTCAACATGCTTACCTGTCAGGTCAATATCATGAAATTGCATGGAGTTTCAGTTATGACGGTGTTCTTACAAGGTAACTCAGACTGACTGTTCCGAATTCTCTTTTCTGTTTTACCACGAAAAACTTCCCAAACCATCACCGTGGTATCATAACTTCCAGTTGCAAGGATACTCCCATCAGATGTAACTGCAATACAGCTCACCATATCCTTATGCTGTTTGATCTTACTACAACATACATCTCCTCTTTCACACCTGATTTGTGAACACGCTCTGAACCTGCTAAGTCTACCACGACCAACTTGCTCTTCCAAACAAGTGACTTTAAAGGTTTAATCAAGCGAGAGGCATCACCATTTTGACTAGATACAATATCTTTGCTTTCTGCGACAGACCTCTTAATATGTACCGTCAGCATTACGTGACTACGAGAAGATTCTGTGTTCATTTTGGTATTAGCAGCAGTCCGACTAGCTTCCCCGATTCTTAACAACTCCAAAAAGTTTTACTGGTCCCTGATATCTACAATAGTTTCCCCAGGCAAAGATAAATCGCCAGCTCTTGGATCTTCCATTATCGTAATGTTATCATTTGCTGGATTAAGCAAGTCCTGAAGAGTCTCCGTGTAAAACTGCAGATAGGAGACAGTGACAGCATCAGTATCTGGAGATAAATCAGCAAGAATATCCTCCATTGAACGCACCATGATTCCACGATTTGATGTGTTTCCTTCTTCTAATTGTCCAAGAGTAAAAGTTTTTCCCCGTTCCAGTTTGACCATAAGCCATTACAGTCCTAGTATAACCATCAAGAACACTCTCCACGACTGGTTTAGCCACAACCTCATAGACACGCTTCTATGATGCAGTTTGATTAAACACCTCATCAAACTCATAAGTGTCTGAATCCCAATTGTTTCTGCGAAGTTTCAGTCTTTTAAGCTCTGGTTGTAATTCGACACAGTCAACAAAATCAGCATCTGCCATATTCTTCTTCAGCATTTCGAGGTCTCAATCTTACAGCCACCCGAACTCTTCCAGGCACAGCGCCATTTCGGTGAAAATTTGAAGCCATCAAGAGCTGGAGCTTTTGGCGGTAAATTTCTTCGTGAATTTTACAGGCTTTTTTTGGATCAAAATGCAATTCATTACACAGATTTTGAAGGAATGTTGTTTTGCTATCATTGCCTTTTTAACATTGCCGTAATAATCACAACCATTGAATTCAGTGCTGCATAATTTCAGGTTTAAACCGAGCCATGATACACACTAGCTACTGTCGAACGTTATCAGCTGATTTCAGTGCCCTGAATCAATAAGGCATTGAATTATAGCTGGTAAGAATTCTTCAATGGAAGCATTCATCATACTTACTGGAAGGCTTGTTTTTTTCTAAGCTAAGCTTCAACAATGGTATCATTCAGTTCACTCACAAAAATTGCAGCCCATTCTTGTGATGTGTGAGTCGTCACATGATTGAAATTAAACTGATGCCGTTTTTCTCTTTCATCAGCTGGCATATCCAAAGCAATAACCAATAGAAGCAGCAACTTCTGTGATGTTCCATGGATTTACCAAGATAGCACCAGCACCAAGAGATTGTGCTGCACCTGCAAACTCACTTAAAATGAGAACCCCCTTCTTGGAAGCTTGACATGCAACAAGTTCATAGCTCACAAGATTCATCCCATCCCTTAATGATGTAACAAGTGCTACATCTGTAACTGCATAGAGTGCACATAACGCATGAAAGTCAAGTGACCGATCCAGATGGTGTATCGGGACAGCAGTAAGTGTTCCAAATCTTCCATTGATGCGTCCAACAATTTCATGCACCTGGCTTGTAAGCTTTTGATATTCAGAGACATATGTCCTAGTAGGCACAACAATTTGCAGTAAGACAACTTTATCACGCCAATGGGTATTCTCTTCTAGGAACTTCTCAAAAGCCAAGATTTTCTGAGGAATTCCTTTTATCATATCAAGATGATCAACACCCAACATTACCTTTCGGCCTGCAAATCTTTCTTTCAATTCTTTCAAGTGATTCTGGACTTCAGGAAGCGCAAGGGCTCTAATAAATCTTTCAGAGTCAATTCCAATAGGAAACGCAGCCATACGGGTTAGCTTCCCTTGATCTTCTACTCCTTCAGGCATACCTTCTATCCCAAGAATTCGAGTACAGGCACTTACAAAATGCCTAGCATAATCGTAAGTATGGAATCCCACCAAATCAGCAGCAAGTACAGATCTCAAAAGATATGATCTAGATGGCAGAGTCCTATGTATTTCGGAGGAAGGAAAAGATGTATGGAGAAACCATCCAACTTTCATTTTGTCATTGTATTCTTTCAAACATCTTGGAAGAAACATTAGGTGATAATCATGGCACCAAACAACATCTCCATCCTAATAATGCTTATTCACTACATCAGCCAACATTTGGTTTGCCTTCTTATACGCATCGAATTGAGTTTGGAAACTACGGGTAGTAGCAAGTCTATCCTCTTGTGGAAGTCCAAGGTAATGAAATAGCGGCCATAAGATGTTGTTGCAATAACCATTATAGTATTCATTAACTATATCCTCGTCAAGAAACACCGGAATGCATCGCATTTCAGCTAAAGCTTTAATCAAAGCTTTCTGTCCAACTTCATCAGGCACATTCACACCAGCCCATCCAATCCATCTTGTGTCAAACTCCTTTACACCTAAAAGTGCATTGTCAAGGCCACCAACACTGATCTCAAGGTGATATGAATCCACACCCTCCCTTACAGCAAAAACAGGCACCCTGTTAACTACAACCAACAAGTGTAGATATTTGATCTTCCACTATCTATGCTTCTGTCACAATTGATCTTCCACTATCTATGCTTCTGTCACTATTGACTCCGTCCGGCAAACTAGCAGTTTGAGACACGGCATTATTCCAATTGCTCCCATCACCTGCAGCCAGACCCCTGCTAGCTTTAATGACATTTCCAAGATTGCCAGCTTCAACACTACTGCTCCGTTTCATACTTGAGCCACAGCCTTCAGAAAAGCTAGATGAACTGTTATGCTCCTTTCTATGGAATCCTTCTCTCAGGCGAACTACAATGCTTTGTAAGGCATCTCTCCTTGCAGCTAATGGATTTGTAACCGATAAATGGCGAGAACAGCAGCTCCTAAAAGTACAGAAGCCGTAACAGCATAACTGATACAGTGTCCCAAATATCAGTATTGTACTCCAAAACAAATAAGAAACACTCGTGATGTTCCAGCAATGAACAACACGGCAACAAGACTATTAAGGAGTTGAAAACCATACAGGTAAGCTCCCATATTCCAGTCAAGAATAATAACAGCAACAGATGTGATTGCACCCAACCAATTTTCCTCCTTTGCCGTTAGACCATACAAGATGGAGTAAACTAACAGAACAGATAATGAACCAAGATAGAGAAGAACAAGATGGGAAGCTCTTCTAGATTGCCGAGGATATAATTCATTTGGGTCTGGTGGTTCGGGCAAACATGCCACAGGACCCACCTCAACACCCTCAAAATAAGCAAATTTGTAAGCCTTTCGCACATATTCATCCACATCTAGGCCATTTCCATTAAATACCATTTTCTAAAGCAATTGTTGAAATTCCAAAAAAAGAAACCAGAAGGAGAATATTGGTTAGATGCCCGTGATCCCGTTGTAACATATACTGCACAAAGCTCATATGCACAAAGGAGAGCAACAGCCAGAAGAAGTAGGATTGCAACAGCGCTTGAACTTTGCCACTGGGTTCTCCACCACAGCATAATTGAATAAAATGCCAATAAGAGAGCTGTTCCAGCCATAATTACAGCCAAACCAATCAGGTGTCGGTCCAACATTACAACCAACCAGGATCCCCAAATGATGAGCACGATAATTGGAGAAACTACAACAGACCAGGCTGAAAGATTCAGACAACCACAGAGTAAATGGAGTTGAGGACCTTGCAAGATATTTGGCCACTTCCGAGCAAAGATCCAGCTATAAATTCGCCAGGGTCTCCAGTTAACAGCCCAAAGTAATAGCTTATCATGAGATATGGAAGTCTTGTTTTTCCACAACCATGATATTGAGCAACATTAACATTTGAAACCCAAAATGCCAACTCAGCAAGCATCAATCATCACATTCTTGGCTTTAATGGACATTTGTAATTGGACTTTGAACTTTGGCAATATTAGATGATGGTGAATGCCTTAAATTTTCAAGTAACTTGTATTCCAAGTAAGCCATATGCATGTCTCTTCCAAATTTAACTTGAATCAAATTCTTGAATAAAACAAATTCTTAAGAAATTGATGTCATAATGAACCCAAAGATTAATCTCCAAACATGCTTTAGAATCACTTGGAAATTGCACACTTGAATGAACACTTTGGACTTGCATCCCAAAACAAACATCTTGATTGAACATCCACCAAACTTGACTTGTACAGACAAAACTCTGAATCTTCGATTAAAACTAGGACAAACTTTTCATAAAACACTGCTCGATAAACTGATGATTCTTCACAAGACCACTTGACTTTGAACAAATCATCTCTTGAGAAAATAGACCACTGATACAGATACTTGCAAATGAAGTAATCCCTTGACAGTTTGACATTAACTGCACATGAATAGCCACACTCGATTCCAAGTCATTCTTTTGCCATGAATCTCCCTACAAAACCTTAAACACGCAGTGAAGAAGAAACAAACAAATTGAAAAATATTTTTGGTATTTTGGTTAGAGGTTAGTAAACATAAACAATAAGGGTGCCGGGAGAACCAAAAAGTATGATCTGTTTGTGTATGTAATGATGCAAATGAAATGTGGGATCTTAGGGGTAAAAATTTGGGTATTACACCAAGTATATTTCTATCAAACCCGGTGATGTTCTCCGCTGACAAACCCATCAGACGCTCAGACCACTCTGATTTACCTACAGAACTAACAAAAGGACCTGTCTTAGGCATATGACTGGAAAACCACCTGTACAGTAAGGGAACACAATAGGACACATTTTTCCCCCTTCGGTTCTCATTCTTGTAGTGAACCGAGTGATAAACGTCACCGGGCAGTGTAGGTATTAGATTCCCTGAGGCCAATAAGTAGAAAGCATATGTATCCACGAAATCTGGAAGATTAGGGAATAATACAATACCGTAGATACAGAGAGCTAGAATAATGCTAAACACGATCCAACAATCGCCCTTGGCATACTACTGAGCTTTCTCCACCAGAAGGGGCAAAGGAAAACCAAACATCCCAAGTCTTTTGATCATCTTCCCCTTTAACTCTGAAGCATTCAGATGCAGAATAGCAGCAAGCTTAGCCAGATCAGACTCAGCGTCAGTATGGAAGTACGGCATCTGATCCAGAATAGGCACATCTAACAATGAAGAATACTCCTCCAGCGTAGGAGCCAGAACATAATCAGGGAAGACAAAACACCTCAACTGAGCGTCATAAAACTGTAGAAGGGTATAGATACCACTGATCTCATATGTTGAAGGTTTACAGACAAATCTCAACAGTCTCCCATAAGATTGCTTGAAGTCTTCCATCACCTTCTTATCGGCCATAGCAATCAAACTCAACAAAGGACTGATATCTGGAGCCGGAAACCTGTAGGCCACTGTCTTCTTCAAGGGTTCCATGTTGGAAATAGGGAACAAGATCCCTAGAATCGAGGAAGAAATATGCACCTACAACATAAATACATGTTAATGAAAATGCAGATGAAGATGCACATACAAAATGCAAAAAGGGGATCAAGATTGTTGTGCTGTAGATCGAGAAGAAACGGCGCTTCACTTTGACAAGAACACTAGCATAGCTCTGATAATACGAACCACTGATACCCAGAATACAGATTCATACTGCGAAGAAACCAGGTAGTCTGAAAGTCAAGGTTTCCTGCATAACCCAATCCCTCTCACAGGTATGGACCTATCCACTGATAAGGTTCGGCATCCAATGTGTTCATCAGCGTCACAGACTTTCAAGAAATGATGATACGTTCACCATTTCTAGTTTGGCATCATCATCTCCTGAAGAGGCCTCACTTAGCTGAATCACAAATGATCGGTCCCCAAAGTCGACAACTCTCAAATCCAAAATCCCGACTGATCCTAAGGATCGGAAAGGAAATCATCAAAAAGAATCTCGTCTAAGCACGAATTTCATGGGGAACTGTGTCTGCTAAGCAAACAGGTCCCCCACTAGTCTCCACTACTAATGCTAGGTTTGTACTCAAGCCTGGGTCTGGCTTATCACTCAATAAAACATCCCCCCACAGGACAACAATAATGATATATAATGCTGAAAATAAAATGCGGGAAAACAAAGATAAAATACATATATAAAACACCCAAAGATAAACAAACAAGCGCTAGGATTGACTCGCATAGGGAACCAGTCCCCAGCAGAGTCGCCAGTTATCACAACTGCGAAAAACACCCGGCAGAAAACAGAAGAGTAGCCACCTTTCGTTATTTATCCCAAAGAAAAGGAAAGGAAACGATCGGAAAAACCTAACGAAAAAGGAAAAGACGAGGTCATCGCAACCAAGTCCTGGGTTCGGGAGTCGGTTACGCAAGGGGAAGGTATGAGCACCCCTCACGTCCACCGTACTCGACGGGATCCATGCTTGTTGTCTATCTAAGGGTGTGTTTAGTCTATCTAGCTAAAGGCTCATAGGACAAAAAGAAAATAAAAGTGACTCAGCAGAGCATCGCCGCTCTGTTTCTACGTATTCCCTCGTGCAATGGGAAAGTCAGAGTCAACGTAGTTCGGCTAACTACGGGTGAAGGTGGGGAAAGGTTGATCGCCGAGACATCTCTGTCTCGTGCCTACGTATTCTCATCTGGTATGAGAAATCAGAGCAAACGTAGTTCGGGCCGACGTGAAACCACGGGTTGATTAAGTGTTTTAACCGAGTAGGGTTAAACCTTCGTTCTAACAGTTAGGGACGAAGCCTGTTTGCGGTAGAACCAAAGCTTAACAACACTTTTTTTTAGGAAAAAGGTTTCCGATTAATCCCGAAAGAAAAAGGTTTGATGTTTTTTTGTGTATTTTTAATGAAGTGAATTAATTCAGTATGTGATTCACGTTGCACTAAAGACTATAACCTAGGAGCAAATGCGTCGCATATCACCCAAAGGGTGTACACTAAACACTCTAGGCCATTGAGAGGAAGCCCCCCAATCACTATTTCCCAAGTATCTTAAGGCTTGTAGCGCATAACATTCATCGTCTTTATTAGATGAATTAGCATTGTTTTTGAGATGAGAAGAAGAGAGACGCACAAAAGGTCTAAGGGAAACTTGGTCCTAACGTTATCATGCAAAGTAGTCCTAAATTTTGGATTAAAGGGGGAACATCTACCCTAATGTTAGCATGCATGACTTCCAACCTAAAGTATATCATAACCTCAAAAGAGATTAGAGATCCTATGAGGAGCATGGCAAAGGAAGAAGAAAGAGCAAACACAAATGAGAGTGAAAATAAGGATGCAAACATAGAATGCAACACACAAGCAAATGGAGGAACAAAGTGTGGGGTAAATACCGCCACAAGCACATCTCGACCTTTATTAATGCAATAAATAAAGATGCAAAACAAAAAAGAAAATTTAAATGCAAGCATCATCACTATGAACAACAACACACAAGTGTCCATCCAAGTGGAAAACAAAAACAAGTCGACAAAGTATCAATTAAACAACCAAAGTAGTGACAAAATGACCAAAACATTTCACTTCTGATGCATCATATTGATCTACGATGATCCGAGATGAAACGGTATCCAAACAAGTAAGAAAATCATCAAAACAAACCCACTGGCACAGTGTTAATCGGTTAACCATATGTGTTAACCGATTAACCACTTAAAAATAGCTGAAAATTTGGAAATTTGCACATGTTAATCGGTTAACCATATGCGTTAACCGATTAACACTCTGAAAACTTTGAAAAATCTGAATATTTAAAATGGTTAATCGGTTAACCATATGTGTTAACCGATTAACAGTGTTCCAACAGCAGAAAAATAACAACAAAACAACATTTTCAGCAAATAAGCACTTATCCGATCAAACGGATGATCGCATAATCACTTAATCACGAAATTAAACCACCAAATCATGATTCAAACAGCATGTAAACAGATCAACACAACAAAATCATGAATCAAACCGATCAAATTAACCAAAATTCAATCAAAGATGAAAATCCACATGATTATGCAAAATAAGCTAAAAACTGATTCGAATCAAGAACTTCCAACCTTCGAAGCAGAGATTTGCTTCGGTTAGTGTTGATTCAACTGCAGTTGAACATATCCAATGCTAGAAGTTCAGAATACTTCAAGATCCACACCAATTCTTGTAGTAGCAATGAAGATCCTTCAAGATCAATCCAAAATAAGCCAAATAATCACTTCCAAAATCACTTCCAGATTCAGATCCAATTTTGCACGAAAATTGAATGGAGAAATTGATTCAATGGAGAGAATGGATGAAGGTTTTGTAAGTGCTCTTGATTGGCTGCATTTTGTGGCAAAACACTAGAGCATGTATGTATGTCGTGACTGATGTTAGTGCATACATAATATGGTCTGTGCAGGGTAAGTTGACTTAGCTAAAAGCAAGTTAAGCTGGATGTCATACTAAATGTTATGACTTGGGTCGTATGACATCAAGCACAAGTTTGTTTTTCTAGTAGCTATAAACCAGGAAACAAAATAGGAGCTCAAGCTGGATATCATGAGAATTTCTAGAAGCCCTAGGCGAACTAAAATATCCCTGAATGAAGTGGCAAGTGTGTAGATCATTGAAAATAGGTTTGTGATGAATAAAACCTAATTTATGCACCAAGGCCCAAAAGGACTGACAGCTGCTATAAATATCAGAAGAAGCAATCCTGAACAGCAGCTCTTGACAGAAGAATAGAGAGTGCAGATTGCAGAGTCCTTATGAGTGAAGAAGGATAGTCTTCACGTGTGAATTGAGTCTTAGGAATACTTGTACTCCAAGCAATTGTTTGTTGGATGATTGCATTGGTTAGGTAGATTTTAAGCTGTGTCTCACTCCAAGCTGTGAAGTAAGAGTGTGTGTACCTTGATCAAAGCTGTGAAGCAAGATCAAGGTGTGTATGAAGTGTCTCTTCATATTGTTTTTGAAACTATAATTGTATATCCCTGTGGTGTGATTGAGGGGGAGTGAGTGGGAATACTCAGGTCTAGAGTGTCTCTAGGTTGAAGTGTCATTGGGTAGAGATTAAGTGAGGAGTGTAAACTGGAGGTTTAACTCTGAATTAATTCTGCTGATAGTGAATTTCCTCCCTGGCTTGATAGCCCCCAGATGTAGGTGTTGTTGACACTGAGCTGGGTGAACAATTGCTGTGTTATTTACTGCTTTATTATTACTGATTATTAGCTGTTAAGAAGCAGATGTCACAGTAGATATTATAACTTTGGGAATAACATCCATCGTGTGCTTACCAGAATTTTCAATTGGTATCAGAGCAGGCACCTTGCCTGTTTAAATCTGGGTGAGATCTAGGGAAAACAAATTCTGGTACTATCGATAAAGATATAGGTTTCATTAATAGACCTCCAATTCTGGATGGATCTAATTATGATTATTGGAAGCCTGGGATGATTGCATTCCTAAAATCATTGGACAACAAGGCTTGGAGAGCTGCAAACTCTGGCTAGAAACATCCTGTGAAGACTGACAAGGATGGAGTAGACATGCTAATTCTTGAAGAGGAATGGAACAAAGAGCAAGAGGCCTTAGCTCTTGGGAACTCTAAAGCATTGAATGCACTCTTCAATGGTATAGACAAAAACATATTTAGACTGGTACACCACTATGAACTAGCAAAGGATGTTTGGGACACTCTCAGAACTACTCATGAAGGAACTTCCAAGGTCAAAATGTCAAGACTTCAAATGCTGACCACCAAATTTGAAGGTCTGAGAATGAAGGAAGATGAATCCATTCATGAGTTTTACATGAATGTTCTTGAACTTGCAAACACCTCAGGAACTCTGGGAGAAAAGATGACTGAAGAGAAGCTTGTAAGAAAGATTCTAAGGTCACTACCTAAAAGGTTTGCTATGAAAGTAACAGCCATTGAAGAAGCCCATGACATATGTGTTGCACCCCAAAATTTGCTCAACCTTTTCTTGCCGGATTTGTGTTTCATTGCATTTCATTTGCATAGTTACATCATGTACATAGTCCAATCATTTGCATATCATAGCATAGCAAGCCTCCAACAAGGGATCAAGGGTGTCTATCAAGAGAAGAGCCTAGCAAGAGATCTTATCCAAGTTTGAGATATTATCCAAGCCATCAAGAAGTGATTTGAAGTCTTGAGAAATTTGAGTGTCTACATGTGGGTCTTGCTCCTATCTTGAGGAATATTGAGAATCATCAGTGGGATGAGAAGCAGGGATTGTGAATTTGAGGTGTGTATGGATCTCATGGGATGCCTAGAGGGCCCTATTGAAGCTGAGATAAGTCATTAATTCAAGTATGAGAGCCACAGTTGAGGTGCAGTCAACTAGGGTTTCATCTGGATCAACCCTAGATCAATTATGCAAATTGGAGAGCATCAAAGCCTACTTTGAATTCATGGGATTCATGGATTGGTATGTTGATACATGTGTGGTGTTGTGCCAAGGTTAAGCAAAGAAAGATCAAGAATGTGGGAAGTTGCTAAATTAGGGTTTCAGTGTAAAATCCCCTGTTTAGTGCCTAACTTCAAAGCCACATAAGTCAAAATAAAAGTTTCAAATGGACTTTTGGCAAACATGAAACTTGTATATCATCTCAATACCTTCAATTTTAGTACTATAAGTCCTCAAGGGGATTCATAGAACTCAACTTATGGTCCTTGCAAGTTACAGGTCATCAGATGACTGAAATTTATCTGTGAATGTCACTTGACTTCCAAGCAACTTTTGCCCTTCAAGGAGTTTTCAAATGGACTTTTTGCCAACATGAGAGTTGTATATCTTGATCTTAGCTTTCCATAGAGTACTATAAGTCCTTGATAGGATTTGTAGAACTCAAGATATGATCTTTGCAAGCCAGGGGTATTTTGGGTATTGATGATTATAGGTCATTTGTGATCATAGGCCATTTTCACCAACTTAGAGGCTTCAAATGGAAAATTTTTCAATTAGAAAGTTTCTCAAAATAGGGTTTTAACCTTGACCATGCATCAAGGAGGCTTTGAAATGGCTCATAGGAGAAGTTGGTTTGAGAAATTTTGAAAAGGAAGAAATTAAAGTGATTAAAAGGCCAAAATTGTGGAAAAATTGATATGTGGCCAAACAAGTCCATGTTATATACCATTTTGATCAGAAAAGGCATTTTAAAGATGATGACATTACCACATTTTTGATTTGAGGTCATTTACATGTGGTTCCCTTTTGTTACTTAAGAAGGAAGCAACATTTGAATTACATACCTTTGGATCAAAAACAAGGGAATTACCATCCCCATTCAGTTCAAAATGTCACAAGAGGAGAAATTCAAGCAAGATGGTAAGCTAGAACAGAGCAAAGCACAACTTTGGCATATGAGATTTTCGAGGGATATGAGATTTTCAAATTCTCATTGAGATGATTACAGAACATTCTAGAGAGTTCTAATCAACTCTATATAACATATGCATTGGATTCAGATCATTTTTTGGGCCAGCATTGGAGGGAAACAAGAAAGAGCAACTGAAATTTCTTCATTGCATCTCAGAATCGGGTTTGGAGATAGAGGGAATTCCAAGGCAAATTGACCATTGTAGAAGCTTGGGGGAGTGTTCTTGAGTGATTCTGGAAAGAATTGGAGGCTGGATCGAGCAAAACCATTATCTGTTCATCTCTCAAAACCAGGTTTGCAACTTTCATTTTTTGCTCCAATTTGTAGTGAATTGATTAGGATTTGAGGTATGGTTATGTTAGTGATGATGCTTAGATGGATTTCAGTCCAAGAATTGAGTGATTCGTGACACTTTAGGTGGTGATCAGAATTCTATTGAGAGGAATATCTTGAGATTCTTGAGGTTTTGGTCATGGTTAGATAGTTAGAATTCTTGCCTGATGCGTGTAGATGAGTTTAGGAACTTTAATTTTAAGTTTTAGAGTGATCAAGAATTGGATGAATTTCTGAACTTTGGATCGGATTTGGAGTTAGGGATAGAATCAGTGAATTTAGAGGTTGGAATTGAACTCAGGATGAAATTTCGAGTGAGATAGGGTATTTAGTTGGCTTGAATGATGCACTTTTGGATATGCCACGCCGGAGAAGATGGTGGCGCAAAGCTCAGGCCACCGTCTGAGATTCTCCCTCCATTTTCAAACATTTGGGGACGATGAGCCAGGATCGTTAGATCCATGTCTGACCATTGACTGAAGCTAGCATCCACGGCTGTGATTAATTGTTGAATTCTGAAGATAATGAAGAGAGGTACAAAGCGCTGCGTTTCATTAAACGCATTTGGGTGGGCTTATGGACTTGCTTGCTTTTCACACCTCCATTCAGGCCCAAGGTTGAGAATACACGTGAATCTATTGCTATTCAGCACGCACATTTCTCAATTTCCATTCCATTTTCTGATTTCTTTTTATATTTTTTTGGGCTTAGTAACATGCGCGCTATTGACACCCCCTCTTGGGCCCAGGTTTGGTTTATAACATGATATAATTGCTATTCAGCACGCGCTTTTGTTTATTTTCTTTATTTTCTTTTATTTTTGTCATTTTCATATAGTTTAGAAATAATTCACTATAAATAGAAAATTAATCTTTTTAATCCAAGTTTTTTTCCCCTGACTCTTTAGAGATTCTAGAATTTTAGGAAATTGAGAAATTCATAATTCATGCATTTTTGGATTTAATTGCATTTTTTATAGTTTAATTGCTTTTATTTTGAATATGTTTGATACATGATTTTGTTGATTTTGGTATGACTAATTGGTGTGGATTTTTGAGTTGATTCTTGTTGGCTTAGTTAGTTTAGAGATGCATGTACCCATAGTAATTTTCTCATATTTTTGTGAGATAATTTTAGGTTGTTTTGAACAATAAACAATAGGTGGTGTATGTTTAGGGTTTTAGGATAGTTTCCTTAGGTTTAGGACATAGTCTTAGGACTTAATGGATGAATTACCCCCTGGTTTTTGTATGGAATATTCTTAAGAGGTTTAGGAATCCTTAGTAATGTTTGTAGGATTTTACAATCATTTTTAGTATTTTAAGTAGAATTAGTTTTAAGACTAACTTCTAGGTGTTTCTGATGAACTAATTTGACTAGTTTGATTCAATAGTTCCCCTTAGATTAGGGTGGTGTTGCTTTTGAGCTTGGATGAAGTTGAAGACCAATTGAATATGCTTTGGAAAGCTTGAAGGATCTTGGAGATGAAGTTTTGTCCTCTTGTCGAGTGCTTGTTAGGAGCTTAGGGTTTTAGGAAGAGCATTAGATCAGTTTTGCTTCTTTCTTCAAACATGGAGTATATTGTTCATATCCATTCAATCCAATGACATAAAGTCCTCTTAAAGAAGTCACATCTCTCCTTTGGAGGGATGATTGGCATGCTTTAAGAGTAGAACTTTGAGGATGCCTTCCTATTACAGTGTTAAGTTCTCTGTGGCTTCCCTTGGTTGTCACTGAGTTTCTTAACACTTCAACTTGATCTTGTTGATTGATTCTCCCTTGGAAGTGCTTGTTGAAGCTAAAGTTTGGTGCTTGTTGAAGCTTGGTAAAGAGAAATTCTAGTGCTTGTTGAAGCTTGTTGAGGATGAAGTTGTTGCTTGTTGAAGCTAGGGTTTTGCTGCTTGTTGAAGATGGAGTCAGGAGCTTGTTGAAGCTGTCTACTGGTTGAAGTTTGCTAGGGTTTAAGCTGGTAGCTTGTTGAAGCTTGGTGACTGTTGAAGATTGAAAGTTTATTGAAACTTGAAGATGGGAGTTATTCATGAAGATGAAGGTTGTTACTGTCAACTTTTGCTGTTTAATCAACCTGTTGCTGTCAGAGCTGCTGCTTGTGCTGTCAACTGTAGGAGTCTGGTGTTGCTGTCTGCGTTGCCTCCTCTGCTGTGGTTTTTGTTTTCTGTATTGTTTGTTGGCTTGTGCAGCTTGCCCCCTTAGGTTTGAAGTGAATTTTGATTCACTTTGCCTGTTGTTTTCCCAGGTTCGAGGTTGAGTGAGACTCCCTTGCCTCGCTTGTATTGCTGCATTGCATGCATTTTAGTGTATTTGCTTGCTTTCTTTTCTGTTTATCCCCTAGGATCTCTGATTTCCTCTGTGCAGGAGGGAATTATGACAGACATTAGGATTCTTATCCATGTATGACAACATTAGGTTAGTTTTATTCCCTTTTCAACCCTAGGCTTTTTAGAGCTTCTTTCTCTTCGTATCTCAAAACAACTCAAAAATACAGTAATAAGGTTAATCGACGTCGTACGTTACGAGCCTTAAGCTATTTGAGAAAGGGTTGCTGGAGAGCTTCTTTCCAGTAGTCTGGCTGCTTAGTGTGGCACCCTTTGGGTGACACGCGACGTAGTAACTCTCAAATCATAGTCTCTAGTGCGTCAGAGATTTCAAACCAACTAAAAAACACTTCTTTCATAAAAGATTCAAAACAAACATCAAAGTGTCATTTTTGTCCGCTTGGACTCTTATTCAAGAAAAACCTTTTTTGAAGGTAATAAAAAACAGTCAAACAAGCTTGTGTCTTCCGTAGCCCGAACTACGTTTGCTCTGATCTTTCATGCTGTATGAAAGTACGTAGGCATAGGATGCCGTATCCTAGCGAGCAACCTTCCCACCTTTCCCGTAGGTAGGCGAACTACGTTGACTCTGATTTCTCATTCCAGACGGGAATACGTAGGCATAAAGTGCGATACTTTGCCGAGTCATTTTATTTTCTTTTTAACCCTTGACCTGTAGAGTAGATAGAATAACAATTTGTACTAGAAAACAAACGTGGATCCCGTCGAGTACGGCGGACGTGAGGGGTGCTAATACCTTCCCCTTGCATAATCGACTCCCGAATCCAGGAATTTGGTTGCGACAACCATTCCTTTCCCGTTTTGCGTTAGGTTTACTCTGAGCGTTTCCTTTCCCTTTTGTGGGATAAATAACGCACGGTGGCGACTCTTCTGTCATAGCCGGCGCCGATTTTCGCAGTAGCGACAGCTGGCGACTCTGCTGGGGACTCCAACGGTTCCCTACGCGAGTCAGTCCTAGCGCTTGTTTTCCCGTCGTGGGTTTTGTATGGATTTACTTTTTTGTATTTTCTTTCAGCATTATATTATTGTTGTTATGCTGGGTAGGGGGTCAGATTGTGAGATAAGCCGGACCTGGGCTTGAGTGCACCTAGAATTAGTTGTGGAAAGTAGTGGGCGCGTGCATGCTTTGCATGTACTAGTGTCCTGCAAAATCCACGCTCAGACGAGGTTCTTCTGGTTGACTTCTTTTTCAACCCTTTGGGTTGAGGGGGTTGTTGGTTAGTTGGATTGTCGACTCTGGGGACCGATCAATTGGAAGTTGGCTAAGTGAGGCCTCTTCAGGACATGATGATGCCACACCTTATGGGTATCGTATCATCAGTCTTGAAAGTTTATGACGCCGATGACTGCATAGGATGCCGTACCTTGTATCAGTTGATAGGACACCTACCTGTGAAAGGGATTGGGGCATGCAGGAAACTCGACCTCCAGACTACCCGGTTTTCTTGATATTGGATCAGTATGTGTGGTTACTTGGGGTTCTTCATCAGGACAGTGTTATAGGTCTGTTGAGACCAGGTTGGAGCTTTGTTATAGGTCTGTTGAGATCAAAGTGGAGCATTGTTATGGGTCTGTTGAGACCAGGGTTGAGCAGTATTGTGGGTCTGTTGAGACAGATATTATGGATGGATCTCTTCAGCAACATATCACTTGATCCCTGTTGCATGTTTGCATATTGCATTGTTGCATACTCATTTTGCATATCATTAACGTGTGTCTGTGCTGCAGGGGCATTTCATACTTCTGATTCTAGTTGCCCGGATTTCTGTCTGCTATCATAGATACTTTGAAGAAGACTGTGGCATACAAGTTGCCTACTCCGGATGTTTCTTCTTTGCTTGGTTTGATGTCTTTAGCTGATGATGACGTGAAGAGAAGCTTCAGGAAGAGTTATGGGAAACTGCTTAGGCTGGTTTGCAAACCATCCACGTATGAGTTGAACGGATTATATGCAGTTATGCAGTTTTACGATCCCCCGCTGAGGTGTTTTACTTTCCCTGACTTCATTCTGGCTCCGACCATGGAGGAATATGCTGAGATCTTGGAGTTGACCATTCAGAACAGGGTACCCTTCATTCATATGGGTGTTGAGCCCAAGCTGGAGGATTTGGCTGTTGCTTTGCATTTAGATTCCTCAGAGTTGCTGTTAACCTCGTGGAACGGAGTTTCTGGTTTTTCTCTCAAGTTCCTGGTGGGGAAAGCACAAAAGTATGCCAAGAGTGGTTGTTGGATTGTGTTTAATGCTATCCTTGCTTTGTGTATCTATGGCATTGTATTGTTCCCTAACATGTCTGACTTTGTTGATTTGGATGCATTCCATATATTTGCTTCAGGCAATCCTGTGCCTACACTGATTGGAGACTTCTATCACTCTCTGCATTATAAGAACGAGAACAGGAGGGGCAAGAACGTCTCTTGTTGTGTGCCTTTGTTGTGTATGTGGTTTGATAGTCACCTGCCCAAGAGGGGTATCTTTGCTGAGTCTGTAGCTACGGTGGAATGGTCTGAGTGTCTGATGGGGCTTTCTTCAGAAGATGTTGTCTGGTTTGATAGGGATTTACTGGGATCGGAGATTACCTACAGCTGCGCCGGGTATCCTAACGTCCCTCTGATTGGGAGGAAAGAGTGCATTAACTACAATTCGTCATTGTTGATCAGGCAATTCGGTTATGCTTTGAGAAGCCCGCCAAAGGAGGAGGAAGTGCAGGAATCTCTGTACTTCACAGGTGATCTGAGTGGAGAATTGTTATCCAAGCTTCAGCATGCTTGGAATAACATCCACAAGAAGGGTAATCCGTTGTTGGGGAAGAATGATTGTCGAGCCTATGCTCCGTACCAAGTCTGGATCCAAGACAGGGCAAAGCAGACGCTAATGCCGTTTCCTGCAGTGTTACCTCCTGCTCCCCTCGTGATTGAGGAGTCAACTACTGTGTCTATTGAGAGATATGAACAGGTTGTGAAGGAGAAAGAAGAGTTGATGAAAGCCAACGAGAAGTTGGAAGAAGAGCTAGCGCAACTCAGGAGCGAAAGGAATGAAGCTGTATATTCCTTCGAGCAGCAAACAAAGCTGGTGAACCAGTTAGGTGCAGAACTGACTGAACAACGAAAGAAGTGTGAACACTTGGGGATAGATTTCAAGAACTCCCATGATATGCTGGAGTCCAAGAAGAAAGCACTTGATATAGCCTACCGGGAGATTTCCACATTCAACAAAACCTGGAATGCTATGCTGGCCAATAACAACGAAAGAGAAGACAAACTGAAGCAGCAGATCTCTGAGCTGGAAGATCAGTTGAAGGCTAGCCAGAAAAAGTTTGAAGAAGAGGTTATGCAGAGATACGCCGTTCAGAATTCGTTGAACAAAGTTGTCAAGCGCAAGAAAGAGTCTGCATCCCAGAAGCGGAAACTGGAGGAGTGCTTTGGAGAAGGTGTTTGGGAGGAATCCATTGGGGATCTCCAACGTGTTATCAGGAAAAGAGACTCGCTCGTTGAAGGGTTGCTTTCCCAGTCGGATCATCCCAAGACTAAGAGATTGTTAGAGGAGTATCGGGCATATGGTCGCACTTGATTACCTTATGTACTGTTGTATGCTTTATTTGCATTGTGCTGGCCATCACCAGGATTGTTGGTTGAGGTCATGCCTTCTTGTTATTGTACACTCAGTGATATTGTATTTCTGCCTTGTTGGGCTCTTTTCAGCAATATATGAGATGTTTCTTCCATGGATAAATCCAAGCTTCTTAGCACTGTCACAGCACTGGCACTTTGGCACTAGAATCGGGGGTTGATCTCCCTAGCACACAGACACATATTGCATCTGCATATTCATTTTGCATTGCCAGTTACTTGTTGAATCTGTATCTTATTTCCTGCATCTCACAGGTTTTTCAGGATTGACGACCAAAGAATCCACCGTTACTCAACCAGGAACAACTGTAAGAAAGCAATGGATCAAGTTCAGGTCGAGATGCAGGAAATCCGTGAGAAGATGACTTTGTTCATGCAAGCTATGGAGAGCATGGCCAAGGGCCAAGAGAATCTTCAGACCTTGGTGCAGCCGCTGCTGACGCGGACAAACCGAAATGGCAATACTGACCATATTTCTGTTGGAACTCCTCACCGAGAAGATGAGATACCGGAAGTTGTTACTCCACCTGTTGTGACTGTCAATGGGAACACTGGTACTGGTGCAGGTGCTGGCGCTGGTAATGGCAATACTGGAAATGGTGGTGATGGGCATGTTATTAACAACAAAGGCAATACCGGGGATGCCGATCAAGGATTCGGTGATAATGTTGGCTTTGGAAACAATGGGTATGGCAATGTCAATCAGGACGGGAACTTCGGGTTCAACAATCAAGGCTTTATTAATGACGGTTACAACAACAATCAGGGGTATGGCTACGGTAATGGTGGATTCGGTAATGTGAATAACAACGGCGCTGGAGCATTTCCTTTCAACAATGGTTTTGGACCTGCTGGGGTCAATCAAGGGTTCGGCAACCGAGGACAGGGTACTATGTTCAATCAGCAAGGATTTGGCTGTAACATGGGTTACGATGGGTATGGCAATGACTAGAATGTGGATCACCAGGACGACCTTTTTCGGGAAGAGGTATGGGACCTGAGGGCCCCATTGACCCTGTTCAAAGGATCAGAATGCTAGAAGAGCAGATGAAAGGCATGGTTAATCAGAATTCCGCTGGGTTAGATATGACTACTATGGGGTTGGTACCAGGGCTGAGGGTGCCATTAAAATTCAAGGCTTCAACATTCGACAAATACAAAGGGGATACCTGCCCAAAGGTCCATGTACGTTCTTATTATAGAAGGATGTCTGCATATTCCAATGATGAAAGGATGCTCATGCATTTCTTTCAGGATAGCTTATCTGGACCATCATTGGAATGGTACATGAGACTGGAGCCCACTCAGATTAGAAGCTGGAAGCAGTTGGCTGATGCTTTCGTTATGCATTACAAATATAACAGCGATTTGGCGCCAAACAGAGTTCAGTTGCAGAGTCTGTCGCAGAAAAGTGGTGAAAGTTTCAAAGAGTACGCGCAGTGGTGGCGCGATATGGCAGCTCGAGTGCACCCTTCCTTGGTTGAAAGAGAGATGAATGACATGTTTGTGGGGACATTTACAGGGATGTACTATGACAAGTTACTCAATGTTTCGATGGGTAGCTTCTCTGATATGATCCTTATGGGAGAGAGGATCGAAAATGGAATTAAAATTGGAAAGATTTAGGCAGGTGAATCTACTTCAGCTGGGGGTGCAAGAAAAGCGTTCGGCGGAAGACGACAAGGTGATACCAGCGCTGTGTTTGGTGGTAGAGGTCGGGGCTGAGGAAGAAATCAGTACAGTCAACCTCAACAAATAGCCAGTGTTACTATTCCAATCCAACCACAACAGCAGCAGCAACAACAACAGCAGCAGCAACAACCACAGCAGCACCAAAGGCAGAATCAGGGTCAAAGAAGGTTTCAGAATGCAAATCCAAAGAAGGTATTTGATAAGCCTCTGTCGACATATGCAGAGCTTCTTCAGACACTGCTGGGGTTGAATTTGGTCGAGAAAAGAACATTGGAACCGCCTACAGGACCGGTACTTCCTTATGGGTATGACGCTAATAAGCACTGCGAATTCCATTCCGGGGCGCCCGAACATGATGTAGAATCTTGTCATGCTTTCAAGCATAAAGTTCAAGACTTGTTGGACAGTAAAGCCATCAATTTTGGCCAGGTGGGGCCCAATATTGTACAACAGTCTATGCCTAATCATGGGGCAAATGCCATCTTGACAGAAGAAAATTTGAACTTGGTGATGGATGTTAACAAACTGAAGACACCATTGAGTGAGGTGAAAAGCAGGTTGCTCAGAGGGGGAGTATTCCCTGGTTGTGATGAATAATGTTTAGAGTGTTGGATCCAGCCTGAGGGTTGTACTGATTTGAAGCAGGGCATTCAGGCCATGATCGACGAAGGGACCTTGCAATTTGATCGAACTGCGGTTGAGAAGCCTGTGGAGGCATTACGTGATAAACAGAATGATATTGCAACGGTGACGATCCCGAGGAAGACTATAACGATAACGGCGCCCGCCCAGCGGCCAACTATTACGATTACCAAAGCAGGGCTTGTTCCCTTTGAGAGTACGAAAGTTGTCCCGTGGACATACGAATTAGAAGCGTATTGCAACGGTGAAAAGATTGTGATGAATAGCCAGCCAGCTGGGGCTGTTGATAATGTCGTTGGAACGGGGGGCATGACCCATAGTGGAAGGATCTTTACCTCACCTGAAATAGAAGTAGAGAGGTTGGCCAAAGGCAAAGCCAAAGTAAATGAAAGCGGGCCTACTCAGTCGAAAGAAAAGGATACGTCACTCAAGGACGTAGAGGAGTTCATGAGACTGATTCGCAAAAGCGACTACAAAATTGTTGAACACCTACAGCAGACACCGTCGAAGATTTCTATCTTGTCGTTGTTGTTATGTTCCGAGGCCCACCGAAACGCCTTGCTAAAGATTCTGGATACGTTATTTGTGCCTCAAGAAGTGTCTGTAAATCAGTTAGAGGGGGTAATGGCACATGTCAATGCTGGACATAGCCTGGGTTTCACAGATTTTGATCTAACACCCAGGGGTCGAGAGCACAACATGGATTTGCATATATCGGTGGAATGTCGGGGCACCGTAATGTCGCGTGTATTGGTGGATATTGGATCGTCGTTGAACGTACTGCCAAAGAAAGCCATGATGAAATTGGACATACGGGGAATTATTTGCACGCCCAGCGATTTGGTTGTGAGGGCGTTCGACGGGACGAAAAGATCAGTGTTTGGGTCAATAACACTACCGCTTCAGGTGGGGCCAAAAATTTTTGATACCGAATTCTACATCATGGATATCCATCCAGCTTATAGCTGCCTTCTTGGGCACCCATGGATCCAGGCTGCAGGGGCCGTAACGTCCACCTTGCATCAGAAGTTGAAGTACATGGTGGGTGATAGTGTTGTGACCATCTGCGGGGAGGAGGACATTTTGGTCAGTCACCTGTCATCATTCAGATATGTTGAGGTCGACGGAGAAATACACGAGACACCTTGTCAAGCCTTCGAAGGGTTGCGGATTAAAGACAAAGCTCAGGGTCCCAGCAAAATGCCAGAGGTGGCAGTGTCATCCTACAAAGAAGCTCAGGCTTTAGTGCAGACTGGTGAGACTAAAGGCTGGGGGCAGGTACTGGAGATTCCCATGAAGAATGACAAGTTTGGACTAGGGTATCGACCAACGTCGTCAGCGTCATCTTCAGGAGCGCCCAGGTCCAAGGGACCGATCACGATTACGTCAAGCGGGGTGTGCTTTGAGACAATCAACGCTATTTACGATGCTGAAGACGGAGATAGCGACTGCGATATGGACGTGTGGATCAAGCCAAGCGTGCCAGGTGTCGTACCTCGAAAAATACGATCCTCGCGATGGACGTGGAAAAAACGTTCGAACAGAGTCGCCACCGAACTTTATTCATTCCAAGGACGGAATAGGAAAATATCGATAAAACCTTTAAGGAGATAAGAACATGGTCATCGCAACCACATTCTGGGTTCGGGAGTCGATTACATAGAGGGAAGGTATTAGCACCCTCTATGTCCGTTGTACTCAACGGGAACCTCTTGATTCGATTCGAGAGTAAAGTTAACTACGCTTATTTGTTTTCTTCTAAAGATTTCTCCTATAGGGGGGAATGGATGGTTTTAAGATAGGGTGCTCGCCAAGGATTTGGGCCCTTGTGCCTACGTATCTTCACTTATAAGAAGTAGAAAATCAGAGCATTCGTAGTTCGTGGGACTACGGGTAAAAGAGGGGATTGTGCTCGCCAAGATCATCGCAATCTTGTGCCTACATATCTTACATTCAAGAGGGAATGAAGAATCAGAGTAGCCGTAGTTCGGCTAACTACGGTGAAAGGTTTGGAAATGAACGAGTGCTCAGGTCGCGTTCTAACTGCTAAACGTTGGCTTGTCTGCTCGCTAGGGGAGGCTGAAGCACGAGTTTGTTATGTGTGGAAGAAGGGACTAAACAATGTTCTTTGGTAAAAGGTATGGGAACCTAAAGGTGGGAAATAAGGAAAGGTGCTCGCTAGGATCATCGCGATCCTATGCCTACGTACTCTCAACAGATATGAGAGATCATAGCAGCCGTAGTTCGGCTTACTACGGTAAAAGGGTTTGAAACTTGAACGAGTGTTTAGGTCGCATTCTAACTGCTAAACGTTGGCTTGTCTGCTCGCTAGGGGAGACTGAAGCACGAGTTCATATGCGCGGAAGAAAGGATTAAACAATGTTCTTTAGGAAAAGGTATTTGGATTGGAAATCGCACGAGGGCGAGGAATTTGGTTTATCGTATTGGATGTTTTGGTTAGAGAATATATTTGAATAGGTTTAAGGTTTTTATTGCACGGGGGCAAGAAAGAGGAGTTTAGTTAGGCAATTTGATGGAGAATGACGACTATTCGATAAACGAGACGTCAACCTCATAATCAATTAATTGGGGCATTATTGGAATGCTAGATTCCAACGACACCCTTTTTCATTCGAATAATTACGAAATATGTTTGAGAAAGTTTCAATCGCGCGAGGGCGAGAGAAGATAGTTTGATTGAATATTTTAAGGGAGAATGACGACTACTCGATAAACGAGACGTCAGTCTCGCAATCGATTAATCGGGGCATTATTGGAATGCTAAATCCCAACGATACCTTTTTCATTCGAATAATTATGAAATTGTATTTGAATGGACAATGACGATATTTGTCCAAATAATTAGGGCATGTGTTTTATAGGCGAAAGGTCGGGTAATCCACAACCTAAAGCGTACGCCCTAAGAGTGTTTACTCAAGAATTCAAGGAGTGCGAGACTCCAAGAACTCAGTTCTTTCGTAATTTGATTAAGAAAATAATTTGAATTTGATGTACGGTTTAGAAGCGTACTAGGGTTTAGACTCGATCACACGAAGGCGAGGAACGAGGTTAGAGAGGTTGTATGTTTAGGAGGAATGACGACTACTCGATAAACGAGACGTCGGCCTCGTAATCAAATCAATCGGGACATCATTGGAATGCTAGATCCCAACGATACCTTTTTCATTCGAAATATCTTTGATGGATAGTTTAGACGCGAAAGAGTTTGAATTGAAAGAGATTTTTGATTCAATCACACGAGGGTGAGAAACGAGGTTATGCGGATTAAAAAATTAGGAGGAATGACGACTACTCGATAAACGAGACGTCGGCCTCGTAATCAATTAGTCGGGATATCGTTGGAATGCTAGATCCCAACGACAATCTTTTCATCCCATTAATTGTAAAATAGTGTTTGTTGGACAGTGAGAGTACTTGTCCAAATAATTAAAGGAGGTATTTTAGAAACGGAAATTCGAACGACACACCATTCAAGGCGTACGCCCCAATAGTAGTCACTCTCGAATTCGAGGAATGCGCGACTCCAAGAACTCGATTTTTCGTAAGTTAATTAGGGAAAATAAATTAGGAATATTAGCGTACTTGGACTAGGCGCGCTATGTATTCTAGAAAATAAGATTGAAAGGGTCACAACTCGAGGTGTGCACCTCGAGAGCGGTCGCTTAAAAAATTCAAGGAAGGCGAGATCCAAGAATTTAATTGTTTTGAAATTTATTTTAGAAAGATTGTATAATTTGATTGAGAAAAAATAGTTTAATTTAATTAAGAAAGATAGTTTTGATTTTCATATATAAGAATAAATTAATCAATTGTTTATTAAAAGATTTTGAGAAAAGCTAGTCATATTTAATTATTTTTTTGAAAAAAGAAAAAGTTTAATATCTTAGAAAAATATTTTAGCTTTATTAATAAAATATATATATTTTTTTTATACTTAAAATATTATTATAATTAATTGTTTTGAAAAGGTTAATATCTTTAAGAAGAAATAGGTTTTAAATAAAATATATTTTTGAAAGGTTTATTATTTAAAAGTATTAATTTGGTAATGATTTTTGAAATATATTTTTGAAAATGACATTTGAGCACAACAAAAGCTAGATATAATTTACTAACCAAGAACTAATATTGTTAATTCAAAACAACAGCTTGAATATTAACGACGTCACGTCGGATATTCGACAAAATTTTTTAGAATAAAAACAACCATAAAATGCCTTATAAACAATGATAAATACATCAAATCTCCAGTAGCAACCAAGCCTAATTGAGTGCTTATGTATAATCGAACCAAAGAACAAGGATTCAAAGATTTACCGACGCCGACTTTGAGACGCTGAGTTTGTTGAACCTGGACCAACTAAAGCACAGACCAAATCAACCCAGCTAGAAATTTGAATTCCCATTGCACCAGAGTTACTTCTATGGCCAGCTTTGGATGGCGTAACCGCGTTGTTGTTGATGTTGTCGAAGTAGGATGTTGTCGTGTTGCTGCTAGAAGAGTCACGGTGTTGTTGCAAAGTTGTCGGCACTGAACTCGTTGTTGTTGTTCGCGAATGTCAGCGCTGAGGTTAGAAGTCGACAAAACCAAGTTGAGTTGAACGGCGTGATCTCAGCGGCTATTAAAACGTCGTTGCTGCAGGTGTAATGTTATACTATTGCTGAAGCGAAGCTCGCGCACGACTCAAAACGCCAAATGCTGCTGCGAGTACAAACTTGTGTTGTCGTTGCTGCTGAAGTTCAATGGTGAAGTTATTTGCACCTCTACTTCGCGTTATCGTTCACGTCTTCGAAACTCGGCGACGTTGCAACCTGTACAGAAACAATAGCCAGCCAAATAGAATAGAAAAAAAAATGAATTTCGCGAGTTCGAAACTGACCATGTGATGGCAGAGAATTCAGAACAGCATACATCTTATATATCTTGCAAAAACTAAAATAGACAGTTACCGTTTTTGAACTCAACTCACGCATATGCATCACTAACAGGACCAAAATACAAGCAGCAATAGTAACTCATCTTTAAATACCAATTTACAAGTTCAACGTAGTGTGAAGTGTTAGCGAGATAACTAAGTATTCACAGTAGTAGAAATACAACTATCTTTCAGCATTTATATGACAGTTTAAAATGGTCTGCTACATGAATCCATTTGCACGGTCAAAACTTAGTAAAACAACTCAAGCATTTAGAGTCTACATAGTTCAATATATCAGGAAAAAAAAGCATACAATTGACATTGAACTTTTGTTGTAGAATGACAGTAGATTATGAATTAGTTTGAAGTGTTACCAAATGTCGAGATATAGTCGAAGAAAAGTCATAGTGTTGATGTTATTGTAGAACTTGTGCATACGGAATTGGCGACACTAATTAAGCACGCAATAATAAAAAAGCTCTACTGCTCATCGATCTATAAACCACATCAGCTGAAGAAACAATAACATCCTTTTTCGCACTGCTTGAAATGTCGAATTTCCACTGCAAATTTGAGTTTCTGAACTAAATTCGTGGCATTGTCGGAATCACCGTCGGTGGAGTTAACGAGTGGCGTGTGGCTACGAAGGAAGATCCGCGTGAACTTTCGAAGGTGTTGTATCGCTGCTGCAGAGTATTGCTCGAAGTGTCGTCGCCAAACATAAGTTGCAGCAGCAGCCTGTCACAAGGTGATACAACTTGCAAGCGACGGTATAATATGCACAAAGAACTCAAACATATGCAGTGAAGCAAGACAATATATTAAAATGAAATTATAACAAAAATGAAAATTAGAACAAAACAGTTACCCTGTTATTAGATTAGGGTGCTATTGAAGCTGCGACGACGTTCTTGCTTGTGACGCATTAGAGATACAAACCATGCCGAGTTGTGCCGCAAATCTGAACCTTGCGTTTCATCGGTGAGTTATTGTCTCCGCTTCTGTTATGTCTTGTGGAGAAGAATTGGTTGTCGTTGCAAAAAACGTAAGTCGTTCCTATGTTGAGGTTGTTGTTGCAAGAGTAAGCTTCGAGTTCCTGTAAGGTATGTGGCCTGATTTGGAGGCAAGGGCTGCAATAACATCGCCGGGTGCGGATAAAGATTTATTTATGAACTGAGATTCCTTCAACCTTTCTCCTTCAGCTTCAGATTTTTGGGACATTAGCAGCAGAGTCCTTTACAGTAAGCAGAAGATGCAACCGCTTCACAAGCTCTTTAATTTCAGGATCATTAGGCCACTGTATCCTAGAAAAAAGGCGGCCCTCATCCCTAGCCCTTGCTAAAATGTTCCATGTATCAAGATTCTCTCTTAAATCGGAAGACACCAGGTCATGAGTAACAACATCATATAGCTCATAAACAGCTTTTGCGGCACCTTTTGCAAGTGTGGGATCATTTCGAATCAGAAGTCCAGTCAATGCCGTAAGTCTAGACATAACATGCGGAAGCTTCTTGAGAGTCAAGGTTATAACAAGTGACTCCTCTGATATACTGTTATTGATCTCACGAAAAATTCTTTCCACCTAAAGTCTTCCTTCATTATCAACTAAGGAATATAATATTTTTCCAATACTGCAATAGCACTCCTGAACTGCATATGCCATATATTCATCCCTAGAGATCCTGCTCCACAGATCTGCCTGTGCATCTTTGCAGTCCACAGCCAAGTCTACCACCAACAGGATCTTACTGCTTAGCAGAAACAAAGGCCATTGAACTAATCTCAAAGTTCCTGCATTGCTGGGAATAGAAAGAAGGTCCATTTCTCTATTGCTAATGTAATCTTCCTCACGCAGGCTTTTGATTATCCCATTCCTAAATGGAGCAAACATGGCAGCATATGATTTGTTCATATCCTGAGAACCCTGAGTTGATGGTCCATTGATGGGAATCCATCAAAAAGAAGCAACGGAGACATGTCTCCACCGCACAAAAGAGGAGACTTGACTTCGTCCTTGAATAATTTTATGTCCAAACAAAAACACACATGAAACACCACCAAAGAAGCTTGCCATATTAAATAGCTCAAAAATAACATGACAGCTCTCTGCACAAACTTAATACTTCCTCCATTTCTAACTAGTTGTTGTTGTTCTTTGAGACATCTGAACCTGCGATGAGTTGGTGCGGAACCAAACCTCAGCTGCAACTTCGTGTCGGAAGCTATGGCTGGGAGGGGGGCTTGTTTTCGCGTAATCGAAACTTGGAAATGTCGTAACCTGCATATAAACCAGTCACAGGTAGTAATCCACAACACAGAATCAATTTTTCACGAACTCGGCAACCGACAAAACTGAGTTGGAACGAAGACGCGACTGAGACTATGGTTTTGTCGTTGCTGCAAACAGAGGTGTAGCGTTGTTTGTGAATCACAACTGATGTTCGTCCGTTGTGCAGTTTGAATAAAACGAGTTTTGCGTGGGATAATGTTGGGTCAGGTTCGAAGCTCGATTTGGAGAAGGCTTCCCCGGTGTTATCGACGGTCAATTTTCAAGGTGGTTGGAGGGAGTTAATGGCGGAGCGATTGAAGGTGAAGAGAGGAAAGGGAGATCGATTGAGAGTGAACGGTGATGAGGGTTTACGGAAGGAAGGTTTTGTCGAAAAATAAAGGAGGCGGAATGAAGAAGACGGGGAAATATGAGGTTACGGTGTGGTTGAAGTCACGCCGGTAGGGGATACGTTAACGACGAAGGTTGTTATGGAGGAGAAAACTGGGGGTTTGAAGGTGAGTTGAGGAAGAAGAACGGAAAAATGAAAGGTTTACGGCGGTCGGTGAGTTGATCTATGAATGAGTGTTCGCGGCGGTTTAGGGTTTTTTTGTTGGAGGATGAACAGTTTCCTCCTAAATTAGGGTTTCTGAAAAGGGGCGGCCCCCATTTAGTGCTCCATGAATAGTAATGCCCTTAACTCTTAGGGTATGTTACCCTTTTATATCCAACTACACATCAACCGTGTTTTCTCACTTAATTTCTATTTCTATTTATTTTTGTTTTTTCTTTTAATTAATTAATAATTCTTTTTATTATGTTTTCTAATTATTATATCAACTATTACTAACTTAAAATCTAATCTAATTTTTTTTAAAATAAATCCTAATTAAATTCTAACTCTATTTTAATTTTATCTTAATTAAACAATTCTAATCTAATTAATTAATAATCTATTCTAATTTTAAAAAATTAAAATAAAATAAAAAAAAAAACTAATCTAAATATAATTTAAATTCTAAATTTTGAAATAAAAATCTAACCTAATTATTAAAATAAAATATAAAAAATAGAAAAAATAATAACAAATAAAAAGATGCCACGTGGCATGCTCTTATTGGGCTAAAAAGCGAAAATGCCTGTTTTTGCTGAAAAATACGCTACGCCGTATAAGCGAGGTAAATTAAAAACAAAGTCGGGCAAATGAGAATTTTGAAAAAAGGTAGGACAAATTTGGGGTATGACAGATGCCCCTATCTAATTGCGTTGAACCTGAGAGAATGAACAGCTGCATGGCTTTCATTTTCAGGGTGGAAGTCAATTAGATAAAAAAAGACCCCGAAATTTGTCCGACAAGCAAGTAAAAATGCAAAGAGATGGGATACACCAGAACGGGATGACAGGATGCAAAAATAGATGAACGAGATAACCTGATATTCCTTGGGTGGTCGAAGCAGTCCCTTATCCAATAAGGTTCTTCGCGGTACCAGAGTGGTATAAATGATCCTCTTTGGGTGGTCGAAGCAGTGCCTTATCCATTAAGGCTCTTCGATGATACCAAAGCAGTATCTCAAGCAAAACTTGAGATTCTTCAGGTGGTCGAAGCAGTACCTTATCCATTAAGGCTCTTTAATGACACCAAAGCAATATCTCGAACAAAACTCGAGATTCTTCGGGTGGTCGAAGCAGTACCTTATCCATTAAGGCTCTTCGATGATACCAAAGCAGTATCTCGAACAAAACTCGAGATTCTTCGGGTGGTCGAAGCAGTACCTTATCCATTAAGGCTCTTCGATGATACCAAAGCAATATCTTGAACAAAACTCGAGATTCTTCGGGTGGTCGAAGCAGTACCTTATCCATTAAGGCTCTTCGATGATACCAAAGCAGTATCTCGAACAAAACTTGAGATTCTTCGGGTGGTCGAAGCAGTACTTTATCCATTAAGGCTCTTCGATGATACCAAAGCAGTATCTCGAACAAAACTTGAGATTCTTCGGGTGGTCGAAGCAGTACCTTATCCATTAAGGCTCTTCGATGATACCAAAGCAGTATCTCGAACAAAACTTGAGATTCTTCGGGTGGTCGAAGCAGTACCTTATCCATTAAGGCTCTTCGATGATACCAAAGTAGTATCTCGAACAAAACTTGAAATTCTTCGGGTGGTCGAAGCAGTACCTTATCCATTAAGGATCTTCGATGATACCAAAGCAGTATCTCGAACGAAACATGAGATTCTTCGGGTGGTAGAAGCAGTACCTTATCCATTAAGGCTCTTCGATGATACCAAAGCAGTATCTCGAACAAAACTTGAGATTCTTCGGGTGGTCGAAGCAGTACCTTATCTAATAAGGTCCTTCAATGATACCAAAGCAGTATCTCAAACAAAACTTGAGATTCTTCGGGTGGTCGAAGCAGTACCTTATCCATTAAGGCTCTTCGATGATGCCAAAGCAGTATCTCGAACAAAACTTGAGATTCTTCGGGTGATCGAAGCAGTACCTTATCTAATAAGGTCCTTCAATGATACCAAAGCAGTATCTCGAACAAAACTTGAGATTCTTCGGGTGGTCGAAGCAGTACCTTATCCATTAAGGCTCTTCGATGATACCAAAGCAGTATCTCGAACAAAACTTGAAATTCTTCGGGTGGTCTAAGCAGTACCTTATCCATTAAGGCTCTTCGATGATACCAAAGCAGTATCTCGAACAAAACTTGAGATTCTTCGGGTGGTCGAAGCAGTACCTTATCTAATAAGGTCCTTAAATGATACCAAAGTTGTATCTCGAACAAAACTTGAGATTCTTTGGGTGGTCGAAGCAGTACCTTATCCATTAAGGCTCTTCGATGATACCAAAGCAGTATCTCGAACAAAACTTGAGATTCTTCGGGTGGTCGAAGCAGTACCTCGAGTGAAAACTTTGGTGAGGAATAGTTGAGCTAAAATCCCTATTAGAGGAACAACGTCGTCCAAACTCTGCAAGGGAGAAGCCTTCAAGAAACTTTTTAATATAACCTCTGCTTGGGGAGCCATAAGCGTAATAGTTGCTGGGGATTATCATCATCAAATGCATGGTTGGAGAATGACTTGTTGGGGAGTAGAATTCCCTGGACTTGTGGGGTATTAACTCTTTTCAGAGTCATACTGCCAACTTCACTGGAGGATTGACCAAGATGCTCGCGAATTGATCCTGGATCCTGCCATATTGTTATGTAATGTAGTGTTTTATGATGCCCAAACATGCAACTAAGATGTAACTGCTAGGGAGTGCACGATGCGAATGCAAATGATATGTTAATGCTTGATATGATTATGATATGAGGCTGTATGTCGTGCTTATGATAATGCAGCGACCAGGTATGCTGGGGATAAAATCCTGTCGGGGACGTCACCAGGGGTTGGATTTGGTAGTTGCCAAATGGATTTGGACTTTGGTTTTATGAGGATGCCATCGAGGGTGGACTTTTAGTGGTTGCCAATGACGACTGGACTTTAGAATGATTTGCCATACGAGAACTGGACTTTGAAGGATTTGTTTCGGTTATAAAGCTCTGACAGGTATCAGGTCCAGGCCGTGGGGGTGAAACCCAATGACAGAGAGGCTCTTTCAGGAGGTTAAGTTTATTTGGTGGGGTGATGGCATGATTCCCCGACACTCAACTTTTGCTGACGAGAATAAACTTGCTTGAGTAACTGCCCCAATGTTGTTCAACTTGCCCCAGTTTGGGTCTATGAAGGAATTTTCCTTGAACGGAAATTGGAAGCAATCATACCATGAGACGAACTCGAGATGGCTTGCCCCAGCATTCCACATCGTGAAAGGAAGTTGGAAACAGTTGTACCATGAGATGAACTCGAGATGGCTTGCCCCAGCATTCCACATCATGAAAGGAAGTTGGAAATAGTTGCACCATGAGATGAACTCGAGATGGTTTGTTCCAAAACTCCAAGTCATGAAGGGAATTCGGACGCAAATATACCATGAGACGATCTCGAGATGGTTTGTTGCAAATTTTATTCAGGAAAGGGTTTTGACCTTGATTAACTGACCCTTGGGGTAATTGGCTTCAAATTGTCCTCGAGGTAGTCTGCTCTAGAATGAGCGTTGAAGCGACATGACTTGTGCTGATTGAGCGTTGGAGGGACTCTCCCTTAATCAAACGAAACTCTGGGTAACCTGCCCCTTGTTGGATTCTTTGCAGAAGTGGTATACTTGCTCTTGTAAGGACCTTGCTTCTAGCTGATATGTCATGATGACTTACAAACATTGAGCGTAGCGACTTATCCAAAGCATGTTGACTGCGCGAGCGTAGCGACTTAACCAAAGCATGTTGACTGCGCGAGCGTAGCGACTTAATCAATGCGCGTTAATCGTGTGAGCGTAGCGATTTAACCAATGCGTTTGGATTGCGCGAGCGTAGCAACTTAACCAATACGTATTAGTTGTGCTTTTTCTCTGCCCCAAGGCCTTTGACGCTTGTTGACCTCAACCATCAGCTAGTTTGCCCCAAGTTCAACCAGTTTCCCCCAGTCTGCCGGGTGTTCGATGGACTTTCTTCTGGGATGAGAACTTTGGCGATGATTATACCAAGATATGGCTTGAACCCATTTGCCCCAGTGTTTGGGTCTTGCAGTGGTCCGCCCTAGTTTAAACCTCAGAAGGACTTGCCCTAGATTCGTAGGGTTATGAGAAAGTCTTGATTCAAGTCAACACCAGTGAGCGTTCAAGTTCCTCTTTGACTGCACTTTGTTGGAGTTTCTATAATGTCAAATACTGATTTGCAGTTTAAAATTGTTCATTCAAAAATGGTAATTTTAATGCGACATTCATGCAGGTTATGAAAACATCATTTAATGGGAATGATGTAAAAAAATGTGTGACGAATTAGACCATTAGCCCAAACACAATGCTGATTTATCTGGTGCGAAAGATATAGCAAGAATATGACACCAATACAGAAGATTAGCAAATTTGTAGGAGTCAGTTTACGCAACCTCGCAATAGTATGCTTTCAGAATAAAACTCCGCCTCAATTAGGTCTTTTGAGGGTTGTATTGTGGTATGGTTCACGGTTATGAAAACAAAGGATATAAGGCTCAAAATTTGATTTTAACCCACCCCTTCTTCGTGATGATCTCCATACCTACATTCAGTTAATTTTGCACCTGCGTGACGGTGTAAACTTGATGGTTCAAAGTTTGCCTGAAATGGCAGTCACCTTATTTTGCTCTTTGATGGATGTCAGTGCCCCTTGATTTGGGTGGCCACTGAATCTTATTTTGTTTTTTTTTTTGTTGAGGGTTTGAGGACCTCTTTTTGGTTTTATTTTTGATCCCTAACTTTTGCCTGGACTGATCTTGTTTTTCAAGTCCATCGGGATTGCCTTGATTTTTGCCTAAGTCTCCTTTTGAGGTGTTCGACTTAGCAGGCTCTTGATTTTTTTGGAAGGATTTATGACTGCCAAATCATTGGTCATTAATGAACAACCGTCATGACTTTTGGATTCTGCCTCGTGATTCGAGTGCGTAATCAGGTTAACTGAACACTACCCATTCCCCAGGTTAAATGTAAGGGTTTATAGATCCGAAGGAAACTCCTACTTCTAGGCTCGAAGTGGTTGACTAGGGACTAACTCCTTATCTCTCCGGTGTTTGGGGATTTGAAACAATGCCTGTACATCATTAGCAAGATGTTATCCAAAAGCATACTACCAGCAATTATGGGTATTTTGTTTTCGTCATCCTCCCTCAAATCTTTGCTAAAAAGCAGTGCGATAAAAAGGAACTGGAGTGAGAAAAACTTTTTGTGATTTTTTTGCAATAAGTGAGAAAACATGAGTGGATACGAATGGATTTGATCAAAAGCAAGCATAATCATCACATTAACAATACCATTAATAAGAAACAATGTCTAAAAGCAAGTAGCACTCAACATAAAGGAAACTACAAATGCACAAAAATGATAAGGAAACTGCCAGTATTGAGGAACTGGGCTCTGCTTCCTTGCTTCACAGTTGGGTTAACTCCTGGCAGCTGTTTCATCTTGCCTTTTGCGTTGTTCTCGTCTTTTCTTAGCTCAAATTGATTCTGTCTCAAGTGTTCCATGGTCTTCCAGCACTAAGTCAAGTTCAGTACTTGTGTCGGGAAATCAACCGCGGATTATGGATAAAGGGTGGGTAGGATTTTTTGTTTTGGAAGACGATATGCAATGCAAATGAAATGCAGATGCAATGATATGCGGATGCAATGCAGGCACAAACAGGATCCAGGATAACATAAGCAACTCACAGCAACCTAACCGGTAGGCTATACCAGGCAAGTTCTAGATTCTTTACCCATAGACCCACTCACGGGATAGCTTCTATGTTGACGGATAAGGTTCCCAGGATCACGGACACCGATCGCATCAACATTACGCAACAAGCTAGCTGTATTATAACGAGAGTACGATAGGGTCTCTCCTGAGCGGAGTCCTCATGCTAGGCACACGAGGAGCGGGTCCTCGGAGACTAACACTACACGACTACCAATATAGAAACGGGTTCTAAGAGTGGTTCCCAGAGTCACGAACCCTTCATGAATCAAATCGTGCAACAGGCTAGTTGCGTTACGATAGAATCTACGAAAAGGTCTATTCTGGAGGAGCTTTCATGCTAGGCACACAAGGAGCGAGTCCTTGGGGACTAACACTAATTACTACCAATTCTAAACTATGTTTTTCTCTCTTCTTTTTCCAAAGCTCGGGTGTAGAACTTTACTTGCAATGTTATCCCCGAATCCAGCAGGCAGATATAATAAACAGCATATGATAGAAAGAGAAAACAAGAGATAAACAATAGGAGAAAATAAACATCAAGAAAACAGGTAAGCAAAAGGTTAGTACTCTCGAATCGAGTCAAGTTAGGCTTGACTCTCTCTTGCATAGGGCAATGCATTTCCCCAGCAGAGTCGCCATCTGTCGTACCTCGAAAAATACGATCCTCGCGATGGACGCGGAAAAAACGTTCGAACAGAGTCGCCACCGAACTTTATTCATTCCAAGGACGGAATAGGAAAATATCGATAAAACCTTTAAGGAGATAAGAACATGGTCATCGCAACCACATTCTGGGTTCGGGAGTCGATTACATAGAGGGAAGGTATTAGCACCCTCTATGTCCGTTGTACTCAACGGGAACCTCTTGATTCGATTCGAGAGTAAAGTTAACTACGCTTATTTGTTTTCTTCTAAAGATTTCTCCTATAGGGGGGAATGGATGGTTTTAAGATAGGGTGCTCGTCAAGGATTTGGGCCCTTGTGCCTACGTATCTTCACTTATAAGAAGTGGAAAATCAGAGCATTCGTAGTTCGTGGGACTACGGGTAAAAGTGGGGATTGTGCTCGCCAAGATCATCGCAATCTTGTGCCTACGTATCTTACATTCAAGAGGGAATGAAGAATCAGAGCAGCCGTAGTTCGGCTAACTACGGTGAAAGGTTTGGAAATGAACGAGTGATCAGGTCGCGTTCTAACTGCTAAACGTTGGCTTGTCTGCTCGCTAGGGGAGGCTGAAGCACGAGTTTGTTATGCGTGGAAGAAGGGACTAAACAATGTTCTTTGGTAAAAGGTATGGGAACCTAAAGGTGGGAAATAAGGAAAGGTGCTCGCTAGGATCATCGCGATCCTATGCCTACGTACTCTCAACAGATATGAGAGATCAGAGCAGCCGTAGTTCGACTTACTACGGTAAAAGGGTTTGAAACTTGAACGAGTGTTTAGGTCGCATTCTAACTGCTAAACGTTGGTTTGTCTGCTCGCTAAGGGAGACTGAAGCACGAGTTCATATGCGTGGAAGAAAGGATTAAACAATGTTCTTTAGGAAAAGGTGTTTGGATTGAAAATCGCACGAGGGCGGGGAATTTGGTTTATCATATTGGATGTTTTGGTTAGAGAATATATTTGAATAGGTTTAAGGTTTTGATTGCACGGGGGCAAGAAAGAGGAGTTTAGTTAGGCAATTTGATGGAGAATGACGACTATTCGATAAACGAGACGTCAGCCTCGTAATCAATTAATCGGGGCATTATTGGAATGCTAGATTCCAACGACACCCTTTTTCATTCGAATAATTACGAAATATGTTTGAGAAAGTTTCAATCGCGCGAGGGCAAGAGAAGATAGTTGGATTGAATATTTTAAGGGAGAATGACGACTACTCGATAAACGAGACATCAGTCTCGCAATCGATTAATCGGGGCATTATATGAAATTGTATTTGAATGGACAATGACGATATTTGTCCAAATAATTAGGGCATGTGTTTTATAGGCGAAAGGTCGGGTAATCCACAACCTAAAGCGTACGCCCTAAGAGTGTTTACTCAAGAATTCATGGAGTGCGAGACTCCAAGAACTCAGTTCTTTCGTAATTTGATTAAGAAAATAATTTGAATTTGATGTACGGTTTAGAAGCGTACTAGGGTTTAGACTCGATCACACGAAGGCGAGGAACGAGGTTAGAGAGGTTGTATGTTTAGGAGGAATGACGAATACTTGATAAACGAGACATCGGCCTCGTAATCAAATCAATCGGGACATCATTGGAATGCTAGATCCCAACGATACCTTTTTCATTCGAAATATATTTGATGGATAGTTTAGACGCGAAAGAGTTTGAATTGAAAGAGATTTTTGATTCAATCACACGAGGGTGAGAAACGAGGTTATGCGGATTGAAAAATTAGGAGGAATGACGACTACTCGATAAACGAGACGTCGGCCTCATAATCAATTAGTCGGGATATCGTTGGAATGCTAGATCCCAACGACAATTTTTTCATCCCATTAATTGTAAAATAGTTTTTGTTGGACAGTGAGAGTACTTGTCCAAATAATTAAAGGAGGTGTTTTGGAAACGAAAATTCGAACGACACACCATTCAAGGCGTACGCCCCAATAGTAGTCACTCTCGAATTCGAGGAATGCACGACTCCAAGAACTCGATTTTTCGTAAGTTAATTAGGGAAAATAAATTAGGAATATTAGCGTACTTGGACTAGGCGCGCTATGTATTCTAGAAAATAAGATCGAAAGGGTCACAACTCGAGGTGTGCACCTCGAGAGCGGTCGCTTAAAAAATTCAAGGAAGGCGAGATCCGAGAATTTAATTGTTTTGAAATTTATTTTAGAAAGATTGTATAATTTGATTGAGAAAAAATAGTTTAATTTAATTAAGAAAGATAGTTTTGATTTTCAGATATAAGAATAAATTAATCAATTGTTTATAAAAAGATTTTGAGAAAAGCTAGTCATATTTAATTGTTTTTTTGAAAAAAGAAAAAGTTTAATATCTTAGAAAAATATTTTAGCTTTATTAATAAAGTATATATTTTTTTTTATACTTAAAATATTATTACAATTAATTGTTTTGAAAAGGTTAATATCTTTGAGAAGAAATAGGTTTTAAATAAAATATATTTTTGAAAGGTTTATTATTTAAAAGTATTAATTTGGTAATGATTTTTGAAATATATTTTTTAAAATGACATTTGAACACAACAAAAGCTAGATATAATTTACTAACCAAGAACTAATATTGTTAATTCAAAACAACAACTTGAATATTAACGACGTCACGTCGGATATTCGACAAAAAATTTTAGAATAAAAACAACTATAAAATTCCTTATAAACAATGATAAATACATCAAATCTCCAGTAGCAACCAAGCCTAATTAAGTGCTTATGTATAATCGAACCAAAGAACAAGGATTCAAAGATTTACCGACGCCGACTTTGAGACGCTGAATTTGTTGAACCTGGACCAACTAAAGCACAGACCAAATCAACCCAGCTAGAAATTTGAATTCCCATTGCACCAGAGTGGCTTCTATTGCCAGCTTTGGATGGCGTAACCGCGTTGTTGTTGATGTTGCCGAAGTAGGATGTTGTCGTGTTGCTTCTAGAAGAGTCACGGTGTTGTTGCAAAGTTGTCGGCACTGAACTCGTTGTTGTTGTTCGCGAATGTCAACGCTGAGGTTGGAAGTCGACAAAACCAAGTTGAGTTGAACGGCGTGATCTCAGTGGCTATTAAAATGTCGTTGCTGCAAGTGTAATGTTATACTATTGCTGAAGCGAAGCTCGCGCACGACTCAAAACGCCAAATGCTGCTGCGAGTACAAACTTGTGTTGTCGTTGCTGCTGAAGTTCAATGGTGAAGTTATTTGCACCTCTACTTCGCGTTATCGTTCACGTCTTCGAAACTCGGCGACGTTGCAACCTGTACAGAAACAATAGCCAGCCAAATAGAATAGAAAAAAAAATGAATTTCGCGAGTTCGAAACTGACCATGTGATGGCAGAGAATTCAGAACAGCATACATCTTATATATCTTGCAAAAACTAAAATAGACAGTTACCGTTTTTGAACTCAACTCACGCATATGCATCACTAACAGGACCAAAATACAAGCAGCAATAGTAACTCATCTTTAAATACCAATTTACAAGTTCAACGTAGTGTGAAGTGTTAGCGAGATAACTAAGTATTCACAGTAGTAGAAATACAACTATCTTTCAGCATTTATATGACAGTTTAAAATGGTCTGCTACATGAATCCATTTGCACGGTCAAAACTTAGTAAAACAACTCAAGCATTTAGAGTCTACATAGTTCAATATATCAGGAAAAAAAAGCATACAATTGACATTGAACTTTTGTTGTAGAATGACAGTAGATTATGAATTAGTTTGAAGTGTTACCAAATGTCGAGATATAGTCGAAGAAAAGTCATAGTGTTGATGTTATTGTAGAACTTGTGCATACGGAATTGGCGACACTAATTAAGCACGCAATAATAAAAAAGCTCTACTGCTCATCGATCTATAAACCACATCAGCTGAAGAAACAATAACATCCTTTTTCGCACTGCTTGAAATGTCGAATTTCCACTGCAAATTTGAGTTTCTGAACTAAATTCGTGGCATTGTCGGAATCACCGTCGGTGGAGTTAACGAGTGGCGTGTGGCTACGAAGGAAGATCCGCGTGAACTTTCGAAGGTGTTGTATCGCTGCTGCAGAGTATTGCTCGAAGTGTCGTCGCCAAACATAAGTTGCAGCAGCAGCCTGTCACAAGGTGATACAACTTGCAAGCGACGGTATAATATGCACAAAGAACTCAAACATATGCAGTGAAGCAAGACAATATATTAAAATGAAATTATAACAAAAATGAAAATTAGAACAAAACAGTTACCCTGTTATTAGATTAGGGTGCTATTGAAGCTGCGACGACGTTCTTGCTTGTGACGCATTAGAGATACAAACCATGCCGAGTTGTGCCGCAAATCTGAACCTTGCGTTTCATCGGTGAGTTATTGTCTCCGCTTCTGTTATGTCTTGTGGAGAAGAATTGGTTGTCGTTGCAAAAAACGTAAGTCGTTCCTATGTTGAGGCTGTTGTTGCAAGAGTAAGCTTCGAGTTCCTGTAAGGTATGTGGCCTGATTTGGAGGCAAGGGCTGCAATAACATTGCCGGGTGCGGTTAAAGATTTATTTATGAACTGAGATTCCTTCAACCTTTCTCCTTCAGCTTCAGATTTTTGAGACATTCGCAGCAGAGTCCTTTACAGTAAGCAGAAGATGCAACCGCTTCACAAGCTCTTTAATTTCAGGATCATTAGGCCACTGTATCCTAGAAAAAAGGCGGCCATCATCCCTAGCCCTTGCTAAAATGTTCCATGTATCAAGATTCTCTCTTAAATCGGAAGACACCAGGTCATGAGTAACAACATCATATAGCTCATAAACAGCTTTTGCGGCACCTTTTGCAAGTGTGGGATCATTTCGAATCAGAAGTCCAGTCAATGCCGTAAGTCTAGACATAACATGCGGAAGCTTCTTGAGAGTCAAGGTTATAACAAGTGACTCCTCTGATATACTGTTATTGATCTCACGAAAAATTCTTTCCACCCAAAGTCTTCCTTCATTATCAACTAAGGAATATAATATTTTTCCAATACTGCAATAGCACTCCTGAACTGCATATGCCATATATTCATCCCTAGAGATCCTGCTCCACAGATCTGCCTATGCATCTTTGCAGTCCACAGCCAAGTCTACCACCAACAGGATCTTACTGCTTAGCAGAAACAAAGGCCATTGAACTAATCTCAAAGTTCCTGCATTGCTGGGAATAGAAAGAAGGTCCATTTCTCTATTGCTAATGTAATCTTCCTCACGCATGCTTTTGATTATCCCATTCCTAAATGGAGCAAACATGGCAGCATATGATTTGTTCATATCCTGAGAACCCTGAGTTGATGGTCCATTGATGGGAATCCATCAAAAAGAAGCAACGGAGACATGTCTCCACCGCACAAAAGAGGAGACTTGACTTCGTCCTTGAATAATTTTATGTCCAAACAAAAACACACATGAAACACCACCAAAGAAGCTTGCCATATTAAATAGCTCAAAAATAACATGACAGCTCTCTGCACAAACTTAATACTTCCTCCATTTCTAACTAGTTGTTGTTGTTCTTTGAGACATCTGAACCTGCGATGAGTTGGTGCGGAACCAAACCTCAGCTGCAACTTCGTGTCGGAAGCTATAGCTGGGAGGGGGGCTTGTTTTCGCGTAATCGAAACTTGGAAATGTCGTAACCTGCATATAAACCAGTCACAGGTAGTAATCCACAACAGAGAATCAATTTTTCACGAACTCGGCAACCGACAAAACTGAGTTGGAACGAAGACGTGACTGAGACTATGGTTTTGCCGTTGTTGCAAACTGAGGTGTACTGTTGTTTGTGAACCGCAACTGATGTTCGTCCGTTGTGCAGTTTGAATAAAACGAGTTTTGCGTGGGATAATGTTGGGTCAGGTTCGAAGCTCGATTTGGAGAAGGCTTCCCCGGTGTTATCGACGGTCAATTTTCAAGGTGGTTGGAGGGAGTTAATGGCGGAGCGATTGAAGGTGAATAGAGGAAAGGGAGATCGATTGAGAGTGAACGGTGATGAGGGTTTACGGAAGGAAGGTTTTGTCGAAAAATAAAGGAGGCGGAATGAAGAAGACAGGGAAATATGAGGTTACGGTGTGGTTGAAGTCACGCCGGTAGGGGATACGTTAACGACGGAGGTTGTTATGAAGTAGAAATCTGGGGGTTTGAAGGTGAGTTGAGGAAGAAGAACGGAAAAACGAAAGGTTTACGGCGGTCGGTGAGTTGATCTATGAATGAGTGTTCGCGGCGGTTTAGGGTTTTTTTGTTGGAGGATGAACAGTTTCCTCCTAAATTAGGGTTTCTGAAAAGGGGCGGCCCCCATTTAGGGCTCCATGAACAGTAATGCCCTTAACTCTTAGGGTATGTTACCCTTTTATATCCAACTACACATCAACCGTGTTTTCTCACTTAATTTCTATTTCTATTTTTTTTTTTTCTTTTAATTAATTAATAATTCTTTTTATTATGTTTTCTAATTATTATATCAACTATTACTAACTTAAATTCTAATCTAATTTTTTTAAAAATAAATCCTAATTAAATTCTAACTCTATTTTAATTTTATCTTAATTAAACAATTCTAATCTAATTAATTAATAATCTATTCTAATTTAAAAAATTAAAATAAAATAAAATAAAAAACTAATCTAAATATAATTTAAATTCTAAATTTTGAAATAAAAATCTAACCTAATTATTAAAATAAAATAGAAAAAATAGAAAAAATAATAACAAATAAAAAGATGTCACGTGGCATGCTCTTATTGGGCTAAAAAGCGAAAATGCCTGTTTTTGCTGAAAAATACGCTACGCCGTATAAGCGAGGTAAATTAAAAACAAAGTCGGGCAAATGAGAATTTTGAAAAAAGGTAGGACAAATTTGGGGTATGACACCAGGACAAAGTCTCTGCAACTGGTCCATCCGGGAAACTGTCCCAGTGACTCTTAAACAGTAATGATTTGTTTTGTCAATTGTTGAATAATCCTATGTCCTACCCGGGGCATAATGATTTTACCTTAGGGCTGCTTGATTATGTGTATTGCACTGTTTTAATCATGAAATAAAGGCGTTTTTCATATACAAATATTGTGATCCCTGTTTTTCTCGTTTTTACTTTAGCAATAAGTGGAAACGTGGTTATTTGCTTTGTTTGCGTGTTGAAGCGTTTAACCATTTCCTTTGCAGGACTAATATTTCAGATGATATCTCCTACGAACCGCCTATGACTCGTTTCGACTTCGAGCACCGGGTATTCAAAGCAGAGGAAGAGATTGTTGAGGATAGAAACTTGCCAGAGGAGCTGACTCGTTTGTTGAAACAGGAAGAGAGAATCATTCTGCCTCATCAGGAGGAAATTGAGATTATCAACTTAGGGTCGGAAGAAGTTGTGAGAAATATCCGTATAGGGGCTGCGCTGCAGAGCAACATCAAGCAAAGGCTGATTGAGATACTGCGAGAGTATAGTGATATATTTGCTTGGTCGTACGAGGATATGCCTGGGTTGGATACGGACATGGTTGTGCACCGTCTGCCGTTGCGAGAGGAATGTCCTCCTGTTAAGCAGAAACTCAGAAGAACCAGACCAGGCATGGCTGTGAAAATCAAGGAGGAAGTTCAAAAACAGTGGGGTGCTGGTTTCCTAGCCGTTACAACTTATCCATCATGGGTCGCTAACATAGCACCAGTGCCGAAGAAAGACGGTAAAGTGCGAATGTGTGTAGACTACCGTGATTTGAATAGGGCGAGCCCGAAAGACGACTTTCCACTTCCTCACATTGATGTGCTGGTTGATAACACTGCTCAGTTCTCCGTATTCTCCTTCATGGACGGCTTCTCAGGCTATAATTAGATCAAAATGGCACCAGAAGACATGGAGAAGACTACCTTCATTACTCCCTGGGGAACATTTTGCTACAAAGTGATGCCCTTCAGACTGAAGAACGCTGGGGCAACATATCAACGTGTTATGACGACTCTCTTTCATGACATGATGCACAAAGAGATCGAGGTTTATGTTGATGATATGATTGCCAAATCCCAGACAGAGGAGGAGCATTTGGTTAATCTGCTGAAACTGTTCAAAAGACTTAGGAAGTTCAGGTTGAGACTGAACCCTAACAAGTTCACCTTTGGCGTGAGATCCGATAAACTGCTGGGGTTTATTGTGAGCGAAAAGGGGATAAAGGTTGACCCTGCAAAGATAAAAGCTATACAAGAAATGCCGATGCCTAAAACAGAAAAGAAGTGCGTGGGTTTTTAGGGAGGTTGAACTACATTGCTCGGTTCATATCTCACCTAACTGCGACATGCCAGCCGTTATTCAAGTTTTTGAAAAAGGATCAGGTGTTGACCTGGAATGAAAATTGTCAAAAGGCGTTCGACAAGATAAAAGAATACTTGCAGGAACCTCCTGTTTTGATACCCCCAGTGGCCGGGAGACCTTTGATTATGTATTTGACGGTTCTTGAGGAAAGTATGGGTTGTGTTCTCGGTCAACACGACGAGACCGGACGTAAAGAGCATGTGATCTACTATTTGAGTAAGAAGTTTACCGACTGTGAGTCCAGATACTCGATGCTCGAGAAGACGTGTTGCGCGCTAGCCTGGGCCGCCAAGCGTTTGAGGCAATACATGCTGAATCATACAACAATGCTAATTTCAAAGATGGATCCAATCAAATATGTGTTTGAGAAGCAAGCACTCTCCGGAAGAATTTCCCGATGGCAGATGGTGTTAACAGAATACGATATCCAATATGTCTCGCAAAAGGCTATTAAAGGTAGCATTCTGTCAGAGTACCTCGCTGAGCAGCCGGTTGAGGACTACCAATCGATGAGGTTTGATTTTCCTGACGAGGATATCATGTACCTGAAGATGAAAGATTGTGAAGAACCGTTGCCGGACGAAGGACCAGAGTTGGGTTCCAAATGGCAGTTGATATTTGACGGAGCTGTAAATTCCTATGGTAGCGGAATAGGGGCAATTATCACTACTCCTCATGGGTCGCACATCCCATTTACTGCCCAATTGACCTTTCCTGTTACCAATAATGAGGCTGAATATGAGGCTTGCATCATGGGTCTGGAAGAAGCCATTGATTTGCGAATCAAGAACCTGGATGTATATGGAGACTCATCTCTAGTGGTGAATCAGATTAAAGGAGAATGGGAGACACGTCAGCCCAATTTGATACCCTATATGAATTATGCAAGGAGATTGTTGCCTTTCTTTGACAAGGTGGAATTGCATCACGTACCGCGAGCAGAAAATCAAATGGCTGACGCCCTGGCGACATTGTCTTCAATGTATAAAGTTAACTTCTGGAACGAGGCTCCCCGGATTGTTATCTCTCGGCTTGATAGGCCTGCATTCATATTTGCCATTGACGAGGCTCCCGATGGAAAACCCTGGTACTTTGACATCCAGAATTTCCTAAAGAACAAGGAGTATCTGGCTGGGGCATCCAGTCGAGATCAGAAGACTCTCAGGAGATTGGCTGGCAATTTCTATCTGAACCCGGACGGTGTCCTGTACAAAAGAAACCACGACTTGGTGTTGCTACGCTGTGTAGATGAGAAAGAGGAGAAGTTGCTCATGGAATAGATACATGAGGGTACATTTGGTACACATGCTGGTGGGCATGCTATGACAAGAAAATTGTTGCGGGCAGGTTACTATTGGTTGACCATGGAAACAGATTGTTTCAAGTTTGCAAAGAGGTGTCATAAATGCCAGATTTATGCAGACAAAATCCATGTGCCTCCGAGTCCTCTGAATGTGATGTCATCACCGTGGCCTTTCTCGATGTGGGGAATTGATATGATCGGCAAGATTGAGCCTACAACATCAAACAGACACCGGTTTATTTTGGTGGCAATTGATTACTTCACCGAATGGGTGGAAGCAGCATCATATGCCAATGTGACCAAACAGGTGGTAGCCAGATTTATCAAACGAGATATTATCTGCAGATATGGAATCCCTGAGCGGATTATCACCGACAATGGTTCAAATTTAAATAATAAAATGATGAAAGAGCTGTGTCAGAATTTTAAGATTGAGCATCACAACTCTTCCCCGTACCGGCCCAAGATGAATGGCGCTGTCGAAGCGGCCAATAAGAACATAAAGAAGATTGTTCAGAAGATGGTTGTGACGTATAAGGACTGGCACGAGATGTTACCTTTCTCTTTGCACGGTTATCGTACGACAGTACGCACATCAACCGGGGCCACCCCGTTCTCATTGGTATACGGGATGGAGGCGGTGTTACCGTTGGAGGTCGAGATTCCTTCCCTGAGGGGTTTACGTGATGTCCAAATCGACGAGGCAGAATGGATTAAAGATAGACTGAATCAGCTCAGCTTAATGGATGAGAAGAGACTGGCTTCTCTAGCATATGGTCGGTTATATCAGAGCCGGATGAAGAAAGCTTACGACGAGAAGGTGCGCCCTCAAAGCTTTCAGACGGGCAATCTTGTTTTGAAAAAGATTCTCCCACCACAATCAGATCACAGGGGCAAGTGGACTCCCAATTACGAAGGTCCCTACGTCGTCAAAAAGTCTTCTCTGGAGGAGCCTTGTTACTATCCACCATGGATGGTGAAGACTTTACGTCTTCTATGAATTTGGACGCAGTTAAAAAATACTTTGCTTGAAAGTGACCCGCTGGACAGTAAAAAGAGAGTCCAGGCAAAAATGGGGCATCCCGGCGAACCATAAAAAATGAATAAAAGGTTCGGGCAAAAATTAGGGATAAAATTGAAAAGATGTACACCCGCGAAGTCGAAAACCTGAAAAGGGCGACTTCGACAAAAAAGGGTATCCCGGTGAATTGAAAACCCGCAAAGGGCGGTTCACGCAAAAGTTAGGGATTGAAAAATCAAATGACTGCGGTCCGGATTTGATACAACATTGCTTAGTGGTTTGGGAGTACCTGGGGGCCGTCTATCCAAAAACAATCTCTTCCGAAGATCGAGTACCGGGAAAGCACAGAGTCAGGCGAGTCATAGGAGGATCAACTCATGGTGTTCGTCTACATCACGTTGCCGACATGTATACAAATATTGTTTTGTACTTTCTTTATGCTTCTTGTGCATATATTTATGTGTGTTTGTGCGTAACTTCCTCTTTTCAGGAGTTGCATCCAGTGTACAAAACTTTGCCTATTCAGAGGCCCGTTATCAATAAAACATGTTATTCAGTACTTGATGCGTGCTCTTTGCTGTTTTGTTTGTGAAAGACGCCGATGTTTTTGATAAACTTGCACTTACATAATCTTGCTGACCCTTGCCAATAATTGCTAAAACTTCTAATTGACTGAAGTAATGTCACAGATGCTAACCCGGATAGATTCTGTTGTATAGGCATGTTTTGTCTCATTTGTGTTTTGCAGGTTCTTACCTTTGGAGCAAACGGTCAGGAATTGTATTCCCCAGCCAAGGTCGCTTGACGTAAGACCTGTCTCCAGTTGATGTCATTCCTCATCTAGTCGCAGCTTATCCCCAGAGAGTTGAAATGGCATTCATCCCTTCCCGAAGGAGGGATTTCTTTTCCCCAAGAGAGTGTCCTCATGGAAAGTCGTCCATAGGATTAACCCCAGCAAGTCAAAATCAATGTCCCCTGCAGAGATTGCGCTCCTCAGCGAGTCGAGGATGTGCACGTTCGATCTCCAGCATGGGAGATTCCCGCAATAGTTAACCAAGTTGTTGGTTCGAAAGGTTTATATTCGCGAAGGATGGTTTTATTTCTCCCCACAGGTCGTCATGCCATTGACAGGATGTTGATCCTCAGCAGAGTGGTAACTCTGAATGTGTAAACTGGTCCTAGACAGTGTGCTTTGTCCAGAAGTGTCGCTTCTTCTCCAGCTAAGTTTGTTCACCAGCAAGGTATTTGTTCTTTCCTCCTAGTGGAAATTGATGTTTAATCTCTCCCCGGCAAAGTTGACTGTGTTTTCGGCATTTATTTTACCGAAATACCTTATGATACTTGTCCTCCCCAGCGGAGTTGGCTTTATCCTCAGCATTCATGTTGTTGAGACATCATTATCGGAGTGGCCCCGGCAGCTTGAGCCTGCATTTGCATTTGCATATATCGTCATATTTGCATCTACTCAAACGCGTAGCATTTCCGTGCCGTACAGAGCATTACGCCATTTTCAAACATACGCATTTTGAAACATAAATCAGGTTGGCTAACCTTTTGCTTTCAGGTGTGTTTTCTCAGCATGAGTATGGAGTTCTAGCTCAGATCTATTATCAGGTATTCGAGGTCTCGCCGTGAGACGTGTGATGATACGGTTCATCTTACTATTTTCCCCATAGAGTTACTTGGTTAAGTTTCTCTTTGTCTCCGAGCAGAGTTATTTGTTTAAATTTCTCTTGTTTCCCCGTCAGAGTTGCTTTTTGAAGTTTCTCTTATCTGGCCTGCGGATTATTTTCTTCAAGTTTGCGGTTATGTTAGCGTCAAAGGGTTTCATGAATCAAAATTTCAGAAGCTGCCGCCGGTTATCGAAGCAGGCGTCCGGCAATTTGGTTTTCAAATATCCCCAGTGGAGTCCTCCTCAAAGTCGTTGTCACGTCAGTGCTAAAAGGTTTGTGGGTTGGGATCAATGGAGTTAGCTATTGCAGAGATAAGCAGAGGAACTGTACTCAGAGTATCTTCCCGTATGGATAAACGGATGTATTTTCCTACCAGTTGACAGAAGTATTTCCCCGGAAGTCGCCAAAAGATTATTGCCTATGTTGATAGGAGGTCCTCGTGTTGACGAGATATGAGTCCTAACGTGGACAATTTATTCCTGTATCGACGGGATTTCTTCGTGTTGGCGAAGTATGAGTCCTGACGTGGACAGATTTATTTCCTCGTGTTGACGAGATGTGCTGGTCCTAACGTGGACAGATTTGATTTCTCCGTGTTGACGGAATGTGGAGTCCTGACGTGGACAAGTTGATTACTCTTCGTGTTGACAAAATGGTGTCCTGACGTGGACCATTTATCCCCAGTAGATATCTTTCTTCGTATTGGCGAAATGTGCGTCCTGGCGTGGACAAGTTTATAGTTCCTCGTGTTGACGAGATGCGCAGGTCCTGACGTGGACAAGTTTTATCTTTTGTCGTGTTGACGAAACGGTGTCCTGACATGGACAATTTACTCCTATGTTGATAGGATTTCCTCGTGTTGACGAGATGTGAGTCCTGACATGGACAAATCAAGTTACTTTCCCTCGTGTTGACGAGATGCGGGTCCTGACGTGGACAAGTTTACCGTTCTTCGTGTTGACGAGATGTGAGTCCTGACGTGGACAAGTTTATTTCTCTTCATGGTGACGGGTTGATTTCTCCGTGTTTATGGAATGTGAGTCCTGACGTGGACAATTTATTCCTAACATGGACAATCTATTCCTGACGTGGACAGTTTATTCCTAACGTGGACGATTTATTCCTAACGTGGACAATTTATTCCTATGTCGATAGGATCCCCTCGTGTTGACGAGATGAAGATAATTCATCCCCAGCGAAGTCGCCGGGATTTCTCCGTGTTGACGGAATGTAGCGTCCTAACGTGGACAAAGTTTTATTCCTATGAGGATAGGATTTCGCCGTGTTGACGGAATGTGGAGTCCTAACGTGGACAAGTTTATGATGGGATTTCTTCGTGTTGACGAAGTGTGCGTCCTAACGTGGACAAAGTTTGCTCTTGTTGAGGGGATTTCTTCGGATTGACGAATGAAGCGTCCTAACATGGACAAAGTTCTATTCCCTTGTTGTTGAGATTTCTTCGGGTTGACGAAATGTGAGTCCTGACGTGGACAGATTTGTGTTTATTCATGATTTGAAGAAATTTGGGTCCAGATATGGACAAGGTTACTCCTGTGATGAGAGAATCTCTATTCGTGCTGATGAATTTGTTTCTCTTCTTGTGTTGACAAGGGTAGTCCAGTTGTGGACGAAGGTTTTTGCAAAAATTGTTCAGTACCTATGGCGTTGCATAGGTGGTTGAAATCGAAATCAGAATTATTATCAGACGTTGGATCAGTTGTTGCCGTAACAAACAGATTCAGTTGGTGGATGTCGTTCCCCAAGCAGTGCAGTTTATTTCTACGGTTGGCAAATTTCTGGGTTTCCTTGGTATTCAACCGTCTCGTACCTCGATTGTTTGAAGGTCGTTCGCTCTTCACCCATTCGGGTCCAAGCCATTTGAATAGGGGCAACTGTTGCACCCCAAAATTTGCTCAACCTTTTCTTGCCTGATTTGTGTTTCATTGCATTTCATTTGCATAGTTACATCATGTACATAGTCCAATCAGTTGCATATCATAGCATAGCAAGCCTCTAACAAGGGATCAAGGGTGTCTATCAAGAGAAGAGCCTAGCAAGAGATCTTATCCAAGTTTGAGAGATTATCCAAGCCATCAAGAAGTGATTTGAAGTCTTGAGAAATTTGAGTGTCTACATGTGGGTCTTGCTCCTATCTTGAGGAATATTGAGAACCATCAGTGGGATGAGAAGCAGGGATTGTGAATTTGAGGTGTGTATGGATCTCATGGGATGCCTAGAGGGCCCTATTGAAGCTGAGACAAGTCATTGATTCAAGTATGAGAGCCACAGTTGAGGTGCAGTCAACTAGGGTTTCATCTGGGTCAACCCTAGATCAATTGTGCAAATTGGAGAGCATCAAAGCCTACTTTGAAGTCATGGGATTCATGGATTGGTATGTTGATACATGTGTGGTGTTGTGCCAAGGTTAAGTAAAGAAAGATCAAGAATGTGGGAAGTTGCTAAATTAGGGTTTCAGTGTAAAATCCCCTATTTAGTGCCTAATTTCAAAGCCACATAAATCAAAATAAAAGTTTCAAATGGACTTTTGGCCAACATGAAACTTGTATAGAATCTCAATACCTTTAATTTGATTACTAGAAGTCCTCAAGGGGATTCATAGAACTCAAGTTATGGTCCTTGCAAGTTACAGGTCATCAGATGACACTGAAATTTATCTATGAAAGTCACTTGACTTCCAAGCAACTTTTTCCCTTCAAGGAGTTTTCAAATGGACTTTTGGCCAACATGAGAGTTGTAGATATTGATCTTAGCTTTCCATAGAGTACTAGAAGTCCTTGATAGAATTTGTAGAACTCAAGATATGTTCTTTGCAAGCCAGGGGTATTTTGGGTATTGAAGATTATAGGTCATTTGTGATCATAGGCCATTTTCACCAACTTAGAGGCTTCAAATGGAAAATTGTTCAACTAGAAAGTTGCTCAAAATAGGGTTTTAACCTTGACCATGCATCAAGGAGGCTTTGAAATGGCTCATAGGAGAAGTTGGTTTGAGAAATTTTGAAAAGGAAGAAATTAAAGTGATTAAAAGGCCAAAATTGTGGAAAAATTGATATGTGGCCAAACAAGTCCATGTTATATACCATTTTGATCAGAAAAGGAATTTTAAAGATGATGACATTACCACATTTTTTATTTGAGGTCATTTACATGTGGTTCCCTTTTGTTACTTAAGAAGGAAGCAACATCTGAATTACATACCTTTGGATCAAAAACAAGGGAATTACCATCCCCATTCAGTTCAAAATGTCACAAGAGGAGAAATTCAAGCAAGATGGTGAGCTAGAACAGAGCAAAGCACAACTTTGGCATATGAGATTTTCAAGGGATATGAGATTTTCAAATTCTCATTTAGATGATTACAGAACTTTCTAGAGAGTTCTAATCAACTCTATATAACATATGCATTGGATTCAGATCAATTTTTGGGCCAGCATTGGAGGGAAACAAGAAAGAGCAACTGAAATTTCTTCATTGCATCTCAGAATCGGGTTTTGAGATAGAGGGAATTCCAAGGCAAATTGACCATTGTAGAAGCTTGGGGGAGTGTTCTTGAGTGATTCTGGGAAGAATTGGAGGCTGGATCGAGCAAAACCACTATCTGTTCATCTCTCAAAACCAGGTTTGCAACTTTCATTTTTTGCTCCAATTTGTAGTGAATTGATTAGGATTTGAGGTATGGTTAGGTTAGTGATGATGCTTAGATGGATTTCAGTCCAAGAATTGAGTGATTCGTGACACTTTAGGTGGTGATCAGAATTCTGTTGAGAGGAATATCTTGAGATTCTTGAGGTTTTGGTCATGGTTAGATAGTTAGAATTCTTGCCTGATGCGTGTAGATGAGTTTAGGAACTTTAATTTTAAGTTTTGGAGTGATCAAGAATTGGATGAATTTCTGAACTTTGGATCGGATTTGGAGTTAGGGATATAATCAGTGAATTTAGAGGTTGGAATTGAACTCAGGATGAAATTTCGAGTGAGATAGGGTATTTAGTTGGCTTGAATGATGCACTTTTGGATATGCCACGCCGGAGAAGACGGTTGCGCAAAGCTCAGGCCACCGTCTGAGCTTCTCCCTCCATTTTTCAAACATTTGGGGACGATGAGCCAGGATAGTTGGATCCATGTCTGACCATTGACTGAAGCTAGCATCCACGGCTGTGATTAATTGTTGAATTCTGAAGAGAATGAAGTGAGGTACAAAGCGCTGTGTTTCATTAAACGCATTTGGGTGGGCTTATGGACTTGCTTGCTTTTCACACCTCCATTCAGGCCCAAGGTTGAGAATACACGTGAATCTATTGCTATTCAGCACGCACATTTCTCAATTTCCATTCCATTTTCTGATTTCTTTTTATATTGTTTTGGGCTTAGTAACATGCGCGCTATTGACACCCCCTCTTGGGCCCAGGTTTGGTTTATAACATGATATAATTGCTATTCAGCACGCGCTTTTGTTAATTTTCTTTATTTTCTTTTATTTTTGTCATTTTCATATAGTTTAGAAATAATTCACTATAAATAGAAAATTAATCTTTTTAATCCAAGTTTTTTTCCCCTGACTCTTTAGAGAGTCTAGAATTTTAGGAAATTGAGAAATTCATAATTCATGCATTTTTGGATTTAATTGCATTTTTTATAATTTAATTGCTTTTATTTTGAATATGTTTGATACATGATTTTATTGATTTTGGTATGACTAATTGGTGTGGATTCTTGAGTTGATTCTTGTTGGCTTAGTTAGTTTAGAGATGCGTGTACCCATAGTAATTTTCTCATATTTTTGTGAGATAATTTTAGGTTGTTTTGAACAATAAACAATAGGTGGTGTAGGTTTAGGGTTTTAGGATAGTTCCCTTAGGTTTAGGGCATAGTCTTAGGACTTAATGGATGAATTACCCCCTGGTTTTTGTATGGCATATTCTTAAGAGGTTTAGGAACCCTTAGTAATTTTTGTAGGATTTTACAATCATTTTTAGTATTTTAAGTAGAATTAGTTTTAAGACTAACTTCTAGGTGTTTCTGATGAACTAATTTGACTAGTTTGATTCAATAGTTCCCCTTAGATTAGGGTGGTGTTGCTTTTGAGCTTGGATGAAGTTTAAGACCAATTGAAGATGCTTTGGAGAGCTTGAAGGAGCTTGGAGATGAAGCCTTGTCCTCTTGTGGAGTGCTGGTCAGGAGCTTAGGGAAATTAGGGTTTTAGGAAGACCATTAGATCAGTTTTGCTTCTTTCTTCAAACATGGAGTATATTGTTCATCTCCATTCAATCCAATGACATAAAGTCCTCTTAAAGAAGTCACATATCTCCTTTGGAGGGATGAGTGACATGCTTTAAGAGTAGAACTTTGAGGATGCCTTCCTATTACAGTGTTAAGTTCTCAGTGGCTTCCCTTGGTTGTCATTGAGTTTCTTAACACTTCAACTTGATCTTGTTGATTGATTCTCCCTTGGAAGTGCTTATTGAAGCTAAAGTTTGGTGCTTGTTGAAGCTTGGTAAAGAGAAAGTCTAGTGCTTGTTGAAGCTTTTTGAGGATGAAGTTGTTGCTTGTTGAAGCTAGGGTTTTGCTGCTTGCTGAAGATGGAGTCAGGAGCTTGTTGAAGTTGTCTACTGGTTGAAGTTTGCTAGGGTTTAAGCTGGTAGCTTGTTGAAGCTTGGTGACTGTTGAAGATTGAAAGTTTATTGAAACTTGAAGATGGGAGTTATTCATGAAGATGAAGGTTGTTGCTGTCAACTTTTGCTGTTTAATCAACCTGTTGCTGTCAGAGCTGCTGCTTGTGCTGTCAACTGTAGGAGTCTGGTGTTGCTGTCTGGGTTGCCTCCTCTGCTGTGGTTTTTGTTTTATGTATTGTTTGTTGGCTTGTGAAGCTTGCCCCCCTAGGTTTGAAGTGAATGTTGATTCAGTTTGCCTATTGTTTTCCCAGGTTCGAGGTTGAGTGGGACTCCCTTGCCTCGCTTGTATTGTTGCATTGCATGCATTTTACTGTATTTGCTTGCTTTCTTTTCTGTTTATCCCCTAGGATCTCTGATTTCCTCTGTGCAGGAGGGAATTATGACAGACATTAGGATTCTTATCCATGCATGACAACATTAGGTTAGTTTTATTCCCTTTTCAACCCTAGGCTTTTTAGAGCTTCTTTCTCTTCTTATCTCAAAACAACTCAAAAATATAGTAATAAGGTTAATCGACGTCGTACGTTACGAGCCTTAAACTATTTGAGAAAGGGTTGCTGGATAGCTTATTTCTAGTAGTCTGGCTGCTTAGTGTGGCACCCTTTGGGTGACACGCGACGTAGTCACTCTCAAATCATAGTCTGTAGTGCGTCAGAGATTGCAAACCAACTAAAAAACACTTCTTTCGTAAAAGATTCAAAACAAACATCAAAGTGTCAGTTTTGTCCGCTTGGACTCTTAATCAAGAAAAACCCTTTTTGAAGGTAATAAAAAACAGTCAGACAAGCTTGTGTCTTCCGTAGCCCGAACTACGTTTGCTCTGATCTTTCATGCTGTATGAAAGTACGTAGGCATAGGATGTCGTATCCTAGCGAGCAACCTTCCCACCTTTCCCGTAGGTAGGCGAACTACGTTGACTCTGATTTCTTGTTCCATACGGGAATACGTAGGCATAAAGTGCGATACTTTGTCGAGTCATTTTCTTTTCTTTTTAACCCTTGACCTGTAGAGTAGATAGAATAACAATTCGTACTAGAAAACAAGCGTGGATCCCGTCGAGTACGGCAGACGTGAGGGGTGCTGATACCTTCCCCTTACGTAATCGACTCCCGAATCCAGGAATTTGGTTGCGACGACCATTCCTTTCCCGTTTTGCGTTAGGTTTACTCTGAGCGTTTCCTTTCCCTTTTGTGGGATAAATAACGCACGGTGGCGACTCTTCTGTCATAACCGGCGCCGATTTTCGCAGTGGCGACAATATGCAACATGAAGTTGGATGAACTTATAGGTTCTCTCCAAACATTTGAGATGGGCATGTGTGATCAGTTTGTGGAGAAAAAGAGTAAAAGTATAGCCCTTGTCTCAAACACTTCTGATTCAGATGAAGAAGATGGTGAAAAGGAGGAGAATCTGTCTGAAGCAATTGCCTTGCTTGGAAGACAGTTCAACAAACTGGTCAAAAGGATAGATGCTAGGTCTAAACCTTATACCAAAAGCATGCCTTCTGATAAAGAGAAATCTGAAGATAAAGTCATCCAAAGCAGAGGAGTCCAATGTCATGAGTGTGAGGGATATGGACATGTAAGAAGGGAATGTCCCACATACCTCAAAAAGAAGGGAAAAGGCATAACTGTCATTTGGTTTGATGAAGACTCAGGAAGTGAATCAGAAGGAGAGTTTGCCAAGCATGTCACTGCTTTCAAAAGTGTGTGCATATCTGATGGTGACTCAAGTAAAGAAGAGATGACATTTGAGGAGCTTGCAGCCTCATATCAAAAGCTTCACATCAGAAGTATTGATCTGTACCAGCAAGGAGAGCATCAAAAAAAACTCATCAAGGAGTTAGAAGCTGAAAAGAAAGAGCATCTAGCCACAATAAACACACTCAGAAGTGAAGTAAATGAGTTGAAAGGTAAAAAGGATCAAATGACAAAATTCATAAGGATGCTCAATTCTGGGACTGACACCCTAGAGGAAATCCTTCAGATTGGATAGACCTTAGGAGATAGGTCTGGACTAGGATTTGTTGATAAACAAAATCCTGTGCTGAAACTCAAGAGATTACTACCTGAGATTCAGAAGTTAAAAAGGATGTCACGACCAATGTCACAACATCCACCCCACAAAAACTGGAATCAAGTCAAGAGAAAATTCCAAGGGTATAGGTGTTACCACTATGGAAAACTTGGGCATATTAAAGTTATGTGTTTCTGGCTGCATGGATTTCCAAGTCAAGGAAAAGCCAAACAAGGTACACATGGCAAGAGGCATTCATGTGCCAAATGTAACACCCCCTTCTAAACCCCCAAGTAAGCAAATAAATCATTTAAGCACATATTAAAATTTCATCAGAATAAAATTAAAACATGATATAAAAGAGGTATGTCACATCATACACGAAATTGAAACATACAACACCTGCTCTATAGAAGACATGCAACAGTGGGGTAACCTTCAACCTAGGAACTTAGTCCTTACACCCACATCTCAATATTTAGAATTAAAAGCGGAAAATCTAAACATTGAATCACTTTAAACATGTAATCATATAAATACATATCATCCAGTTTGATTCACCACATCATTCATGTTTATATAAACATTTGTCAGCATATACATATACAAATGTATCACAAAAGAATGCTATACAATCCTAGCTACCCGGTGCTACATATCAAAGTTAACCGACCAAAAAGAATGAAGTTACATTTCACAAAAGACCTCTAGCAATCCTAATCTGCAATGCCTCATAAAGCATTATAAAACAGCAGAAGGGTGAGAAATATTATCATAATAATCAATGCACATAATTTATATATGTATAAACATAAAATACACATTCTCACACTTCAATCCTCATCAATTACTATCATTCACAATTATACACATGCATACTTTCATACAACAATCATATATATGCCATGTGACTCACATAAACTCATCAATTTTCATCATTGCCTATTTAGAATTATGGATACATAGCTTATACCCCACCAGGAACAACATCTCGGTCGTTCTACCCCGGCGATTACTCCACTAGGAACAACATCTTGTCATTCTACACCAGTGATTACTCCACTAGGAACAACATCTTGTCATTCTACCCCAGTGATTACTCCACTAGGAACAACATCTTGTCATTCTACCCCAGTGATTACTCCACTAGGAACAACATCTTGTCATTCTACCCCAGTAATTACGAGTTTTGCACATACACATATTTTCATAAAACAATAATATGCACTTAAGACCATTCTCGCATCTTAATCTCATGCATACTCAAATAATTCATCACACAAGAATTATCACATGACTGCACACTCAACACATATCACAATAACTAAAGTGTTCATACTTTCATTCATCAGCACTACATTTATCAAGCAATGCACACATATTCACTAATATGTTCCCATGCATTCTTCACATACAGTCACATACAATCAATATGCATTCACAATATCGTGCCAACAGCAACGAACTCAATCACATTCATCATGCACCTTTAATTAATTTAAACAATGCATATATTGGTCAAAAGACCGCATTCCATAATCGATTCCACAATATAGGATTCACGCCATACGGCTACCCACAACATATCAGATCACAACATACAACTATGCATTAAAAGAAAGGGTTAATCACATTCGAATCGAAGAATCGGAATTGGATGGACACAGCAAGAAAATTAAACACTGTCACGCTCGCTGGACCACTCGCCTACCGAGGTCATAGCAAACACTTGCTGCTGGTTCACCTAGCGAACAAGCTCGTGAAGACAAACAGAAGCTACTAGAAGGGTTCGCTACAGACTTGCTACAGCCTCGCCTAGCGAACAACTCACTACAATACTCGCTACTAGAGAAGAGGATCATTTCCATTCTGCCCAAGTCTGGGACCATTCGCTACTTGCTCGCTACAGCTCACTTAGGGAACACTCGCTATCCTGCTCGACTAGCGAACGTCTGCGTACTCCAAAACCCTAACTGTCCAAAAACCTCAGAAACTCCCAAAATCACCCGATTCAATTCCAATAAGTTCCAGTAGTCTTAGCCTAACATTCCTCGACTAAACTACACCATTAATTCCAGATTCTAACCGTTCAAACATCGGTTTCTATGGATTAAACTCATTTCGACCTAAAATGGAAAAAGATGGAAAACATCCAAACAATCCAACACACACATACATAATCTTATACATTGATTAAGATAATAAGATTTCACACCCTTACCTTGATTAAATCGATTCCTAAGAGTAGATCTTGAAGAATCTAGGATTTCCTCTCTTTTCCTTCTCTTTTCTCTTCTTCCTCTTTCTTTCTCTACTCTTTCCCTTATGTTTTCTATTCTTCCCTTTTTTTTTCACTCTTCCTTATATGTCTTTCTATTTCCTTCCATCATATTGGTAGACATCAAGCCACATTCCTCGAGTTATGTGACCTTTGGTGATGGGGCAAAAGGGCAGATCAAAGGTTTTAGAAAACTAGAGAGCCCGGGAGTTCCTAACCTAACCAATGTGTTGCTGGTAAAAGGACTAACTGCCAACTTGATCAGTATCAGTCAGCTATGTGATCAAGGACTAAGTGTGAAGTTCTCTAAAGGAGAATGTGTAGTCACAAATGGTGCAAATGAAGAAGTGATGAAGGGGCTTAGATCCAAGGATAACTGTTATTTGTGGGAGCCAAAGGACATTAGTAAATCCACAATGTGCTCTGTGGCATGAGAAGAAAAGGAAGTAAAATTGTGGCACCAAAAACTTGGGCATCTTCATTTAAGGGGAATGAAGAAGATCATCTCCAAGGAGGCTGTAAGAGGAATCCCTAAACTGACTATTGATGAGGGAAAAGAATGTGGGGAATGTCAAGTGGGAAAACAGACCAAGACATCCCATCCCAGGGTTGGACATCTAAATACATCTAGAGTTCTAGAACTACTGCACATGGACCTGATGGGACCAATGCAGATAGAAAGCCTTGGTGGAAAAAGGTATGCATATATGGTGGTTGATGATTACTCCAGATTCACCTGGATAAATTTCATCAAAGAAAAATCCGATGTATTTGAAGTCTTCAAAGAACTGTGCATCAAACTCCAAAGAGAAAAAGAGAGTGTTGTTATCAGGATCAGAAGTGATCATGGAAAGGATTTTGAAAACTCCAAGTTTGCTGAGTTCTGTGCAACTGAAGGCATAAGCCATGAATTTTCCTCTCCTATCACTCCTCAACAAAATGGAGTAGTAGAAAGGAAAAATAGAACTATTCATGAATCTGGTAGAGCCATGATTCATGCAAAGAAGCTTCCTATGCACTTCTGGGCTGAAGCAATGAACACAGCATGTTATGTTCACAATAGGGTTACCCTGAGAAAGGGAACATCCTCCACTCTGTATGAACTGTGGAAAGGAAGAAAACCAACTGTGAAGTATTTTCATGTGTTTGGAAGCAAGTGCTGCATCTTGACAGATCGTGAACAAAGAAGGAAAATGGATGCCTAAAGTGATGAAGGAATATTCTTGGGATACTCTACTAACAGCAGAGCTTACAGAGTATATAACTCCAGAACAAAAATATTAATGGAATCCATTAATGTTGTCATTGATGATCAAATTGAAGAAATCAATGTCATAAAGGATGTTGGAACATTGCTTGAGACTCCATCTGAGGAGACTGAAGACACCCAAACTACAAGTCCAAATTCTGAACCAGAAACAGGAAACAAAGAACCCTCTATTAGAATACTGAAAGATCATCCCAAAGATCTTATAATTGGAGACCTCAGCGGTGGAGTAAGGACTAGAACAAGAGAAGTCATCTCAAATTCGTGCTTTGTGTCCAAGGTTGAGCCCAAAAATGTAAAGGAAGCTCTCGCTGATGAATACTGGATCAAGGCTATGCAAGATGAATTGGAACAGTTTAAAAGAAATGAAGTATGGGAACTAGTGCCAAGACCTGAAGGAACAAATATCATTGGAACCAAATGGGTTTACAAGAACAAGTCAGATGAAGAAGGAATCATAGTTAGAAACAAAGCTAGACTGGTGGCACAGGGGTATACTCAAGTAGAAGGAATTGATTTTGATGAAACTTTTGCACCAGTTGCAAAACTTGAGTCAATCAGGCTGATGTTGGGAATTGCCTGCATCCTAAAATTTAAACTCTTTCAGATGGATTGGAAAAGTTCCTTTCTGAATGGATATCTAACTGAGGAAGTATATGTTGCACAACCCAAGGGATTTGAGGATCCTAACTTAACAGACCATGTATACAAGCTAAGGAAGGCACTTTATGGATTAAAACAGACCCCTAGAGCATGGTATGAAAGGCTAACTGAACCTCTCACCACAAAGGGATACAGGAAATGGGGAATTGATAAGACACTGTTTGTAAAAATGAGGGTGGAGAAATCATGATAGCCCAGATATATGTGGATGACATAATATTTAGGGGAGTGTCAGAAAAGATGGTAAAGCAATTTGTTAATCACATGTAGTTTGAGTTTGAAATGAGTATGTGTGGAGAATTAACCTATTTTCTTGGGCTACAGGTCAAGCAAATGGATGATTCCATATTCATTTCCCAAAGTAAATACACCAAAAATATAGTCAAGAAGTTTAGGACGGACAATGCAAGTCACAAAAGAACACCTGCCCCCACTCATCTAAAGTTATCCAGAGATGAAAATGGTACGAGTGTTGATCAAAGTCTATACAGAAGCATGTTTGGGAGTCTGTTGTATCTAACAGCCAGCAGACCAAACATTGTTTTTGCTGTTGGTGTATGTGCTAGGTATCAAGTAGATCCTAAAGTGAGTCAATTGAATCAACTGAAAAGGATTCTCAAATATGTGAATGGAACCTGTGACTATGGCATACTCTACTCTCATGGGTGTGATCCTACCTTGTCTGGTTATTGTGATGCTGATTGGGTTGGCAGTGCTGATGATAGAAAAAGAACATCTGGTGGATGCTTCTTCTTAGGAAACAACCTAATATCTTGGTTCATCAAGAAGCAAAACAGCGTCTCATTATCCACTACTGAAGCTGAATACATAGTAGCTGGTAGCAGCTGTTCTCAGCAGGTCTGGATGAAGCAAATGTTAACTGAATACAATGTCACTCAGGATGTCATGACATTGTACTGTGACAATCGTAGTGCTATTAACATTTCCAAAAATCCAATCCAGCACAACAGAACGAAGCACATTGATATAAGACATCACTTCATTAGAGATATTGTGGAGGACAAAGTGATTTCCTTGGAGCATGTGTCCACTGAACTACAGCTAGCTGACATCTTTACCAAGGCTCTAGATGCTGCCCAATTTGAAAATCTTAGAGGAAAGTTAGGTATTTGCATGTATGAGGATGCATAGCAATTAATGACGCGTGAGAATTTTACAACATCAATGCAGTCCAAGTCATTGACCAATAAAGCTCTCCATTCCACACAAACGTGTCACTCCGCCCCCATTACCTTCCCGCATCTCTCTCAGACCTTCATTCTCGACAAAAACATGTCTTCTCATCATGAAGGATCTTCCTCTGAGTCCCTCCCAAATCCTCCAAAGATAGTCCTCCATTAGCTGAAAAGCCAAAAAGCAAGTACCCTCCTCCCACTGAAGAAAATCTTAGGCGCATGCAAAACAGAGAAGGCTCTGCATACGTGGCCAAAACCATGGGGGAAATTGCTGACGATATCATCAAGAAAGGACTGCCTATTAAGGGCTTCACCATTCCCCTGGCTCGTAGAGATCCACCTCACGACTCTGAATTTCCAGAGGAAGACTCGTATGATGGAAACCAGGACATCTCCCTATCAGATTTGGATGACAGTGACTCCAGTTCTTCCTCTGATGAAAAAGATTGAGAAAAGAGTATATGCCGCAGACTGTTGGTGAAGTGATAAAGTGTGCTGCTGTTGTTTCTGTCAAATTTGAATTTTATATATAACCTGAATTTGTGATGCTCTTCAAAGAGCAGTTTTGCTGTAATGTAACCTCTAACAATTGTGATGTTACAATGTATGATCTATGCTAAGTATTAAGTAGGATCCTAATTTGTGGCTAAAAAGGGGGAGAGAAAGATAGAGCAATAATAACAGTAGGTGGTATAATCATGTGTTCTAGCATATGTGCACATGGTATAATCATGCTTGCAAGTATAACTACAGGTGATGCTGAAGATGCATGTGTGATAACAACTGCTAGTGCTGTTAGTAATAAATTCCTAGCTTGTGCTTATGTAAGAATGCTTGTTAGTACTAGGAATTTCCTAGTTTGTGCTGAAGTTGCTATACTGTGTGATCCTAGAAGGTGTCTAGGAGTGTATGAGTGTGTCTGCAGGATAGTAGCAGAGAGTGTAGTGCAACTCTTCAGGGGGAGTATCACTGGTATGTATGACTTCAGAATGTGGGTATATGTGACTGCAGGGTGTGCTAGAGAAGTGTTCAACTGATAAGATGTATCAGTTGAGGGGGAGTAACACAGTGTGTTACTCAGGAAAGTGTAACATCTGTAGATGGTTAATAAGGTGAGTTATAACAGTGAGAGCTAGTTGTGAGGACTCAGAGAGGCTTGAGCTAGTAACTATCCTGCATGATAGGACATATCATAAGTCTTTTGCTGCGTGTAAACTCTGATATGATAACAGGGTGTTTTAGCCAAAAAATTTCCAAAGGGGGAGTTTGTAAGTGCTCTTGATTGGCTGCATTTTGTGGCAAAACACTAGAGCATGTATGTATGTCATGACTGATGTTAGTGCATACATAATATGGTATGTGCAGGGTAAGTTGACTTAGCTAAAAGCAAGTTAAGTTGGATGTCATACCCAATGTTATGACTTGGGTCGTATGACATCAAGCGCAAGTTTGTTTTTCTGGTAGCTATAAACCAGGAAACAGAATAGGAGCTCAAGCTGGATATCAGGAGACTTTCTAGAAGCCCTAGGCAAACTAAAATATCCCTGAATGAAGTGGAAAGCGTGCAGATCATTGAAAATAGATTTGTGATGAATAAAACCTAATTTATGCACCAAGGCCCAAAAGGACTGACAGCTGCTATAAATATCAGAAGAAGCAATCCTGAACAACAGCTCTTGACAGAAGAATAGAGAGTGCAGATTGCAGAGTCCTTGTGAGTGAAGAAGGCTAGTCTTCATGTGTGAATTGAGTCTTAGGAATACTTGTACTCCAAGCAATTGTCTGTTGGATGATTGCATTGGTTAGGTAGATTCTAAGTTGTGTCTCACTCAAAGCTGTGAAGCAAGAGTGTGTGTACCTTGATCAAAGTTGTGAAGCAAGATCAAGGTGTGTATGAAGTGTCTCTTCATATTGTTTTTGAAACTGTAATTGTATATCACTGTGGTGTGATTGAGGGGGAGTGAGTGGGAATACTCAGGTCTAGAGTGTCTCTAGGTTGAAGTGTCATTGGGTAGAGATTAAGTGAGGAGTGTAAACTAGAGGTTTAACTCTGAATTAATTTTGCAAATAGTGAATTTCCTCCCTGGCTTGGTAGCCCCCAGATGTAGGTGTTGTTGACACTGAACTGGGTGAATAATTGTTGTGTTATTTACTGTTTTATTATTACAGATTATTAGTTGTTAAGAAGTAGATGTCACAGTGGATGTTATAACTTTGGGAATAACATCCATTGTGTGCTTGCCAGAATTTTCAGGTTTAGCTCTTAGAGATCAAGGATTCCAATGAAGAATCAATGATCTCAATAAGAAGAGCTTTGGTGAGGGTTTGGAGATTGGAAAATTGAGAGAGAATGAGATCAATTTTGAAAATGAGTGAATTATGAGTGATTAGATTCTTTGGTTTGGAGTGGATGACTTAAATATCACTTAAGCTTGGATCCAATGGTAAGGTTTGGAATATGGTTTGGAATGAGGAATGGGAATTTGGAGAGAAAATGAAATTAACCAAATTTCAAATAGGTTCTAGATCCTTCCCAAAGTGAAAATCAGATTTGCACATGACCAAAATTGGACCCCAAAGTGGTTTGTATTGAAAATTCATGTGCAGAGGCAAATCTTCAAAATTCAGATTTGACCTAATTTTGACTTGGTTAATCGGTTAACCATATGTGTTAATCGATTGAATTCTGGCGCCTTTTAGAGGGAAATCTGCCCGTTTGCCATTTTCTTGCCGTCTTGAGCTCTGTTCAACTTCTGAAACTTGCTTTCGAATATCCTAACCAGGAAAATGCTTGCGACAGCCTAAATACTGCTGTCTGAGCTAAAAATACCCTGCAAAATAAAATAAAATCGGTCGCCCGACCGCTGGGCAAAGAGCCTCTGATGCTCGCTGTTCAGGTTCATGCACTAAGGTGAAAACTAAGCCACGGGAAAACCATGATCCCCTTCAATGGTGCTAAACATACTCTCTAAAGAAGTAGCATGTGTCTTCTGAGTCGCCATTGTCCGTCGAATTGATCTTTGTGTCTCGACATGTGACTCTCTAGTGAATGCCATCATCTCCTACTGCTGCCAATAAAGTGCGGCATAATGCCCATCCTGCGGGACTCCTCCAGTCTAAGGTCAGGCTGAGCCATATGTCTCGAGGAGGTACCTACAACATGGTCAGAAAAATATGGTGCAATGTGTGTGTCGTGTGTAGGTGAATGGGGGGGTGGACAGTGATCAGGTGTATCATAGTCATAATCTTCTGCCATATTGGCAGGAAATACCTTGGGTGGTAGACCAATGTAAGCTGGGGCATCAAGATTATAAGTCCAGTTGGCCTCTAGTTGAACATCAGTACGTGTTGGCCACAACAAAATAATACTAGTCACAACATCATTTTGAATCATCAGGTGGTAGCCACCCTCTCTTAGGTTTCTACAAAACCGCATGGATCTGACACAATCAAGATCGAGAAGCAGGGTAGCAATGGCTCTAAGTTCTCAAGCTTGTCATTTATGTACCGCATCTTGAAAATATGGTTAAAATAAGCTATGTAGAATGCTGAGCCCTAAAACATATGAAATCAAAATAAGCCTTGTTAGAAGAGATAATTCACCTTTTTAGAGAAAAAATAATCAAAAAGACAAAGCCATGGGTTGCCTCCTGTTGCACCCCAAAATTTGACCAACATGTCTTTACCTAGCTTATGTTTCATTTCATTCACATTAGCATTATCATTTGCATTTCATTGACATGTATGCAGGAGATCAAGAGGTATGATTGCCAATCAAGAGCTATACAAGACTATGAAGCTAGCTAAGGAGGCTTATTCAAGTTTTTAAGGGTTGATATCCTTGTCAGAGAAATTAAAAGATCCCCAGAGAGACTGGTTGAAGCCAAGTATGTGTGTCTCCTAACTTGAGAGTTGTGGAAAGTCCTCAGATGATTCTGAAGCTATGAAGAAAGACTTGAGCCTTGAGAGAGCTTATGAGGTGTCTTGAAAGCCATCATGAAGCCTAGACAAGTCATTGTGCAAGATTAAGAAGGCTCAGCCATGATTGGTGCAACTAGGGTTTGACTGGGTCAACCCTAGGTCAACTGATAATTTGGAGAGGGTTGAGACCTAAACCAAGAGCCATGTGATCATGGATTGATGCATTGAGATGCTATAAGGATGATTCCAAGGTCAACTCATCATGATTGAAGAGTTTGAGAAGTTTCAAGCTAGGGTTTCTAAGGCTTGATAGTGCAAAATCCCCTAGTTTGACCCCTATCTTCAAGGCAGTTTAGCTCAAGATGTGATTGTCATCTCATCTTACCCCCAACATGAATGTTGTATAACTTGATCTTAGCTTTAATTTGAGTACTATAAGTCCTTGATAGGACTTATAGAGCTCAAGTTATGACTTTGACAAGTTACAGGTCATCTGAGGTATGTGAATCTAGGGCCTTGAAAGTCACCCAACTTGCATCAAACGTTTGCCATAGAAGGATGATTCCTATGAACTCTTGGTCAACATGAATTTTGTTCCTTATCTTATTAGCTTTCTAGAGAGTACTAGAAATCCTTGATAGGATTTGTAGAACTCAAGTTATGGCTTTGACAAGTCAAGGGCATTTTGGTCATTTGGAGATTACAGGTCATTTCAAGCATAAGGCCATAACTCCTATTTCCAAGCTTCAAATGGAAATATCTTCAACATAAAACTTGTTCAAAATGATGTTTTAAGGCTATTAAGGAGGTCATGAGATGTTGAAAAGGCTTGTAGCTCAAAGTTGCGAAAATGACCTAAAATAAGGGCATAAGTTAAATAAACCAAAGTTGGAAATTGATATTTTCAACCTACACATCCAAACCATGGCATGTAATATATCATTTTGACTCTAGAAAACATTTTAAAAACATTGGTTTAGCCATATTTTTGATTTGAGGTCTAAATTGTGGACTTGCATTAAAAAGCTCATGCTTGCATATTAAGTAACATGTGCATAACTCAAAATCAAGGCATAGGCAAGGGTTTTTGCAAGCTAAACACCTCTAATATCTCACTAGGGGAGAAATTAAGAGTGAATGGGATGAATTCCAAGCTGTTTGCAAGGGTTGTACATGTCATGATAAGTGATTCAAAATCTCATGACATGAGAAGTGGAAAATCTCATTGGAAGGATCTAGAGGGTTCTAGATCATCCAAACTTCATCTATATAAGGAGTAGAGTGGATCCATTGCAAAGGTTGGTGATCATTGAAGGATTGAGCATAGTTTGAGATTGAGTTTTCATAGCTTGCAATTGAAATCGGTTTCATCAAATTCCTCAATTTCCATTCATTTTCTTGATTGATACTCCTTCCATGAGTGTCAAGGAGTGATTTCAGATCATTTTCAAGAAGAATTGGTGGCTAGATCGTGTAGGAGCAAGTGGTTTTCAGCACCTGCAACTCATCATCGTGTTTCAAGATTGAAGCACTTTCCATTGATTCTTTTGCATACAGAAGAAAGAAGGAGGTTCAGTGATCGTGTCCAGAAGATTTGAGAGCTTGAAGTGAAGATTTGGTGCATCTGTTATTCAAGAATTTCCAAGTTGGTAACCTTCTTCCTATAGCATGATTTAGGTAGAATTAGGTTGAATTAAGGTGCTAGATTAGTTGTAGAATGGACTAGGATGGATTCCATATGGTTAATTAATGAATTAGAGACAAAATAGGAAGATCACCATTTTCGGTTGAGATTGGGAGATGATGATCCTTGAGGTTTCAGAAGAAACTATGGGTATGGTTGAGTTCGTGGCAAGATTTGGAATGAGTTTCATGTTTTGACCTCTTGGATTGGAGGCCTCTAGGGAGAACTAGGGTTTGAGGGAGATGATCGGAGCTCCACCGGCGGTGGCCGGAGCTGGGCGTGAAGTTCAGGCGTTTGAAATGGAGAAGATGAAGTTCTCGCCATCAGATCTTGTTTTGACCTTTGACTGGGAGTTGATCCAAGGGCTGTGTTTTAAAACTGAGTTGTGAAGGATTTCGGAAGGAAACGCTGCGTTTCATTTATTTGATGTTTTGGGCTTAGTGATCTGAGTGTTATCCTCACCCCCCAGTGAGCCCAACCCATGATTTTAACTGAAAATGATTGCTATCCACACCGCGCGCTTATTCATTTTAATTGGATTTTCTTATTTTTTTCATTTTGTTCATGATTCTTGAAAAATTCATAATAAATTGAATATTAATCCAATCAAATCCATTCTTTTTGCATATTACTCATGATTGAGTCTATTATTGTTTAGAGAAAAAATATTTTCATTTCATGTAATTTCTGATTTAATTGGAATTTTGTATTTTAATTGATATTAAAATGTTTATGTTTGATGCATATTTTTGTAGAATTTTGTTTGATCTCTTGGTGATATTTTTGAGCCTAATTTTTTGTGTGTGATTAGGTTAGACATGTATGATCCCATAGAATTTTTCTCACATTTTTTTGATGAAAATAGGTGTGCTTTCTAGATTGATGTTTAGATGCTTCCTTTTTAGGGTTTTAGGTTTGATGCCTTAGAATGTAGGATTTAGTTCTAGGTCCAATTTGATGGTTTGATCTTTGAAACTAATGTGGTAGAGTCATGATTGACCTAGGTTCCCATAGTAATTTTTGTAGGATTTTACAATTGATTTTAGTATCTTGGTTAGGACTAACTGTAGTGCTAGGTTTTAGGTGATCCTAATTTACTAATTCAACTAGTTTAACTCATTTAGTTCCCTTAGATTAGGGTTTGAGCTTGGTTTGCCTGTGGTTGAGATTGAAGGCAAGTTGAAGACAAGAGGAGGATGCTTGAAGTTGCCTGAAGTTGCTTGGAGCTTTGGATTTGTTGGTGCCTGAAGGTGTCTGATGAAGATTAGGAGATAGGACATAGGGAGAGCCTTGTAGTTAGAATGATTTCTTTCTCAAACATGGAAAGCATCTTGTGCTTCCATTCCTCCCAATGACTAAAAGTCCTTCTCAGATATTCACATCCCTCCTTTGGAAGGATGAGTGGCTTTATCTGGGAAGTAGAACTTTGAGGGAACCAGTCTCTCATAATGATGAACTCTTACAGACTTCCTTTGGTTGTCAGTAAGCTTGTTTATCATTTCCCCTCATCATGTTAAATCAATTATCTTCTGGTTTGAGTATCTTGAAAGATGTTGGACTTGAGTTTGAAGATGAAGACTTCATTGAAGAGGGTGGAAGAGGATGTTTCCTTGAGCATTGCCATTGTAGCTGAAGCTTGAAGGGCTTGAAGAACTAGTTGATACTTGAAGACCCAATGAAGATGGAATGAAGAGTGAGGAGTTTCTTGCTTAAAGGAGATTGAAGGATGAAGTTGACACTTCTAAGTGATTGAAGATTACTCTGAGAAGCTGAGGCTTGTAGAAGAGAGAAGACCAAGTTGATACTGGTGAAGCAAAGAGAGCTGAAGCTTGAAGACTAAGTTGATGCTTATGAAGAGGATTCAATTGAGATTGACTGTAAAGCTGAGGCTTGAGGAATAAAAGATAAGTTGATACTTACATTGATGCATTGAGAGCCTAAAGGAATCAAGTTGATACTTGTAGTTAAGAGTGAAGCCTGAAGGTGGAGTTGACTGGAAAGCTGAAGCTTGAAGAAGAAGATTAAGTTGAAACTTATGTTTGATGGATTGAAACCCTGGAAGCAAATTGATACTTGCCAGTGGAAGAAGATATCCTTGAAAGGTGGTTGAAGTCTGAAGACTGAGTTGCTGTCAGAAGAGCTGAGGCTTGGAATTGAGAGTTGTTGACCTGCTTTCTTGTCTGTTTTCTTTTCTGTTCTGATGTGCCTTGTTTGACTTGCTTGATGCATTAGAATAAGTCCATGATTAGACTGACTTTAATCTAGGAGCATGATTGCACTAGAGGTTGAGTTGCTCCCTCTGCTTGTATTGTTACTATATGGCTTTGCTTGCGGGTATTCGGTAGAGCCCTGCTCCCTTGCCCATGTGGTTTATTTTGCTTGATAGCATGTTTACTGTTTCTGTATGATTGCAGTTTACTGTATTTTGCTTGATAGCATGTTTTATTTCTTCAGTATGATTACTGTTATTCATTCTGGCTTGAGGTTGAGATGAGCTTGTGGAGGCTGCTGCCCCACACACATTTCCTCCCTCACTTGCATTGCATGCATTTTACAGTCGTTATCTGTTTACTGGTTAAGCTGATGCTTTATCTGTTTCCGTGTATCATGGACATGATCCCTTAGGAATCTCACTTCCTTTGATAAGGAAGTGATGATAGAACTTTAGGTTGAAACCTATGCATGATAACTTCTAGGAGTACCCTGTTTCAAACTTCAACCATAGGATGAATCCTTGGCATGACAACAGTAGGACTTGATAGTCTCCCTTTAGTTGAGCCTGTTCTCTTCTCATCTCAAAACAGCTTAAGATACAGTAATCATGAATGATTTCTTTCGTACGTTACGAGCCTTAAGCTATCTGAGAAAGGATTGTTGAAGAGTTTCTTTTTCAACAGTCTGGATGTCTAGTATGGCACCCTTTGGGTGACATGCGACGCATTCACTCTCAGGTCCTAGTCTTTAGTGCGATTGAAATTGCAAACACAATAAAAAACACTTCTTCCGTAAAAGACAGAAAACAAACTTCAAACCTTTTTGCCCCGTGGGCCTATAATTCAAAGGAAAGCTTTTCTGAAGAAAAGAGTGTCGTTAAACTTCAGCGCCAACGCAAATAGGCTTTGTCCCTAACTGCTGGAACTGCTGTTTAACCCTACTCGATAAAACAGATGAATCTGAATTCCCGTAATCCGTATTATCCCGAACTACGTAAGCTCTGATCTCTCATACCTGTTGAGAGTACGTAGGCACAATACTGATGTATTGGCGAGCCACCTTCCCCATAACCCGTAGTTAGCCGAACTACGTTGACTCTGATTTCTCATTCTCTGATGAGAATACGTAGGCATAAAGTGCGACGCTTTGCCGAGTCATTTTCTTTTCTGTTTAAGCCAGCCTTGATAGGTAGATAGATAAACCAACTCGTCCAGTAAACACAACAAGCGTGGATCCCGTCGAGTACGACGGACGTGAGGGGTGCTAATACCTTCCCCTTGCGTAACCGACTCCCAAACCCAGACATGGTTGCGATGACCTTGTCTTATACCTTTTTCGTCAGGTTTTTCCGATCGTTTCCTTTCCCGCTCTGAGGGATAAATAACGAAAGGTGGCGACTCTTCTGTTTTGCCGGCACCTTATTTTTGCGGAAGCGACAGCTGGCGACTCTGCTGGGGACTTGATAGTTTCCTGGGATCCAACGTCCCGTATGCGAGTCAGTTTGGGGATCCGACGTCCCCTGCGAGAGTCAATCCTAGCGCTTGTATGATTACTTGTTAGGTTGTATTTATTTATCGCATTTTATTTCCCGCATTTTATTTTCAGTATGATATGATTATCTGTGCTGTTGTGGGAGGGGCATTTTGATGAGTGAGAAGCCAGACCCAGGCTTGAGTGAACATAGCATTAGTTGTGGAAATTAGTGGGCGCGTGCTTGCTTGGCAGGCACTAGTGTCTCATGAAATCCACGCTCAGACGAGGTTCTCTCGGTTGACTTCTTTTTCAACCCTTTGGGTTGAGGGGGTTGCTGGTTTGGAGGATTGTCGACTCTGGGGACCGATCATTTGTGATTCAGCCGAGTGAGGCCGCTTCATGAGCTGGTGATGCCACACCTTCTGGGTATCGTATCACCCCTCTTGAATGTCTGTGACGCTAATGAACGCATAGGATGCCGAACTTGAGTCAGTTTAGGTCCATACCTGTGAGCAGGGTTGGGTTTATTGCAGGAAACTTTGACCTTCAGACTACCTGGTTTTCTTGATAGTGGATCAGTTTTGTTGATACCGGAGGTTCTCATCAGCATATGTATGTTTGTTCTTGACAGAGCAGAGTTTTGGTTATCAGATGTGTGTTCTTGACATAGCAGATTTTTTGGTCCTGTATCAGAGGTCCTTATTATCAGATGTTTGTTCTTGACAGAGCAGATTTATGGTCCTATATGTGTGTGTTCTTGACAGAGCAGATTTGTGGTCTGATACCAGGGTTTTCTTCTAATCAGAGAAAGCGGTTGTTCTTGATAGAGCAGGATTATGGTTTTGTTGATGCAGAATCTCCACAGCACAGTTGCCTTGATCTCCTGCTGCATGATTGCATTTTACATTGCTTTGCATACTCATTTGCATTTCATTAACGTGTGTCTGTGTTGCAGGTACCGTTTTCCCCGATCCAGGATTTCTTGCCTCCTACTGTATTGTTATGGGTTCTCTGAGGAAGACCGTGGCTTACAAGCTCCCTGCCCTTGATGTGGTTCAGCTGACTGGTTTGATTGCTTTAGCAGATGATTCTGTGAGAGATGAGTTCAGAAAGTCTTACGGCAAATTGCTCAGTTTGGTTCGTAAACCTTCTGCGTTCGAGTTGAATGGGTTGCACGCTCTGTTGCAGTTCTACGATCCTCCGCTGAGATGCTTCACTTTCCAGGATTTTGTTCTCGCACCAACGCTAGAAGAATATGCTGATTTGTTAGGTGTGCCTATCAAGAGGAAGATGCCTTTTGTTCATATGGATGCTGAGCCTGATCTGGCTAGTCTAGCTCCTTCACTTCATCTGGATGCCTCCGAGTTGGTATTTTCTAGTTGAAACAAGGTTCCCGGTTTCTCCTTGCAATTCTTAGTGGGTAAGGCTCAGCAGTGCGCCAAGGGCGGATGTTGGGTCGTGTTCAACGCCATTCTCGCTCTGTGCATATATGGCATCATTCTGTTCCCCAATATGCCCGATTTTGTAGACTTCGACGCCTTCCTCATCTTTGCGTCAGGGAATCCAGTCCCTACTTTGATAGGAGATGTCTACCATTCTATCCACTACAAAAACGAGAACAGAAGGGGCAAGAATGTCTCGTGCTGTGTACCCCTGCTTTATAAATGGCTTGATAGTCACCTACCCAAGAGGGGTCCCTTTGCTTCGTCTGCAGCCACAGCTGAGTGGTCCGAGCATTTGATGAGTCTATTTGTAGAGGATATTGACTGGTTTGACAGAGATAGGTTGGGTACCGAGATTATCTTCAGCTGCAGCGGGTTTTCGAACGTGCCTTTGATAGGCAGGAAGGGCTGTATAAACTATAATCCATCTTTGTTGGTCCGACAGTTCGCGTATGCTTTGAGAGCTCCGCCGAAGGAGGAAGAGGTGCAGGAATCTCTGTACCTCACTGGTCTTCTAGAGGGGGATCTGCTATCTAAGCTTCAGCGCGCTTAGAATGGCATCAGTAAGAGGGGAAAACCGTTGCTGGGGAGAAGCAATAATCAAGCCTACCCTCTGTATGTGACGTGGATCAGAGCCAGAGCAGATGCTATAGGGATGCCGTTTCTTCCTGCCAAGCCAGAAAACCCTCCAATGATTGAAAAGCCTACTACCGTGCCCATTCAGCAACATAATCAGGTGTTGGCTGAGCGAGATGAATTGAAGAGGGCAAATGAAGAACTGGAGAAACAATTGGCCCATCTTCGAAGCGAGAGAAACGAAGTCGTTCATTCCTTCAAGAGGCAGACAGAGCTGGTGAACCAGCTAGGTACAGACTTGACTAAGCAGATAGCCGAGCGTGAACGCATGGGTCGAGACTTCAAAGCTGTCAACGATGTACTGGCCATGAAGAAGCAGCACTTGGACGAAGCATATCGGAGGATATCCAAGTTCAACCAGCAATGGAAGGCTTCCTTAGCCACCAGGAAAGAGAGGGAGGATAAGCTGATGCTACAGATCTCCAAGCTGAAAGCCCAGGTGAAGGCTAATGAGAAGAGGTTTGATGAAGAAACCGCTCGCAGATATGCCGCTGAAGGCCAGCTCAACAAGGCTCTTGCTAACCTGAAGGAGCGCAAAGTGACGTTTGAGTCCAAGAAGCGGAAGTTAGAGGATTGTTTCGGCGAAGGAGCATGGGAAGATTCGGTCAAAGGTCTTCAATACACCATTGTGCAGAGGGAATTACTCGTCGAAGGGTTACTCACTCTGCCTGATCATCCAGAAACGAAGGAGTTGTTAGAAGAGTATCGCGCCTGTGGCCGTGCTTGACTGTTTGTATTCCTTTTGTTTTGATCATCGTTGTATGCTGACCATCACCAGGCTTGTTGGTCGAGGTCATGCTATTGATTCTGCTTGTACTCACTGATGTCGTGTACTGCCTTGATGGGCTTCTTTCTTTATATATGAGATGTTATTTCCATGATTGGACTCAGACTTCTTATCAGCACTGGCACTCAGGCACTAGGATCGGGGAAGATCTCCCTAACGCACTGACACACGTTTGCATTTGCATGAAGCATTTGCATAACGAACACTTTGTCGTTTTTTCCTAACCCTTTTGTGTCTCCAGGTTGTTTCAGGTTGTTCCAGGATTGATCAGAGACCTATTCACCGCTCTCCAACCAGAGCAAATCAAACCAGAATCATGGAGCAAGAGCAAACTGATGTTCAGGAACTCCGCGAAAGGATGGATCGTTTCATGGAGCATATGCAAGCGGTCGCCAATGGCCAGGATCAGCTCAGAACCTTGGTCCAACCTCTGATTTCAAGGGTCGATAGCAATGGCGTACTCCATGGTGGGACTGTGCCTACCCCTCCACCAGTTGAAACTCCACAGAATGGCGTCCCCGTGACCGAGGGGAACGGCAGTGCCAGCGGCAATGTGATAGCTACCATGGGACTTAACGGTAATACGACGGGCATCGGTAATGGGAGTCTTGAAGCCAATGTCAATGTTGGGCTGGGCAACAGCAATGCAGGTGTTGGGAATCTGTTTGGGCCTCAGCCGTGGTTAGAAGACCGTCAGGACGATGTGTTCTCTCAGAGAGGTGCTGAAGGGGAGCTGACTGCTGAAGCACGTCTAAGGTTCAAGGCACTCGAGGATAAGATGAGAAACATTGAGAACCAGAATACCCTAGACGTTGATATGTCCAAGCTGGGACTAATTGCTGATTTCAAGGTGCCTCCCAAGTTCAAGGTACCTGACTTTGAAAAGTACAAGGGCACCACTTGCCCTCGCGTCCACCTGAGATCATATTACAGGAAAATGTCAGCTCATTCCGAGGACGAGAAGTTGCTGATGCACTTCTTTCAGGACAGTCTGTCCGGACCCTCCCTCGAATGGTACATGAGTCTGGAGCCTACCAGTGTGCGCACGTGGAAGGACCTTGCTGAAGCATTTGTGCACCACTACCAATACAATAGCGACTTGGCCCCGAACCGAGTCCAACTGCAGAATCTGTCGCAAAGGAACAACGAAGGGTTTAAGGAGTACGCCCAGCGGTGGCGTAAGTTGGCAGCTAGGGTTCAGCCGCTGATGGTTGAACGTGAGCTTGTGCAGATGTTCGTAGCCACCCTCCCAGGGGTTTACTATGAGAAGTTGGTCAGTGGTATGTCTGGAACCTTCTCAGATCTCATTATCACGGGTGAGCACATTGAAAATGGGATCAAACCGGGGAAAATTCAAGGTGAGTCGTCCTCAGCTGGAGGAGGCGGAAAGAAACCTTATAGTGGCAAAAGACGAGAAGGAGAAACGAGCGCTGTGACCAACGCTCGAAGGAAGGGTAAAGGCCCTCACCAACAGGTGGCCAGCATAACTATCCCGACAGTTCAACAGCCACAGCAGCAGCAGCAGCAGCCGAACCAACAAGGGTACAGGAAGTATCAGAATCGGGCACCTCTGTCGAGTCGTCACCTCGAGACACCGCCCATGTCGTACACGCAACTATTGCATACTTTTCTTCATCTACAGTTGATCCAAAAGAGAACCTTGGCTCCCTTGACAGGGGCACCTCCGCCAGGGTACGACGCGAATGCAACTTGCGAGTTTCACTCAGGGGCACCAGGCCACACAATAGAGAACTGCAAAGCCTTCAACCATAAGGTGCAGGACATGGTGGATGCTAAGATCATCAACTTCTCGGATAATGTGCCAAATGTCACGAAAAACCCGATGCCGAATCATAGGGGAGGTGGAGTAAACTCCATTATCGAAGATGAAAGTTTGGATTTGTTGACTGACGTCAGAGATCTGAAGACGCCGCTTAGCTTCGTTAAAGCTAAGCTGATGAAAAGAGGTTTCTTTCCAGGATGCGGAGAGTTGTGTATGGGCTGTGCGACGAGTCCTGATGGATATGAATAGCTGATAGAGGGAATCCAAAGTGTGATGACTGAAGGGATTTTACAGTTTAGCCGAAAGGCCGAAAGTGGACCGGGAGAGGTAATGCTGAAGCAAGATGATGAGGTTGTCACCATCACCATCCCTCGCCAGACGATAACTGTTTCTGCACCCAGGCCGCCTATGATTACTATCACCAAAGCTGGGCCAATACCGTTCGAAAGCACTAATGCTGTCCCATGGCATTATGGGGCTGAAGTCTACTGCAACGGCCAGAAGTTGGAGCTAGAACCGTTTGGGTCGTCTGTGGAGAACCTTGCGGGAATCAGTGGTATTACTCGCAGCGGAAGAGTGTTTGCACCACCTGAGGTCGTGGCGGACAAGGCGGTCAGAGCTGATGCAACTGATAAAGGTAAAAGTAAAGTCGTTGAAGAGATCCCACGTGGGGCAGAAAAAGACTTACTTGTTAAAGACGCCGAGGAGTTTATGCGGTTGATTAAAAGGAGTGACTACAAGATTGTGGATCATCTCCATCAGACGCCCTCGAAGATTTCCATCCTGAACTTGTTGCTGTGTTCTGAAGCACACCGCAATGCGCTGCTGAAGGTGTTGAACGCCACATATGTACCGCAGGAAATATCGGTAAATCAGCTAGAAGAGGTCGTAGCCCACGTAAATGCTGGAAATGGACTGGGGTTCACTGACCTAGAGCTGACGCCGAAAGGGAGGAATCACAATAGCGCCCTGCACATCTCGATAGAGTGTAGGGGAACGATTATGTCCCACGTGTTGGTGGACACGGGGTCGTCACTCAATGTTCTTCCGAAGAAGGCATTAATGAAGTTAGATACTTGCGGAGTGATTTGCACACCCAGTGATCTGGTGGTGAAGGCGTTCGATGGAACCAAACGCCATGTTTTCGGGGAGGTGACCCTGCCAATCCAAGTCGGGTCGGAAACATTCGATGCGATCTTTTACATTATGGACATCATGCCTGCCTACAGCTATCTCTTGGGCCGGCCGTGGATCCATGCTGTTGGAGTCGTGACCTCCACGCTGCACCAGAAACTCAAGTACGCTGTCGGGGGTAGCATCGTGATTGTGTGTGGCGAGGAAGACATAATGGTGAGCCATTTGTCGTCCTTCAAGTATGCGGAGATGGATGGGGAAATCCACGAGACCCTATGCCAAGCGTTCGAAGTTGTTAAAGTCAAGAACGTAGCTCCTGTAGTCACCGAAAAGCCAGAGATGACTCTTTCCTCATTCAAGGAAGCTCGGGCCGTTGTCCAAGCTGGATCTACCCCAGGCTGGGGGTGAATTTTGGAGATACCCAACAAGCAAGACAAGTTTGGGTTGGGATATTCTCCTGGAGCTGAAGCTTCTTCTTCTTCTAGCAGTGCGTCGCAAGGTAAAGGGCCGATCTAGTTTACCAGTGGCGGAGTGATTTTTGAAAGCATCAACACGGTGTCTGAAGACAGCGGAGATAGCGACTTTGACCTCGACTCTTGGATACAGCCAAGCAAGCCAGGCGAGGGCCTTATCAACTGGTCCGTCAAGGATATCATCCAAATGACAAGCAAAGAGTAATGATTTACTTTTTTTCCATTCATTGTACAACCCTATGTCCTACCCGGGGCATAGTGATTTTATTGTCAGGGCCTTGTTGGATTATATACATGCATTTTGTTAATAAATCAAAAGGCGTTTTCTTCGCATTCAAATGTTGTGATCTCTGTTATTCCTGTTTTATATTTGTTTTGAAAAACAATAAAATGGCAATGGGGTTTGTGCTAACCTACATATCCTTGTTTTAAGCTTAACCATTGTTATTGAAGGATCCACATAACAGATGACATCGACTATGGACCTTCTACGACTCACTTCGACTTCGATTGCCCGATCTATCAAGCCGAAGAAGAGATTGATGAAGACGAAGACCTTCCTGAAGAGTTGGCCCGCTTGTTGAAACAAGAAGAGAAAGTGATTCTGCCTCATGAAGAGGAAATCGAGATCGTGAATCTGGGTTCTGAAGAACTCGTCAGAAACGTCAGGATAGGGGTTGCATTGCAGAGCGATGTCAAGCAGAGATTGGTCGAGATGCTAAGAGAGTATAGTGACGTCTTTGCTTGGTCATACGAGGATATGCCCGGACTTGATACTGACATCGTGGTCCACCACTTGCCGCTGCGAGAAGACTGTCCTCCCGTTAAGCAGAAGCTTAGGAGGACGCGACCAGATATGGCCGTTAAGATCAAAGAAGAAGTGCAGAAACAACTTGATGCTGGCTTCTTAGCGGTCACCACTTACCCTCTGTGGGTCGCCAACATAGTGCCTGTATCGAAGAAGGACGGTAAGGTACGAATGTGCATCGATTATCGGGATTTGAATAGGGCGAGCCCTAAAGATGATTTCCCACTGCCTCATATCGATGTGTTGGTCCACAACACATCCCAGTTCTCCGTGTTTTCGTTCATGGATGGCTTCTCCGGTTACAACCAGATCAAGATGGCGCCGGAGGACATGGAGAAAACTACATTTATCACTCCCTGGGGAACATTTTGCTACAAGGTAATGTCGTTCGGTCTGAAGAACGCAGGGGCCACCTACCAACGAGCAATGGTTACTTTGTGACATGATATGATTCATCATGAGATTGAAGTCTATGTTGATGACATGATTGCAAAGTCCCAAACGGAGGAGGGACATCTGGTCAATTTCCTGAAGCTTTTTGAGAGGCTTAGGAAGTTCAGGTTGAGGCTGGATCCTAACAAGTGTACTTTCGGAGTACGGTCCGGAAAGTTACTGCGGTTTATCGTGAGTGAAAGAGGCATCGAGGTTGATCCTACAAAGATTAAAGCGATACAAGAAATGCCAGTGCCAAAAACAGAAAAAGAAGTTCGTGGTTTCCTGGGCAGAATAAACTACATTGCAAGGTTTATTTCTCAGCTCACGGCCACGTGTGAACCGATGTTCAAGCTTTTGAAGAAAGATCAGTCGATTATCTGGAACGAGGATTGCCAGAAGGCATTCGATAAGATAAAGCAGTATCTTCAGGAACCTCCAATCTTGATACCCCCAGTGGCTGGACGGCCATTAATCATGTACTTGACAGTTCTTGAGAATAGTATGGGGTGTGTTCTCGGTCAGCACGACGTGACGGGCAGAAAGGAGCATGCCATTTACTACTTGAGTAAAAAGTTCACAGACTGTGAATCTCGTTACTCGATGCTGGAGAAAACGTGTTGCGCACTAGCCTGGGCTGCCAAACGTTTGCGACAGTACATGCTCAATCACACCACTATGCTAATTTCGAAGATGGATCCGATCAAGTACGTCTTCGAGAAGTAAGCGCTTTCGGGCAGGATTGCCAGATGGCAAATGGTGCTGACGAAATATGATATTCAGTACGTTTCCCAGAAGACCATTAAGGGCAGCGTACTGTCTGAATACCTGGCCGAACAGCCGATCGAGGATTACCAGCCGATAAAATTTGAATTCCCTGATGAGGATATTATGTTTCTCAAAGCGAAGGATTGCGATGAACCGTTGCCCGACGAGGGGCCAGATAGGAAATCCCAGTGGAAATTGATATTCGACGGGGCGGTTAATTCCTATGGAAGTGGCATTGGGGTGATCATCACGACTCCCCATGGATCCTGTAATACCCCAAATTTTACCCTTTTCTTTTTTATTTTTATTTTAAATTCTTATTAACTTAATAAATTAACCTTTTTTTTAAATCTTGTTTTTTTAACTAATAATAATTTAATTAACCTTTTTTATAACTTTACTAATGTTTTTTATTAACTTTTTTTTTTTCTATTTAGTTTATTTATTTAAGTCATTTTAAGCTCTTCTTACTAACTTTTAGGATTTAGATTAAAATTTAACTTTTTTTTCTTTTCTTTAAAGAGTAAATTTTTTATAACCTTTTTAAATTAATTTCTAACACTTTTTTTTTTAATCAAATTCTAATACTTTTTTTTAAATAAAAATCTAATACTTTTTTTTAAAATTAAATCTTTTTTCTAACTTTTTTTAAATCTTTTTTCTAACTCCTTTTTAAAATTAAATCTTTTTTCTAACTTTTATAAAGTTAAATCTTTTTTTCTAACTTTTTTTAAAACTAAATCTTTTTTTTTCTAACTTTTTTAAAGTTAAATGTTTTTTTCTAACTTTTTTTAAAACTAAATCTTTTTTTCTAACTTTTATAAAGTTAAATCTTTTTTTCTAACTTTTTTAAAAAAAAATCTTTTTTCTAACTTTTATAAAATTAAATCTTTTTTTCTCTAATTTCTTTTTAAAATTAAATCTTTTTTTCTAACTATTTTAAAAATTAAATCTAACCTTTTTTTTATAAATTAAATCTATCCCTTTTTTTTAAAATTAAATCTAAATCTTTTTTTGACACCTTTTTTTTTTTTTTTTTTTTTTTTTTTTTTTCAAATTAAAATTCTAAATTCTTTTTAAAATTAAATTCTAACGCCCTTTTCTTTTTCTTTTTTTTTAAATTTTAAATTCCTTTTAAAATTAAATTCTAACAGTTTTTAAAATAATTCTAACATTTTTTAAAACCAACATTCAAATATTTTTTTTTTTTTTATTCTAACTCATTTTTTTTTTAAAAAACTCTAATTTTTATTTAACTTGAAACTCTAATCTTCTTTGCTAACTTTTTAAATTTAAATCTCAACACTTTTTTAATCTAATCCAATCTTAATGAATTCCAGATAGAGTTAAATCAAATCAATCAGATCAATCATCATCATAAGAAAATCAGATCTAAATGTCAACATCACCATCATTGAATCAAATCTGAAATCATCATAAAAATTCATTCAAATCAAATCAGAGATTGAAAAAGATTGAGATATGCAAATTAAATCTGAGATTAAAAAAAAGATTTAAAAATCAAGTATAAAAGGGACGAAAATCATAACAAGAAGAGGAGAACTTTTTTCGTAAAATCCAAGCAAACTCCGTCAAAAATCCTCTAGCCTCAGGACAAAGCATCATCGGCCATCATCATTCCGTAAGGATCAAAAAATATAATTACAATTTTTGTGTTGCTTTTCATGTTTTTCAGGAAAAAGAGATGAAGAAGACAAATCGGCGGCCATGCAAAAGAAGAAGAAGATAACATCCGTGAGAGGCAAACAAGAAGGAGAGGAACACACGCAAACTCAGAGAGCAGAGAGAAGAAGAGTGATGACCGGCCCAACCCTCTTTTTTATTATTTATTGTTTTTCCATTTGTTATTTTATTTTGTTTATCCTTTTAAAAAAAAAATCAAGAAGCCCCTTTCTTTTTTATAATCAAAAACCTTTTTCAAATTAATTAAAACTCTTTTTAAATAAAATAATCAAATGTTTTTTCAAATAATAAAACTTTTTTATAACTTTAAAGTAAAACGTTTTTTTAACTAACATTAAGATTTTTTAAATTAAACCAATTGTTTTTTTTAATGATTAAATCTTTTTTTCAAAATATTATCACTAAAACTCCTTTTTTAGAATAATTAACCAAACTTTCACTTTTTTATTAATAAATCTTTTTAAAACTCAAAACTCTTTTAATTAAAATTAATCTCTCTTTTCACAAATTTAAATCCTTGGTTAAAAAGACCATAAAAGTCCTCCAAAATTCATACGGTTTGTTTCTCGTTCAATTTTGATTTCGTTTTCGTCTAACCCCACATACTGACATTTTTGTTTGTTTTGTTTCTTGCAGCTATTATGTTCAATTTGAAACTTATTTTCGGTTTTATATTTAGTTATCATATTTGTAACTGCTTATGGGATGTAATTTTGCGAGACAATTTTCGCGTTTATCTTTCCGCACTTTATTTTCTGCCGTTGTATGTATATTTAATTTCATCACATCTTTATAGTTAATTTCACATCCGAAGGAATTAGGTCTAGCGTTTGACCGCCGTGTCAATAGTCCTCAATTTCAAACCCTTACACCTTTTCAACCCTAAATTTTCACAAATGCCTCGCCGCAGGCAAAATTACAATTTTACCCCTAGCATTAGGTCAAAGAGCCGCCGCGCTCATTTTAGGGTTTCCCGCCGTGGAATCCCTAACCTAATTTAACCCTAATTACAACTTAACAATTCAACGTAGAGATTTGGAGTTTCTACACTCCATGTAAGCGTGTCCCTAAGATACGTTTATTCCCCTTGAGACCTTGACCACAGTCAAGAAGTTTCTAACCTCCCTATTGAGGGGAACTACGATTACTCTGATTCCACTCCCGTAAGGATACGTAGGCACAAGATGCGATGTCTTGCCGAGTAAACTTAGAATTAACCCCTTAGGTCTCTTTTCTCACTTGTAATCCTTATGTACATATACCTTAAGCAAATAAATAAAGCAAATAGTAAACATTTGAACAAAAGGTTCCCGTAGAGTACTACGGAAGTTTAGGGTGCTAATACCTTCCCTAAATTTAACCAACCCCCGAACCCTAGATCTTCCCCCGCATTGTGTTTACGATGCAAAATAGGTTTTCCCTCTTTTGACCTTTTCCTTCGGATAAATCAAAGAGCGGTTGTGAATTGAATTGCGATTCAAACTCATTAATAGTTTGTGATCCTATTTCCACCGCAACAGAAAATGGCGACTTCACTGGGGAGACCTAAACTTTTGAGGGTTATCCCTAACTTGTTCATATTTATTACTATCTGTGTTATTATTCATTTGCATGTATATATTTGCGCTTTGATTGTGGGACTGTTCCTTGTGCTGTGAGATAGGTCCTAACCCGGATCTAGTGTACCTTAGGTAAATGGCAATAGACCAAGGAAACTGTACGACGTATATCGATACGGTTGATCTGGTGGCCATGGTTAGTGCGACTTCTTGGTTGGTGCTTATATTCCTTAAGTCAAGTTGAGGATAATATTGAGGCTGCCATATGTTGTCAACGCACTAACTGACTTTTAGAACCCTAGTTAACTCATCTTGGCCTTTAGAAAGTAGTGAGGTAACCGGCTTTGGTGCAGACTAAAGTTGGTTGACACTCGATACTACGCTCATTGAGATCTTAAACTTGGAGGGTTTTGGTTGGCAAGTAAGTTGCCTTCTGAACAACCACCCTTGTGAAGGATCAATGATATTGAGATCCCTTAGAACCTGGTTACTTTTGTAGGACAGGATGAACCATCTAACTTCAGGGGAGGGTATTTGCCTTTGAACCTCATGCAAGCTTTTAACCTAGGACTTTGTGTGTTTTCATGCATTGCATCCATAAAGCATCTCATTGCATTGTATTTCATGGAGCTCAAACATCATTTATGGATATCGCGGGATACCATAAATAAAAAAAAATATAAAATGAAAAAACAAGAAAAAGATTTCCTTGGTACCCCACGACATTAGTAAATGTTTTGAATTCCATGAAATCTTCATTTACATTCACATTTTAGCATCATACTTTTGCATTGCATGTGTCTCCCGATTTCTCACACTCGGTTCTCTCACCTTCCAGTTTCGTCACCCTGAGTTCTCGGCACCAATACAACACCAGAGCTCAAACTCGGAAAAGAATGGAGGATCAGGCAAAAGAGATTGATCGCCTTAGCAATGAACTTGAAGACCTTCGAGGGGGTATGGGGCGAATGATGGAATTGTTACATGTCATGAATGCTAAGATGGATACCCAGCCCACTGTTGTTTCTGAGATTACCGGCGTTACTGTGGACCCTCCACCAAGTGTGACCGTAGCAGGGGACCCACCTTATGGTCTTGCTCCCGGTTTTGTGCCTCCTCAAGCCACTGTTCCGATTAATCAACCTGTTCAGCAAGCCGTGCCCTTGTTTTCTGAAGTTTCTAGGGGGGCTCCTATCTTTGCACCACCTGTTGTACACACTCGTGCGCAACCGTACTTCAATGAGACAGCTTTTGATAATCTTGATGAGAATGTTGAGGGTTATGAGAAACATGATAAGCTTCGTGAGGAAGTAAACACTATCGTCCAGAGATTGAAAAAGGTAGAGGGTGATCAAATTTTTGGGACTGCCGCAAGGGATGTTTGTTTGGTCTCGGGTTTAGTTATTCCCCCGAAGTTCAAAACTCCGAACTTCGATCGTTATGAAGGTGCCACCTGTCCTAAGAGTCATTTGATCATGTATTATCGCAAAATGGCTGCCCATGTTGAGAATGATAAACTGATGATTCATTGCTTCCAAGACAGTTTGAAGGGTGCTTCTTCCAAGTGGTATTTAACTTTGGACCAGTCTCGCGTTAAGAGCTTTCAAGATTTATCTGACGCTTTCATCAAACACTACAAGTACAATATGGATCTGGCTCCTGACAGAAGACAGTTGCTGAGTATGTCACAAAAGAATTCTGAGTCATTCAAAGAGTATGCTCAAAGGTGGAGAGAGACTGCTTCGCAGGTAGAACCTCCTTTGACCGAGAAAGAGTTAGCTGATTGGTTTGTCGACACAGTCCGTCCAGAATTTTACGAGAGAATGGTGGGTAGTGTGACTTCAAATTTCTCCGACATCGTTGCTGTGGGTGTCAAGATTGAATTGGGTATGAAGAGTGGTAAAATGACAAATAATCATGGCGCTTCTAAGGATCAGCCGAAGAAACCTCCGTATAGCTCCCAGAAAAAGGAGAGTGAGACTAATGCTATATCCTCTGGTAGACCAAGGGAACGCTTTTATCGACATCCGCAAGGTTATGCTCAACCTCAAGGGTACCCAGTCCAATATGCTCAACAACCCTATGTGGCAGCTATTACACCTTCTTTCAATCAACAGGTTCCCATGTATCAACCTATGCAACAACCTCCTGTTTATCCGCCTCCCGTCAACTACCTACAGGCACCCAATACTCCTGCTCCTCAACAGCCAAAGAGTCCGGCTCCTCGCCAGAATATGCCAAACAGAAGAACGTATAAACCTTGTCCGCCGATCCCGATGACTTTTACCGAGTTGTGTCCCTCTTTGGTCAAGCAAGGTCTCATCACTACTCGGGCTTTGGGTCCGCCTCCTAATCCTCCACCTAATCCATTACCTGCAAGTTACAACGCTACCGCTCATTGTTTATTTCATGAGGGTGCGCCCGGCCATGATCTAGAGAATTGCTATGCTCTTAAGAAAGTTGTCAGAAATTTGCTAGAAACGAAGAAGTTGTCTTTTGGCGATGCTCAGCTGAAGATCGAGACTCCTTTCGGGGTTCCTCACTCGTCAAGTGCAAATTCTGCAAAGCATGCTACGCCTATCAGCCGAATCCAGTCATTATTCAAAGGCCTAACCCGCTTCATTTCAGTAACCCTCAAGGTGATATGACCGGGATCAACAAAGGATCTGGGAAATTTATCTTGAAGCAACGACTGAAAACTGTTGAAGATGTGACCAGCATAACTGGGGTAAGCCATGACGACTCACAGTGATCATGAACCGGACGTCCTTTCCATTGAGGCTCCGCCAAAGGAAACTGTTACTCTTGAATGCAAGATTTCATAAACATTTAGAAGGATTTTTCCGACAGTTCATTTGTTTATTTATATGCATTTCTCTTTGATTAAGCATATTTAACATGCACGAACTTGTTTATCTTTGATGCAACACATATGTTTGTCTTGAATAAATCCATTCGCTTCACTCATTCAAAAACGTTTTCATAAATTATAATGCCAACTTTACCCGATCTCTTGTTCTGATGGAGAATTGGGGGGAGGATGACGAACCCAAAACGTCAGATTTCTTGTCGTATGCTTTCGATTGAAACCCGCTGATGATGTAAGGCATTGTTTCAAATCCCAAACACTGGAGATATAAGGATGTTAATCCCTAGTCAACCCTTTGAACCTTGAAGTAGGAGTTTTTCTTTCTTTTTAAGAACCTTCATCCTAACCTGGGGCAGGGTAGGTTTCAGTTAAACCGATCGAGCGCTTAGATCCTCAAAAAGGAAGAGCAAACCTTCGAGAATTTATCCTTAGCATCTTAAGAAGTCCAATACAATGACTATCCCTCGGTTACCTAAGGAGTGGGGCAGTCACGAGCCTTTCAAAAGATTTACACGACTTGTGCATAAAGGAATATTCAAAAAAATAAGAGCCCGCTAAGTCAAAAACCTATGAAGGAGACTTAGGCAAAACTGGGGCATCCCGTTGGACTCCAAAGTCAGATCAAAAGACGTTGTCCAGGCAAAAGTTAGGGAATAAAAGCAAAACAAGAGGGTACAATAAATAGTCCCTAGTAAAGAACAAGATCGTGTAATAGGTGAGCGACTGCCATGTCCAAAGCCTTGATAAGTTCTCGACCATAGCAAATCCGCTTGAGATATGAGCGTTCGTATCCGGTTAACTGAATTAGGATTGGAGAACATCACGAAGAATGGGTGGGTACAAATATAACTTTGAGCCTTTATCCTTTTGTTTCTTAAACCGTGAACTGAGCCACGATACAACCTTTAAAAGACCTAATTGAAGTAGGACTTCGGTTGAAAGCATACTTGACAAGATCACGTTCCTTGACTCCTACGAGCTATGCTCAGAAAAAAATTCATGATGGCATTATAATTAAAACTTATATCCTGACTAGTGATTTCGGTCACAAGTTTTTGCGATATCTTTTTTTCAAAACAAAAATTCAAGACAGATATATGTGTACATTGACAAGCTCAGGATAGGCATTTCAGGCATGACAACTTTGCTTGATATCTTAGAGATTTACATATGAACATAACCCGTGGAACTTGAAGATCCTGCTGAACAGGGGCAGGCAGTTTCCCAATTCGCTTACCAACGCGAGTCTGACGTTCTTAAGAGCTATTTACCAAAGATTTCGTCGTAACACGATTAATTTGTGCCAGTTACGTCGAGACCTGACAAATCTCTCAAAGAGTTTGAGAACAATGGGGCAACCGGACTCGGTGTTCTCTATAAAATCCTCTTGAGATGACCCTACCTCGCAACGCAAGTATCCTGGGGCACCATGTTTTTGAAGAAACAAATGGCGGCTACTATAAGGTCCTGCAAGATCAAAACCATGGGATTTCACAATTTTTTCATGCACCCGATGGATTTTACTCACAGCGGCCTTCATACCCCAGTAAGCCTCAGTGTTGCAACAGGCTCCTAAACTATTGCCTCATCACAGTCCCCAGCAGAGAATTCCAAACTTTAAAACCAGACTTGGTTCTACCATTGATCTTTCTTACCCATGATTGACGTATTGGTTGCAGAGAACGCAGGGTATTTCCGTCGAGATGTTTATTTCATCTCTCGTCCCGTCTCTAGTCTGTTTTGTCAGTATACGCAAGGGCATAAGCATCACATGCCTATTTCATTTCATATTCATTACATACTCATTACATACTCATTTCATAACATCTTGCATAGTTACATACATAGACATCAACATACATTCATATTAACATATCCATTAACATACGCGATAACATGCACAGGTTCATCGTGTCTCCATCATTGGTCGTTACCACCGAGTAATTGGGGTTTGTCCATTCTCTCCAAATAGATTGTCAGCCCTAAGCATAAAATGCTTACTTGTTTCCAGTTTCCCCACAGAGCTCGATCCTCGTGGATGACGGTTACTTCAGCTATCTTTCCTCGCCAGGATTAGATATTTACCCTTCGAGATCATTCCCTCGATGGAGTTTTGATTTCCAGTCTTCTTTCTAGCTCGATCCTAGATTGAATCTCAGTCTTGTCGGTCGTCAATCCCAACCGGACGTGCATTTATTTTGCACCATCTAAAATTTTCACCATACATTGGCAGATGCGCGACTATCTCGCTTGAGAAGTTTATCACTGTACCCGGACGTGCATTTATTTTGCACTATCTTTCAAGAAAATCAACTACAATCCTTTACAGATACATGCCAGTTCACGCCTGGAAAATCTATCAGTAAAACACTTTACAATCCTACATGTTACAACCTTTTACACTTTACATTTTACAGCATCAACATACGACATTTCTCACCTAAGAAGTCGATCATATCCTCGTTATGACTCGCAGCAAATGGCCATCTCCATGGAGCAGTTGGGCTTCCATTTACCTGCCGTCTTGAGGTTTGAACCAAATCGTATTCAGGAGAGCACGATCTTGAGTTACGGGGAGGTTTGAGCAGTTTCATATTCAGGAGAGCACGATTCTGAGTTATGAAGAAGTTCATTTATCCTTTAGTAAAAGAAGGAGCGGAATCATATTCAGGAGAGCACGATTCTGAGTTATGAGGAAGTTCAGTTGGCCGTTTTTCAGGAGAGCACGATTCTGAAGAATGAAGAAATTTCAGGAGCCGAATCATATTCAGGAGAGCACGATTCTGAGTTATGAGGAAGTTCGATTATCCAGTTTCATATTCAGGAGAGCACGATTCTGAAGTATGGAAAAATTCATTTACAACCAAATCATATTCAGGAGAGCACGATTCTGAAATATGAGTATATTCAGTCATCCAGTTTCATATTCAGGAGAGCACGATTCTGAGTTATGAGGAAGTTCGATTATCCAGTTTCATATTCAGGAGAGCACGATTCTGAAATATGAGTATCTTCAGTCATCCAGTTTCATATTCAGGAGAGCACGATTCTGAAATATGAGTATCTTCAGTCATTCAGTTTCATATTCAGGAGAGCACGATTCTGAAATATGAAGAAATTCAGTCATCCAGTATCATATTCAGGAGAGCACGATTCTGAAGTATGAGGAAGTTCAGTTTACCCTTTTCATGTTCAGGAGAACATAATCTTGAAGCATGAAGAAGTTTATTTATCCTTCAGTAAGAGAAGAATCAGAATCGTATTCCAGGCGCCGACCTTAAATGCGAGAAGATTTATTTATCAGATAAGCAGCAGCCTCTTTATTTGAGTGCTTATCCATTTTGGCACATAAGTCCCTTCCAACGATAAGTGACAGTTCTCCCTCGAGAAGCTTATCAGGGCATTTCCCACTCAAAGTCCATTTATTTTGACATACAACCGGTTCTTTTCACCCTGTATATTTGCTACGGATTCCCGAAAAGTCCGTTTGATCCTGTCACGAGGGGTAGTTTACAGAAGCTTGGATGTTATTCCTTGCTCAATGCTCCAGCATTCTGTAATCGATCTTACAATCGTACGTGATCCAGTTTTATTTTTAGATTCCCCAGTGGAGGCCGTCTCATAGGTACCATCTCCATTCGAGGATCTCGTTCCTTTTCTAAAAGTGACAATTGGTCATTCGCACCAGTTGACTATCATTTTTAGAATTCCCCAGTGTTGTACTGTGTCTCAGCGCGTCGTTTTCCCCAGTGTGTTCTTCTCGTAGCATCTGTGTCGTCGTATTCGTCAGCATTTTCGCATTCATCATTCCAGCATACGCATCACATCATATTCACGGCATCATCTGCATTAATCTGTTCTCGCTTTGTCCATAGCATTGCATATCGCCGCATATAAGGGCAAAATTTTCGGTTATCTATATTTAAATCCCTCCACCATGATTCCTTGAGTCTCCGTCACTCAAATCATCTGGTGTAGCCATTTAAATAGGGGCAACTGTAATACCCCAAATTTTACCCTTTTCTTTTTTATTTTTATTTTAAATTCTTATTAACTTAATAAATTAACCTTTTTTTTAAATCTTGTTTTTTTAACTAATAATAATTTAATTAACCTTTTTTTATAACTTTACTAATGTTTTTTATTAACTTTTTTTTTTTCTATTTAGTTTATTTATTTAAGTCATTTTAAGCTCTTCTTACTAACTTTTAGGATTTAGATTAAAATTTAACTTTTTTTTCTTTTCTTTAAAGAGTAAATTTTTTATAACCTTTTTAAATTAATTTCTAACACTTTTTTTTTTTAATCAAATTCTAATACTTTTTTTTAAATAAAAATCTAATACTTTTTTTTAAAATTAAATCTTTTTTCTAACTTTTTTTAAATCTTTTTTCTAACTCCTCTTTAAAGTTAAATCTTTTTCTAACTTTTTAAAATTAAAACTTTTTTTCTAACTCTTTAAAGTTAAATCTTTTTCTAACTTTTTAAAATTAAAACTTTTTTTTCTAACTCTTTAAAGTTAAATCTTTTTCTAACTTTTTAAAATTAAATCTTTTTTCTAACTTTTATAAAGTTAAATCTTTTTTTCTAACTTTTTTTAAAACTAAATCTTTTTTTTTCTAACTTTTTTTAAAGTTAAATGTTTTTTTCTAACTTTTTTTAAAACTAAATCTTTTTTTCTAACTTTTATAAAGTTAAATCTTTTTTTCTAACTTTTTTAAAAATTAAATCTAACCTTTTTTTTATAAATTAAATCTATCCCTTTTTTTTAAAATTAAATCTAAATCTTTTTTTGACACCTTTTTTTTTTTTTTTTTTTTTTTTTTTTCAAATTAAAATTCTAAATTCTTTTTAAAATTAAATTCTAACGCCCTTTTCTTTTTCTTTTTTTTTAAATTTTAAATTCCTTTTAAAATTAAATTCTAACAGTTTTTAAAATAATTCTAACATTTTTTAAAACCAACATTCAAATATTTTTTTTTTTTTTATTCTAACTCATTTTTTTTTTAAAAAACTCTAATTTTTATTTAACTTGAAACTCTAATCTTCTTTGCTAACTTTTTAAATTTAAATCTCAACACTTTTTTAATCTAATCCAATCTTAATGAATTCCAGATAGAGTTAAATCAAATCAATCAGATCAATCATCATCATAAGAAAATCAGATCTAAATGTCAACATCACCATCATTGAATCAAATCTGAAATCATCATAAAAATTCATTCAAATCAAATCAGAGATTGAAAAAGATTGAGATATGCAAATTAAATCTGAGATTAAAAAAAAGATTTAAAAATCAAGTATAAAAGGGACGAAAATCATAACAAGAAGAGGAGAACTTTTTTCGTAAAATCCAAGCAAACTCCGTCAAAAATCCTCTAGCCTCAGGACAAAGCATCATCGGCCATCATCATTCCGTAAGGATCAAAAAATATAATTACAATTTTTGTGTTGCTTTTCATGTTTTTCAGGAAAAAGAGATGAAGAAGACAAATCGGCGGCCATGCAAAAGAAGAAGAAGATAACATCCGTGAGAGGCAAACAAGAAGGAGAGGAACACACGCAAACTCAGAGAGCAGAGAGAAGAAGAGTGATGACCGGCCCAACCCTCTTTTTTATTATTTATTGTTTTTCCATTTGTTATTTTATTTTGTTTATCCTTTTAAAAAAAAAATCAAGAAGCCCCTTTCTTTTTTATAATCAAAAACCTTTTTCAAATTAATTAAAACTCTTTTTAAATAAAATAATCAAATGTTTTTTCAAATAATAAAACTTTTTTATAACTTTAAAGTAAAACGTTTTTTTAACTAACATTAAGATTTTTTAAATTAAACCAATTGTTTTTTTTAATGATTAAATCTTTTTTTCAAAATATTATCACTAAAACTCCTTTTTTAGAATAATTAACCAAACTTTCACTTTTTTATTAATAAATCTTTTTAAAACTCAAAACTCTTTTAATTAAAATTAATCTCTCTTTTCACAAATTTAAATCCTTGGTTAAAAAGACCATAAAAGTCCTCCAAAATTCATACGGTTTGTTTCTCGTTCAATTTTGATTTCGTTTTCGTCTAACCCCACATACTGACATTTTTGTTTGTTTTGTTTCTTGCAGCTATTATGTTCAATTTGAAACTTATTTTCGGTTTTATATTTAGTTATCATATTTGTAACTGCTTATGGGATGTAATTTTGCGAGACAATTTTCGCGTTTATCTTTCCGCACTTTATTTTCTGCCGTTGTATGTATATTTAATTTCATCACATCTTTATAGTTAATTTCACATCCGAAGGAATTAGGTCTAGCGTTTGACCGCCGTGTCAATAGTCCTCAATTTCAAACCCTTACACCTTTTCAACCCTAAATTTTCACAAATGCCTCGCCGCAGGCAAAATTACAATTTTACCCCTAGCATTAGGTCAAAGAGCCGCCGCGCTCATTTTAGGGTTTCCCGCCGTGGAATCCCTAACCTAATTTAACCCTAATTACAACTTAACAATTCAACGTAGAGATTTGGAGTTTCTACACTCCATGTAAGCGTGTCCCTAAGATACGTTTATTCCCCTTGAGACCTTGACCACAGTCAAGAAGTTTCTAACCTCCCTATTGAGGGGAACTACGATTACTCTGATTCCACTCCCGTAAGGATACGTAGGCACAAGATGCGATGTCTTGCCGAGTAAACTTAGAATTAACCCCTTAGGTCTCTTTTCTCACTTGTAATCCTTATGTACATATACCTTAAGCAAATAAATAAAGCAAATAGTAAACATTTGAACAAAAGGTTCCCGTAGAGTACTACGGAAGTTTAGGGTGCTAATACCTTCCCTAAATTTAACCAACCCCCGAACCCTAGATCTTCCCCCGCATTGTGTTTACGATGCAAAATAGGTTTTCCCTCTTTTGACCTTTTCCTTCGGATAAATCAAAGAGCGGTTGTGAATTGAATTGCGATTCAAACTCATTAATAGTTTGTGATCCTATTTCCACCGCAACAGATCCCACATCCCATTCACTGCGAGACTGACGTTTCCAGTCACCAATAATGAAGCGGAGTACGAAGCATGCATCATGGGTCTAGAAGAGGCAATTGATTTGAGAATCAAGAACCTAGATGTATATGGTGACTCGGCGCTTGTGATTAACCAGATTAAAGGGGAGTGGGAGACTCGTCAATCGAATTTGGTGCCGTACATGAACTATGCCAGAAGGCTGCTTCCGTTCTTTGATCGAATGGAACTCCATCATATGCCCAGGGCTGAAAATCAGATGGCTGATGCCTTAGCCACGTTGGCTTCGATGTATAAAGTCAATTTTTGGAATGAAGCTCCAAGGATTGTCCTTTCTCGTCTTGATAGACCTGCATTCGTCTTTGCGATCGAGGAAGCCGCCGACAGCAAGCCATGGTTCCATGATACCCAGACCTTCCTTATGACTAAGGAGTATCCTGCGGGAGCGTCAACCCAGGATAAGAAGACTCTGAGGAGGCTATCTGGAAATTTTTATTTCAATCCTGATGGAGTTTTGTATAAAAGAAACCACGATCTCGTGCTACTCAGATGTGTAGATGAGAAAGAAGCGAGTATGCTCATGGAAGAAGTCCATGAAGGCACATTTGGTACGCACGCCGGCGGGCATGCTATGACAAGAAAGATCCTGAGAGCAGGATATTACTGGCTGACGTTGGAATCGGATTGCTTTAAATTCGTGAAGAGATGTCATAAATGCCAGATAAAGTTCATGTGCCGCCGTGCCCGTTAAATGTCATGTCCTCCCCGTGGCCGTTCTCCATGTGGGGCATCGACATGATAGGCAAGATCGAGCCCACTACATCTAACAGTCATCGCTTCATTCTAGTAGTTATCGACTACTTCACCAAGTGGGTGGAGGCAGCCTCATATGCTAATGTGACCAAGCAGGTGGTGGCTAAATTCATAAAGAGGGATATCATCTGTCGTTACGAAATTCCTGAGCGGATCATTACCGATAGTGGTTCGAATTTGAATAACAAGATGATGAAGGAGCTGTGCCAGAGTTTCAAGATTGAACACCATAACTCATCTCCTTACCGGCCAAAGATGAATGGCGTCGTTGAAGCGGCCAATAAGAACATAAAGAAGATTGTTCAGAAGATGGTTGTAACCTACAAAGATTGGCACGAGATGTTGCCATTTGCACTGCACGGTTATCGTACGACGGTACGTACATCAACCGGGGCAACTCCTTTCTCCTTAGTGTACGGTATGGAAGCTGTCCTACCATTAGAAGTGGAGATCCCTTCTTTGCGAGTTTTGGTTGACGTGAAACTTGACGAGGCAGAATGGATTAAGAACCGACTAAACCAACTCAGCCTGATGGACGAGAAGAGGTTAGCATCGATTGCGCATGGTCGTCTGTACCAAAGCCGAATGAAGAAAGCTTATGATAAGAAGGTGTGTCCTAGAAGCTTTCAGACGGGTGATCTCGTCCTGAAGAAGATTCTTCCCCCACACTCCGATCACCGGGGCAAGTGGACTCCCAATTACGAAGGTCCGTATGTCGTCAGCAAGGTCTTCTCGGGAGGAGCTTTGTTGTTATCCACGATGGTTGGTGAAGATTTTGCATCCCCGGCGAACGCGGACGCAGTTAAAAAATACTTTGCTTAAAGAATGACCCGCTGGAAAGAAAAATGAATATCCAGGCAAAAATGGGGCATCCCGGCGAACCATAAAAAAGGAAAGAGGTTCAGGAAAAAATTAGGGATACAAAGAAAAGAATGTACACCCGCAAAGTCGAAAACCTAGAAGGGCGACTTTGGCAAAAAAGGGTATCCCGGTGAATCGGAAACCCGAAAGGGCGATTCAGGCAAAAGTTAGGGATTTGAAAAAGCAAATGACTGCGTTCCGCGTGTGGACTTTCATTGTTTAGTGGTTTGGAAGACCTGAGGGCCGTTTATCTGAATCAATCTCTTCTGAAGCTGAAGCGTCGGAGAAGTATCGAAGTCGAGTGGGTCATAGAGGGATCAACTCATGGTGTTCGTCTACGCCTCGTTGCCGACATTTGTATATACTGATGTATATTTATGTTTTATTTTTATTTTTTTTGCGCGGCTTCCTCATTCCAGGAGCTTGCATCCGTTGTAAAACATTTTTACCCATTCAGGGGTTCGTTATTAATAAAATGTATACTATTCAGCAATCCTGTTTGTCTGTTTAGCATTATCTGTTTTGTTTGCGAAAAAGAACGCCGATGTTTTTGATAAAATGCGCATACATAAACTTGCTGGCCTAGGCCACTGTTTGTTGAAACAATGAATTACTCGAACATTGTCACAAGATGATAACCTTGATAGGTCCCTTTGAGAAGGGTATCTTGTCTGTTTGTTTGTGTTGTTACAGGTATAGCATATTCCAGGCAGTACGTCGTACGCGTCCCCAAGCAGGATGATTTCTCCTTCTCCAGCAAAGTTCAGCAGCCTCTCCCCGCAGAGTCTGAACGTGAGATAGTAAGGCATCGATATGTCTCCCCAGGCAGAGAGGATTCTCTCTCCAATCAGATGCATCCTGAAGGAACGGCATCTCCCAAGCTGAGTCAGGCGCCGAAGCGTGTGTTCATCCCCCAGCACCGGGTCACAAGTGCAAGTCTCGTAGGAGACCATTCACTGAAGTGTGCAGCAATTGATAGTTCCAGACTGAAGTCTCCAGCGGAATTGAGATTCCCCGCAGAGTCGTACTCCCCCCAGTAAGCAGGATGATTTCTTCTTCCCCAGCCGAGTTTGTAGATCCCCAAGAGAGCCGAGTCCTTGGAAGCAGTTCGGGCCATGATTGGCTTTCCCCCAGTAGAATGTTGAATAGCTGATGTTGTACTTCCCCGCCGGAGTCGTTATCTCCAGGAAGGTTAGCCGTGTAGGCCGCGCAGTTTATCTCTGCGATTGACATCGCTTTCCTCAGCAGGTTCAGGTTCTCGTAGAGCTTCGTTCCCCTGCAGCAGTCAACTGAAGTTTGCTTCCCCATGCAGAGTCCGATTGAGATTGGCGTGACCTTTTCTCCACCAGAGTGGTTCTTCCTCCTTGACAGGAGGACTCTCCCTTCGGCATTTATTTTGCTGACGGGGCCGTAGCATTTTGCATGATTGCATAGCATCTATCATAAACGCGTAGCATTTCCACCGTGTGGAGCATTGCGCCATTGTCAAAGCATACGCATACTAAACATGGGCTAGGTCGTTACCGTTCTTGTTTTGCAGTTGAATCCCCCGCAGAGCCGCTTGATCAAGATGATTCTTGAATTCCCCAGCAAGGTCGTTTGCTTAAGATAAGTCTTAAAATCCCCAGTGCAGTCGCCAGAGTTGGTTGCTCAAGTTGATACTTAGAGTCCCCGGCAGAGTGTTTGCTCAGGATGAGTCCTGAAATCTCCAGCAGAGTTATTGGTTCAGGATGATTCTTGAAGTCTCCACGGAGTTATTTGTTCAAGATGATTCTTGCAGTCCTCAGCAGAGTTGGCCTACCCAGAATGATTCCTGGATCCCCGAAACAGAGTTACTTGATAGTCCTCCAGAATCCCCAACAGAGATGTGTCATCCCCAGCAGGTTTCCGAACAGCAAAGTTGAAACTTCCCTTGAAGACTTGATGATTGAAGTCCAACCGTGTTAACGAAGCAGCTCCCTCGGCTGAAGTAGAGTGCCTGATGGTAGAAGTGGATATCCCCAATTGGTTCATGATTGACCGAGAATTCTATTCCCGACTTAGTGATGAAGTCCGGCTGATGCCCGAAAATTTCTTTGAATGCCCGATGGCATGATTGTTGACCTGATGAGTCCCGAGGAACCGATACCTGACGGCATGATCGACCATGTATCACCGGTTACCGCGTGACCAATTCTCCAGCTAGTTTCCGTGCAGCTAATATTTCAGTTTTCGAAGATTTGTCCCATCAGAGTACCGTGTACTTGTGCAGTTGGAAAATTTCCGGGTTTGTCGGTATTCAACCGTCTCGCACCTTGATTGGTTGAGAGTCGTTCGCTTCTCACCCAGTCAGGTTCAAGCCGTTTGAATAGGGGCAGCTGTTGTACCCCAAAATTTGACCAACATGTCTTTACCTAGCTTATGTTTCATTTCATTCACATTAGCATTATCATTTGCATTTCATTAACATGTATGCAGGAGATCAAGAGGTATAATTGCCAATCAAGAGCTATACAAGACTATGAAGCTAGCTAAGGAGGCTTATTCAAGTGTTTAAGGGTTGATATCCTTGTCAGAGAAATTAAAAGATCCCCAGAGAGACTGGTTGAAGCCAAGTATGTGTGTCTCCTAACTTGAGAGTTGTGGAAAGTCCTCAGATGATTCTGAAGCTATGAAGAAAGACTTGAATCCTTGAAAGAGCTTATGAGGTGTCTTGAAAGCCATCATGAATCCTAGACAGGTCATTGTGCAAGATTAAGAAGGCTCAGCCATGATTGGTGCAGCTAGGGTTTGACTGGGTCAACCCTAGGTCAACTGATGATTTGGAGAGGGTTGAGACCTAAACCAAGAGCCATGTGATCATGGATTGATGCATTGAGATGCTATAAGGATGATTCCAAGGTCAACTCATCATGTGATCATGGATTGATGCATTGAGATGCTAGAAGGATGATTCCTATGAACTCTTGGTCAACATGAATGTTGTTCCTTATCTTCTTAGCTTTCTAGAGAGTACTATAAATCCTTGATAGGATTTGTAGAACTCAAGTTATGGCTTTGACAAGTCAAGGGCATTTTGGTCATTTGGAGATTACAGGTCATTTCAAGCATAAGGCCATAACTCCTATTTCCAAGCTTCAAATGGAAAAATCTTCAACATCAAACTTGTTCAAAATGATGTTTTAAGGCTTGTAGCTCAAAGTTGCAAAAATGACCTAAAATAAGGGCATAAGTTAAATAAACCAAAGTTGGAAATTGATATTTTCAACCTACACATCCAAACCATGGCATGTAATATATCATTTTGACTCTAGAAAACATTTTTAAAACATTGGTTTAGCCACATTTTTGATTTGAGGTCTAAATTGTGGACTTGCTTTGAAAAGCTCATGCTTGCATATTAAGTAACATGTGCATAACTCAAAATCAAGGCATGGGCAAGGGTTTTTGCAAGCTAAACACCTCTAATATCTCACTAGGGGAGAAATTAAGAGTGAATGGGATGAATTCTAAGCTGTTTGCAAGGGTTGTACATGTCATGATAAGTGATTCAAAATCTCATGACTTGAGAAGTGGAAAATCTCATTGGAAGGATCTAGAGGGTTCTATATCATCCAAACTTCATCTATATAAGGAGTAGAGTGGATCCATTGCAGAGGTTGGTGATCATTGAAGGATTGAGCATAGTTTGAGATTGAGTTTTCATAGCTTGCAATTGAAATCAGATTCATCAAATTCCTCGATTTCCATTCATTTTCTTGAGTGATACTCCTTCCATGAGTGTCAAGGAGTGATTTCATATCATTTTCAAGAAGAATTGGTGGCTAGATCGTGTAGGAGCAAGTGGTTTTCAGCACCTGCAACTCATCATCGTGTTTCAAGATTGAAGCACTTTCCATTGATTCTTTTGCATACAGAAGAAAGAAGGAGGTTCAGTGATCGTGTCCAGAAGATTTGAGAGCTTGAAGTGAAGATTTGGTGCATCTGTTATTCAAGAATTTCCAGGTTGGTAACCTTCTTCCTATAGCATGATTTAGGTAGAATTAGGTTGAATTAAGGTGCTAGATTAGTTGTAGAATGGCCTAGGATGGATTCTAGATGGTTAATTGATGAATTAGAGACAAAATAGGAAGATCACCATTTTCGGTTGAGATTGGGAGATGATGATCCTTGAGGTTTCAGAAGAAACTATGGGTATGGTTGAGTTCGTGGCAAGATTTGGAATGAGTTTCATGTTTTGACCTCTTGGATTGGAAGCCTCTAGGGAGAACTAGGGTTTGAGGGAGATGATTGGAGCTCCACCGGCGGTGGCCGGAGCTGGGCACGAAGTTCAGGCGTTTGAAATGGAGAAGATGAAGTTCTCACCATCAGATCTTGTTTTGACCTTTGACTGGGAGCTGATCCAAGGGCTGTGTTTTAAAACTGAGTTGTGAAGGATTTCTGAAGGAAACGCTGCGTTTCATTTATTTGATGTTTTGGGCTTAGTGATCTGAGTGTTATCTTCACCCCCCAGCGAGCCCAACCCATGATTTTAACTGAAAATGATTGCTATCCACACCGCGCGCTTATTCATTTTAATTGAATTTTCTTATTTTTTTCATTTTGTTCATGATTCTTGAAAAATTCATAATAAAATGAATATTAATCAAATCCATTCTTTTTGCATATTACTCATGATTGAGTCTATTATTTTTTAGAGAAAAAATATTTTCATTTCATGTAATTTCTGATTTAATTGGAATTTTGTATTTTAATTGATATTAAAATGTTTATGTTTGATGAATATTTTTGTAGAATTTTGTTTGATCTCTTGGTGATGTTTTTGAGCCTAATTTTTTGTGTGTGATTAGGTTAGACATGTATGATCCCATAAAATTTTTCTCACATTTTTGTGATGAAAATAGGTGTGCTTTCTAGATTGATGTTTAGATGCTTCCTTTTTAGGGTTTTAGGTTTGATACCTTAGAATGTAGGATTTAGTTCTATGTCCAATTTGATGGTTTGATCTTTGAAACTAATGTGGTAGAGTCGTGATTGACCTAAGTTCCCATAGTAATTTTTGTAGGATTTTACAATTGATTTTAGTATCTTGGTTAGGACTAACTTTAGTGCTAGGTTTTAGGTGATCCTAATTTACTAATTCAACTAGTTTAACTCATTTAGTTCCCTTAGATTAGGGTTTGAGCTTGGTTTGCCTGTGGTTGAGATTGAAGGCAAGTTGAAGACAAGAGGAGGATGCTTGAAGTTGCTTGAAGTTGCTTGGAGCTTTGGATTTGTTGGTGCCTGAAGGTGTCTGATGAAGATTAGGAGATAGGACATAGGGAGAGCCTTGTAGTTAGAATGATTTCTTTCTCAAACATGGAAAGCATCTTGTGCTTCCATTCCTCCCAATGACTAAAAGTCCTTCTCAGATATTCACATCCCTCCTTTGGAAGGATGAGTGGCTTTATCTGGGAAGTAGAACTTTGAGGGAACCAGTGTCTCATAATGATGAACTCTTACAGGCTTCCTTTGGTTGTCAGTAAGCTTGTTTATCATTTCCCCTCATCATGTTAAATCAATTATCTTCTGGTTTGAGTATCTTGAAAGATGTTGGACTTGAGTTTGAAGATGAAGACTTCATTGAAGAGGGTGGAAGAGGATGTTTCCTTGAGCATTGCCATTGTAGCTGAAGCTTGAAGGGCTTGAAGAACTAGTTGATACTTGAAGACCCAATGAAGATGGAATGAAGAGTGAGGAGTTTATTGCTTAAAGGAGATTGAAGGATGAAGTTGACACTTCTAAGTGATTGAAGATTACTCTGAGAAGCTGAGGCTTGTAGAAGAGAGAAGACCAAGTTGATACTGGTGAAGCAAAGAGAGCTGAAGCTTGAAGACTAAGTTGATGCTTATGAAGAGGATTCAATTGAGATTGACTGTAAAGCTGAGGCTTGAGGAATAAAAGATAAGTTGATACTTACACTGATGCATTGAGAGTCTGAAGGAATCAAGTTGATACTTGTAGTTAAGAGTGAAGCCTGAAGGTGGAGTTGACTGGAAAGTTGAAGCTTGAAGAAGAAGATTAAGTTGAAACTTATGTTTGATGGATTGAAACCCTGGAAGCAAATTGATACTTGCCAGTGGAAGAAGATATCCTTGAAAGTTGGTTGAAGTCTGAAGACTGAGTTGCTGTCAGAAGAGCTGAGGCTTGGAATTGAGAGTTGTTGATCTGCTTTCTTGTCTGTTTTCTTTTCTGTGCTGATGTGCCTTGTTTGACTTGCTTGATGCATTAGAATAAGTCCATGATTAGACTGACTTTAATCTAGGAGCATGATTGCACTAGAGGTTGAGTTGCTCCCTCTGCTTGTATTGTTACTGTATGGCTTTGCTTGCGGGTATTCGGTAGAGCCCTGCTCCCTTGCCCATGTGGTTTATTTTGCTTGATAGCATGTTTACTGTTTCTGTATGATTGCAGTTTACTGTATTTTGCTTGATAGCATGTTTTATTTCTTCAGTATGATTACTATTATTCATTCTGGCTTGAGGTTGAGATGAGCTTGTGGAGGCTGCTGCCCCACACACATTTCCTCCCTCACTTGCATTGCATGCATTTTACAGTCGTTTACAGTTTACTGGTTAAGCTGATGCTTTATCTGTTTCTGTGTATCATGGACATGATCCCTTAGGAATCTCACTTCCTTTGATAAGGAAGTGATGATAGAACTTTAGGTTGAAACCTATGCATGATAACTTCTAGGAGTACCCTGTTTTAAACTTCAACCATAGGATGAATCCTTGGCATGACAACAGTAGGACTTGATAGTCTCCCTTTAGTTGAGCCTGTTCTCTTCTCATCTCAAAACAGCTTAAGATACAGTAATCATGAATGATTTCTTTCGTACGTTATGAGCCTTAAGCTATCTGAGAAAGGATTGTTGAAGAGTTTCTTTTTCAACAGTCTGGATGTCTAGTATGGCACCCTTTGGGTGACATGCGACGCATTCACTCTCAGGTCATAGTCTTTAGTGCGATTGAAATTGCAAACACAATAAAAAACACTTCTTCCATAAAAGACAGAAAACAAACTTCAAACCTTTTTTCCCCGTGGGCCCATAATTCAAAGGAAAGCTTTTCTGAAGAAAAGAGTGTCGTTAAACTTCAGCGCCAACGCAAACAGGCTTTGTTCCTAACTGCTGGAACTGCTGTTTAACCCTACTCGATAAAACAGATGAATCTGAATTCCCGTAATCCTTATTATCCCGAACTACGTAAGCTATGATCTCTCATACCTATTGAGAGTACGTAGGCACAATAATGATGTATTGGCGAGGCACCTTCCCCATAACCCGTAGTTAGCCGAACTACGTTGACTCTTATTTCTCATTCTCTGATGAGAATACGTAGGCATAAAGTGTGACGCTTTGCCGAGTCATTTTCTTTTGTGTTTAAGCCAGCCTTGATAGGTAGATAGATAAACCAACTCGTCCAGTAAACACAACAAGCGTGGATCCCGTCGAGTACGACGGACGTGAGGGGTGCTAATACCTTCCCCTTGCGTAACCGACTCCCGAACCCAGACATGGTTGCGATGACCTTGTCTTATACCTTTTTCGTTAGGTTTTTCCGATCGTTTCCTTTCCCGCTCTAAGGGATAAATAACGAAAGGTGGCGACTCTTCTATTTTGCCGGCACCTTATTTTCGCGGAAGCGACACCTCCCATACAGCGCTTTGTTTAATTTCGGTAGCTCGACTTATTAAAACTACAGAGTGAAAGTCCAAATAAAGGGTTGTTTCCAAGGCCATTTATTGAGCCATCTCTCATATCCTTCCCCTTTTCTTTTCTTTCCACTATAGAGCGGTTCATGGCGAGATTAAATCTAGCTTGTTCCTTGTTGTTGAAAATTCTAGTTTGCTGTCAATCCCTTATCTAGTTTTATGATTCCTTGTTTTATCTGTTTTAGGTGTAGCAAAATGCCTTTTTGACATTGCTTTTAAAGAATTTAGCGAAAAATAGTTTCTAAACTTTTCTTTATTAAAACTTTCCTCGATCAACTTATTGATTATCTTAGGTTTTCCCACGGGGTCAGCCTCATAGGTTGTTGTGCCAATAGGTATATGGGTAGGACAAGCTATTTTTGTCCCTAACTCCTTATTACTGAATACTAAGGATTTGATATAATTATTTAGTCGCTCAATGGTTTCATTAGCGAGAAGAGCATGATCTCTATATTTTCTATTATATGCAGTCTGAGTTGCTATAAACCTTCGCACCATGGATTCTAACCTAGAGAGAGCTTGTGAACTAACAAAATTTTCTACCAACGTTTCAAGGTTTGACTTATGGGAACATTGCGGGCCCTTGAAATATTTAGGTTGGTGATCGGAAAATAAATTAGGGCAATCTATCTAAAATTTAATCTAAATGAAGTGACAACTAGTTTACGATATTTTGACGTAATTGGTCCCCGACAACAGCAAAAAACTTGATCGTTTGTAAACCAACTAACTGTAAGTGCACAGCCTATCTTGTAGTTTTAAAAGATATTGTTCCTACAGAGACCAAAGGTCAAAACTTGTCGTTACTGATTGCTACAGTGTTTATTTAAGGCGGACAATAAGGGAGTTGATTGCAGAAATAAAAGTGCATTAAAATAAAATGTATTAAATAAATTGGACAGACAAAGTAGAAATGTGGGGATCTACTAACTAATCTTACTTTAGTTGTTTCTAAAAGGGATTCCTCAATGGGGAAATATTTCTTATTTTGAAAAGAATTAATTTAACGGGAACTATTGCTTTCGCATACAGAACCATATTTACTCTCTAATTTATACCCTTCCATCATCATTCATGGTGGACGCGTGTTGCATTAAAGTAATAAACCCATTTTTAAGAAATCAAACTCTTTACTAAATAGAAAAGTGAGTTTTAGTTGAAAAATTTAATTTAAAAGGGTTCTTAAGCTTTCGCTTAAGTACCGGATCCTAAACCTATAAACGCGTGCGTTTGTAAATAGTTTTAAAACCACTTTTCTAGAAACCTTAAACTTTCCTGATTAATTAATAAAAATGCTTTTGTAGAGTTTATTAATCAAGGACTTAACAATTTAAACCATTCATACCGGAAAACTTTCGATCTTACCTGGTGTTTCACTTACGTGAAGGCATATTAAAACAAGACTTAGTAAAATTGATTAAAAACCAAAACATCCCCAAAGGAAATTCTACAGGAACAATGAAGGTATATTTAATTAAAGTGCTCACATCCCAAAACTTATGAAATTAGTTCGACATAATTATAAAGTAAGTAAATGTGATAAATTTGATAACAAAATAGAACATAAACGACATAATTAAAGAAATGCAATATTACACGAAAGTAGAAGACGTACGAGAAATTAAACAAAGGCAACATAAATAAATAAAGCAATTAAATAAAAACCTACTCCGAAGTGACTTTTGTCTAGATATAGAGGAAAACCTGAAATAAATGTTGATAGGATTCAAAGCGATAAAGTAGCGGCGAGAAAATAAAACTTGTACAGGGTTGCTCCAAGCTTGATACAGACTAATCGACTTTGCGATAACCCTTTGGTGTGAAGAGTTAAAGCTTACAGATGGGAAAATATATGCCTAAAGTGTTGTACTAAACTTGGATGCCCTGAACAATGAACTACAAACCTATTTATAATGAACTAGTAACCCTAAAAACTCTCCAAAAGCTGCTGAATTCGTGTGCGTAAATAAAGGAGAAAATTTCGATAATTGGGGACCAAGGCCAACCCACTTTGTGACCTTTGGGAATTATAAGGTGTGGCGACCGCCACAGCCTTATGGCGAACTCCGTGCTTGCAAAAGTGGGGTGACCTGGTCTTATGACCGTTAGCACGTGGACCACTCATGGCCACATCATGGTGAACGCCATGGTGGTCGCCATCAGTGTAAACCAATCTCGATTTCTCCTTTTTTTCAATTTCTTTTTCTTTGTTTCTTTGCACACGACTTAAAAGTAGTTAAATACCTGAAAGCAAACCAAATACCAACATAGTAGTGCAAATGCAAATCAAAACAACTAGAAAACATGCATTAATCAAGTCAAATAAGCGATGTAACCTCACGTCATCACATAACTCTATATATTGAATTTTTTTTAGCATATTACATGCTAAGATAATTACAAAGGCAAATAAAAGATTACTAAAATTCTCATAAAATATAAAGTTACATAGTAATTAGACGTTTCATCTTTAATTCAAGTGGTTTGGATATGTAACATAGCATAATTGCCATAGTCGTCGGAAGAGAGATGATGATCAATTTCCAATGACCATTGAATGAACACGAGCATAATTAGTATTTGGTAAAACATGGAATTAACTATAATAGAGAAACCATAATTTTAAAATTACTCGTGAATAAATAAACAATGGTAAGTGTCGCAGTGAGAATCGGATATCAAGCTATTGATTAACTTGAATCACAAATCTTAATTCACCACCAATCTTTAATTTATCCAAGGGAAGGGAAAAAGAGCGAATAAACCCATAAATATGCAATGCAAAAACAAAGTAAAAAAGAATCTAAGGTTCGGGGGTTGGTTATACCTAGGGAAGGTGCTAGCATCCTAAGTATTTGTAGTACTCTACAGAAACCTCTTGTTTTGTTGTGTTTTTTTTATTTTGTATGCTAAGAGTGAAAAGGAAAAAGGAGACCTAAGGTGTTATTCCTAAGTATGCTCAGCAAGAAGTCATATCTTGTGCCTACGTATCCTGACGGGAATGGAATCAGAGCATTTGTAGTTCCCCTCAAGGGGTAAACAAAGTAAAAGGAAAAAAGCTGGTTTTTAGGAGAAGAGACAAGTTGTCATATTAAGGAGAATACTCAACTAAAACCACCACAAACATGTGGAATATGGATCTTTACTTCACATTAAGAGAAGGGCTCTAACTCGGATATAGAATCAACGAGTAGGCCACATACCTCTCTGAAGTGGAAAAGAATCTACATCTTTCACAACTATGTCACAGGGTAGGAGAATTATATCTTGACTAAGGATGAATCATGTCTAATTCTCTCATGGGAGAAAAGGGACCCTAATTATAGGTTGTCTAGTTAACATTTGAAGGGAACTAACCTAATTCTATGAATCTAAAACAAGATTGAAGGGGAAAGCTATCTAATGTTATCATGCAATAGAGGTCAAAGCCTAAAGCCTATATTGATTCAATTTATTGAAGATAAGGTTGACCCAATATTATAAGGGATCATGAGAAAGAACAATTATCTATGCACGCCAAATCTTGAATTCCTATCTTAATCACGATTCATCAGGGAGTGTCACAACTTTAAACCAAGCAATCAAAGTGCTCGAGAAACTATCAAATAATCAATCATAATCCTCAAATAAAAATACAAATATAAAGACCCCATATATTAATTAGAATTTAATCACCAATAAAATTCAAAAAAAAGACGTCCTAATCTCCTATTAAAACTCCTAATTAGTAACAAACTATTCAACAACGAACTAAAGTTCTAATTAAAAACATTATAATTTCAAAATTAGAATCTAATAAAAGACTAATTAAATATAGTAATAATTAAAAGTTGATAAAAAAAATAGTGTAAGATAAACAAATAAGAGTGTGTTAGAAAGAAGAAAAAAAAGAAACATGGGCCATGGGACTAGGCCCACACAGACCCACATCAACAACAACAACATTGCATGTCAAAGAAAAAAGGAAATGGACAAAAGACATTGCCCAGTATGTTATCCCTCTCGCATGTGGTTTGTCTCGATCGGACGAACCCCCAAATTAATCACCAAATAAAGATTTTCATAATATTCACACAATACCAATCAAATTAGAGCAAATAACATAAGCTAAAGAGGAATTCGAGTAATTCGCAAAGAAGAAACAACAACTGAGCAACACACGAAGGTGAAGGGAACTTACCTGTCGGAGTTCGTTCGACGCGTCTTCGGCGGTAATGCAAATAAGATGAAACATGGGCTCTATATAGGTATGACTCAAATGCCCTTCCTTTTTATGCAGCAATTTCTTTTGTGAATGTGTGGTAGTTGTTGTTGTCTCTGATTTTGCAATGTATGCACTCACCCTTTGTAATGCATGAATAAATTATGTGTGGGAGTGATTCTCTTGTGTGTCCTATTTGTTTTTTCTAACGCATATATATAAGACTAGAAAATAGACAAGAATAATAATAACAATTAACACAATGTTTTTTTGTTTTTTATAATTGTTGTACCCCAAATTTTGACCCATAGATTCCATCATCATTCTAGGAGCATTAACATTGTTTATCTAACCTTAATCTATTTCTAGTTTGTCTTTGTCAAGATGCAGATAAATTAGGGTTCCATATAGTCAGGAATCAGGAGTTTCTATGGTTTGATCAGTCAAGGTTTTGGATTGATTCTTCGTATAACAACTAGATACATAATCAAGAATACTATATTGAATCAAGTATGAATCCAATTTAAGGTTGTCACCCAAGGAAAAGAGTAGTGCAGCCCAGGACCCCCGATTAGGGTTTCTGGTTAGGAAAAGTCAATTGTGGTTTGACTTTTGATTTAAATGGTATTCCACTGGTGGAATCATGGTCCATGAAGCTTATATGACTTATTGATGTCCCCTTAAGAAGTTCTAAATCCCCAGGGAACCCAGAATATCAACAGTCGATTCAGAGGTTTTCGATCGTTCGGTTCGTTTGACTAAAAAGTCAACTCATTGACCAACAGGGTTTTGACCCAAAATTGAAAAAAAATTATGTTTCCAATGTAATATCATATCTAATCATAAATTTTGGTGACCATTGGATCCAGAATTGAGAAGCAATCGAAAAGTCGGGAAATTAGGGTTTTGAAAGAGGCAAGACCATAACTTCCTAACCCCACATCCAAATGGAGAGGTTCAAAGCTTGTTTGAAAGGTCTTGAGAAGTCCTACAAAAGTGCAAAAGTGACCAATGTTAAAAATTGAATAGATTATGAGTTATGATAAAAAAACAAGTCAAGAGGGAAAAACACTTAGTGAAATTTTATGATTTTGACACTTTTAAGTCATGTTTTCAGCCAACTTCAAGAGGATTGTTGACCTAGTTCTACTTGGAATTTGAAAAAGATTAAAACATGAAAATTGTAGAGCATAATGAGGGCTTTCCAAAAAGTACAAGAATTCCTCCATAGCATTTGTGAGCTAGGAGTTTCGAAGGAGGGAAGTTGGGGTCCAAGAACTTGAAATGAACAACTTCAACTTGACATAAACCAATACACCAACCATCCAATTGGTTCTTAACCATTTGTTTAACCATTGATCTGATGTCTAGGAGTGTGATAAGTGAAAATTCCAAAAGAATCCATGAGCAAAGCCAAGGGTTTGGTTATGATCAATATTTAAATTCAAGAAAGTACAAAAAGAACAAGAGGAAAGAGAAACTTTAAGAGTGAAATCTGCTGCAGCATGGAGATTCTTCTCTTCTATCCCTATAGTCACTTCCTACAGCTTAATTACATCCTGTGTTGAGGCTAATTGTTAATACTCGAAAATGCAACGACGGAGAGGCGAAAACGGAAAGACAGAAGAGTCGCCATCAAACTTTATTTATCCCATAAGGGGAAGGGAAAACATCGAGAAAACCCTAAGAAAGAAATGGATAAGATGGTTACGCAACCAAGAGAAAGGGGTTCGGAAGCCGATTTTGCGAAGGGAAGGTATTAGCACCCCTCGCATCCATCGTACTCGATGGGAACCATTTGTTTGTCTATGTGTGAAGATATCTGCTAAAGGGTATCGCTATATAAGTGTTCCAAGGGGAGAGAGAAAGGTTAGAAATAGGGAAAAGAGAAGATAAAAGGGGGAGAAGAAACTCGGTAGGACCTCGCAGTCCTATGCCTACGTATTCTCAACAGGTATGAGAAAAGTCAGAGTCAACGTAGTTCGGGGTGTTGTACCCCAAAATTTGCCCAACCTTTTCTTCTATCTTGGCTTATGTTTCATAGCATCTTGCATTAGCATTTGTGCATAACATTGGTTCTAGACAGGGGGTCAAGATGTTATATTTACAACTCAAGAGAGAAGCTCCATGTTCAAAGCTCAGGCAAGGGTACATTTGCAAGTCACCAAGTCATTATTGTCATCATAATTTTCTCAAGGTTGCTTGAGGAGAAAGAGCAGGTGTTTGGTTATCTCCTCATATCTCGAGGATGATTAGAGGCACATATGGCTTATTCCTTGGATGAGACATGGTTTAAGAGCTCAATGTACACCTTAAGGGTCCTCTGTGGGGGTCACATAATTCACAAATCATTTGCAAGAATCTCAGTCAATGGATAGGGTGTTAGGGTTTCATCTGGTCAACAAAAGTCAACTGTGGATTTGAGAGAGCTCTAGACTTGATTCTTTATCATTGAAGCCATGATAAGTCATCCTAAATCATCTTAATTGTCGTGTGGAAGCTAGGTTAAAGAGATTCAAGAGTTCAAGAAGTTGTTAAATTAGGATTTTAGATGATTCTCAGTGTAAAATCCCCTCTTTTGGCATGTAACTTCAATGACAATTCTCACTATGATGCAAGTCCCATCTCATCTTCCATCAAATAAGAGACTTGTTCCTCATCTTTCAAGCTTTATTTTTCATATAATAACTCTCCCATTGGATTAATACATCTCAAGTTATGATGCTCACAAGTGGGTGTTACAAAATGAAGAGAGTTTAAAGGCATTCAAGGGTAACTCACGTCCAAGGCATTTTTCACATGGAATTAAGCTTTTCCTCATTCTTCAACAAACATGAGAGTTATTCCTTGTTGTCTAAGCTTTCCAAAAAGTTTTAGAACTTATCATTCTCATGTGTGAAGCTCTAGTTATGGTCATCCCTAGTCAAGGTCATTTTTGGAAACTTCATTTTAGGTCATTCACTTCAAGGACTAAATTCATGAACTTCAAGGTCTCAAATCCAAATTCTTGCCACATAAAACTTGTTTGCCAAGACTTTAACTCCATCATGCTTCAAAATCCATGGCCCTTGATGATTTATGAGGCCATTAAACCATGATGAGCATGAAAACATGAACTTTTGGACCTAATGTGAATTTCTTACATTTCAAGTCACCAAATGAGTTTGTTTTTTATCCTTTGATGCCATATCATCATCATGTTGTGATCATATTGTTGCACCCTAAAATTTTCTCAACCTATTTCACCTGGTTTATGTTTCAATTGCATAGTCAACCATGTGCATAGTCTAATCAGTTGCATAGCATAGCATAACAAGTCATCCTACAGGGGATCAAGTGCCATTCTTATCAAAAGAGGCACATCAAGGGGTTTTTATTCAAGCTCAAGACCATCCAAGTCATCAAAGACAGGCTTGAAGCTTCGAGAAGTTTGAGGGTTAACCAGTGGATTTCTCTCCTAATTTGAGGTATATTGAGTATCATCAAGGGAGTATGAACTACAAATTGAGGGTATGGAATGTGCACGAAGATCATGGAAGACCTAGAGGTTCATAGTGAAGATGAGACAAGTCATTGATTCAAGTACAAGAGCCACAGTTGAAGTGCAGTCAACTAGGGTTTCATCTTGGTCAACCCTAGGTCAACTGAGTGAGTGAAGAGCATCAAGGCTTATTTGAAGGATGTGGGATTCATGAATTGATATGTGGATATATGTGTGGTGTTTTTCCGAAGAGAATTCAAAAGGAATCAAGAAGAAGAGGAGTTACCAAATTAGGGTTTCAGTGTAAAATCCCCTATTTTAGGCCTCACTTCCAAGCCAGATAAGTCAAAATGCAAGCTTCAAATGAAATCTTGGTCAACATGAAACTTGTATAGCTTCTCAATAGCTTTAATTTGAGTACTATAAGTCTTCAAGAAGATTTGTAGAACTCAAGTTATGATTCTAGCAACTTATGGGTTCCCAGAGGACATTGAAATTTATCTGTGAAAGTCACTTGACTTCGAAGCAACTTTTGCCCATGAAGGAGTTTTCAAATGGATTCTCGGCCAACATAAGAGTTGTATATCTTGATCTTAGATTTAATTTTAGTACTATAAGTCCTCAAGAGGATTTGTAGAACTCAAGTTATGATCTTGGCAATCCAGGGGTATTTTGGGTATTGATGATTACAGGTCATTTTTTAACATAGGTCCAAATCTCCATCTTCCACTCCTCAAATGGAAAAATGTTCAACATGAGATGTGTTCAAAATGATGTTTTTAGGCTAGATTAGAGGTCATGAGAGTTTGGAATGGCTTTCTTCACAAAGTCACCAAAATGGCCTAAAATGAAGGTGAATTTTAAATGAATCAAAGTTGAAAATTGGGGTTTTTGGTCTACAAATCCAAACCAAGCCATACGAAATACCAATTTGATTGTAAAATGCATTTTGAGAACATTGACATTGCCACAATTTTGAATTGAGGGTTATTTCAATGACATGCTTTGTAAATGGGCTACTTGCATCATAAGTAACAATGGCCAAACCAATCTTCAAGGCAAATGCAAGGCTACATTCCATCCTAACACATCCAATATCTCATTAGAAGAAAATTTGGATCAGAATTGAGTGCAAATACAAGCTGCTATCATGAGTTGGTATGAATATAGCATGACATGAGATTTCATGACATGAGATGGTGAATTTCTCATTGGATCAATCTAGAACTTTCTAGGGTCTTCAAACACATTCTATATATACTTGTGAAGTGATGCAGAGCTAGAGTTGGAGAGAATTGAGAGAGATTGGAGAGATTGCATTTTGAAACTTCCATTTGCAAAACAGAATTCAGTTACAAGTTTCAACCATATTCAATCCATTCTTTTGATCTCAGAACCTTGATCAAGCATATGTGAGTGATTCCAGATGGATAATTGAGCAAGATTGGTAAAGAATCGTGTGATAGCCTTTGAAATTTTTCATCTGCAACTCAAGAACGAGTTCAAGGATTCAAGCCATTTCAATCAAGTTTGTTGCATACAGAAGCTTGGTTATACTCCATTGAAGGTGTCTGGAACTTATTGAAGCTTATCTTGAAGCTTTGATCACTCTGTTCATCTCAAATTTGCAGGTATGAAAACTTCACTCCATGGCTTGAGTTAGGTAGTTTCAATCGGTTATGAATAGCTAGATTCAATGTATATGATCATATGGAGCTTTCTTGTAGCATTAGGGTTGATTTAGAGACAATTAAGTGAGTGACTCAATTTCTGTTCATGCTTGTATCTTCGTGTTCTTGGTGTTAGAATCCTAGTTTGATATCTAGAATTGATCAGGGTGAAGTGGTGAAGAGTTTAGGCCACTCAATTTTAAGTTTGGTGAGATTTCATTCTTAAGTGATTTCTGATGATCCAATCGTGTTTTGAGGAGGAAGATGTTTCAGTGATTTTGATTAACATGATTGAATTGCTGGTGAAAAATGGAGTGAGTTAGGGTTTTCATTTGTGATTTTTGATGAAGATTTGAGGGAGCACGATTTGGAGAAGATGAAGTTCATACCTCTGTTCATCCATGACTTTTCCCCCCAGAATCATTCAAAGGTTGAAGACAACCTGACCACCCTTAGATCTTAGGAAGACCTTTGACCCAATCCACATCCAACGGCCACGCGTGATTCAAAATTTGTGAAGGAATTCTGAGTGATCTAAAACGCATCGTATTACTTAAATTGCCAGCTCGGGCTTAAGTGAGAATCTGTTATCCAAACCCCTATTAGCAAGCCCAATGAGAAATACACGCAGTTTCATTGCTATTTGCCACATAACTTTTCCATTTTTCTGTACATTTTCATTTTTATTTTCTGAATGATATTGGGCCTAGCGCGCTTTCCTATTAGCACCCCCCTCTGGGCCCAATTGATGATCTGAACTGTTTTTAATTGCTATTGGGCACGCTCATTTTTCCTTTTTCTCATATTTTCTCATTTATTTTAAGTTCTTTAAAAAAAATCACAATAAATTGAAAACATAATATTTTTAGATGGGAGTTTTTTCCCCATTTTCATCAAGACATCAAGAAAATTATAAAAGAATAAAATTGGCATTTCATTCATTTTTCATTTTTTGGTTTATTTTTTACTTTTAATTGCATTTATTGCATTTTCACTTGATATATCCAACTTTCTGAATTTAGTATGATCATTTGACTTTGATTTTTGATGTAATTCTTTTTGCTTTGGTTAGTATATAGTATTAGGTTTCCCCTGGAATTTTATCACATTTTTTTGATTTAATTTTAGTTAGTTTTGAGCATCAAACTTTAGTGTGCTAGAATTAGGGTTTCAACTTGACATAGGTGCATTTCAACACATAGTTTTGGGGTTTTTAGTTTGATTTAGGTCTTGGGGTTTATGTGGGGTATAGGGTACATAGTTAGGGTCCCTTAGAAATTAATCTAGGATTTTATGATGAGTTTTTCCATTTTATTTGAGTTTTGCAAGTTGGTTGATGTTAATATGTCCCCTCTTGGGATATTGTTTGGTTTGATGGGTTTTGGGCCTGTCCTTTGGGTGTGGGGGCTTGTGCTTGGCTTTTGGAGCTAGTGAATACTTTGAGGATGATTGTAGACAAATAATGATGCTTGGTGCTTGAAGATTTCTTTTGAAGGCTTAGGAGATAGGAGATATAGGGAGAGCTCTAGAGTAGACTGATTTCTTCTGTCAAACATAGAGAGCTTCTTGTGCCTCTATTCCATCCTATGACACAAGGTCCCCTAAAAGAGTTCCATCTCTCCTTAGGAGGGATGTAGAGCATGCTTTGATTGGGTAGAACCTTGAGGATACCTCTCCCTTGCTATGATAAGATCTTAGTGATTTCCATGGGTTATCATTAAGCCTCTTAACATTCCAACTTCCCCTATTAGTTAATCCTCTCTTGTGGGTGTTTGCTAAAGCTGAAGATTCTTGGAGATAAGAGCTTACCTGAAGTTTGAATATCATTGGAAAGTGAAGATGAAAGCTTTCTTGAAGTGGTCACTGTCAACCTTGTGCTGTTAATCATCTGTAGCTGCCAGAGCTGGTGCTGTTTGAGCTGCTTGCTGTATGAGCTGTTGTTGCTGCCTGAGCTGGTGTTCGGTGTGGTTTTCTTTGCTGTATGGTTTGTTGATTTTCCCTTAGGTTTGAAGTGAATTAGTTTCACTTTGCCTATTGTCTTCCCCGGTTCGAGGTTGAGTGGGACTCTCTTGCCTCGCTTTTTTTGCTGCATATCGTGCCTATTTACTGTTGTATTGTATATATGCTGTTTCTTTTCCGCTTATCCCCTAGGTTCTCTGTTTCTCTCTATGCAAGAGAGAAATATGACAGACATTAGGTTGTAATCCATGCGTGACAACATTAGGGTAGTTTTGATTCCCTTTTCAAACCGTAGGTTGTTAGAGCTTCTTTCTTTCTATCTCAGAATAATTCAAAATACAGTAATAAGGATAATCGAGGTCGTACGCTACGAGCCTTAAGCTATTTGAGAAAGGTTGCTGGAGGGTCACTCTTCAGTAATATGATTACTTAGTGTGTTACCCTTAGGGTGACATACGACGTAGTCACTCTCAATCATAGTCTCTAGTGCGTCAGAGATTGCAAACATCACAAAAAAATAGTTCTTGCGTAAAAGACTGAAAACAAACATCAAAGTGTCATTTTTGTCCGCTTGGACTCTTAATCAGGAAAAACCCTTTCATAAGGAGATAAAAACATTCAGAAAAGCTTGTGTCTTCCGTGGCCCGAACTACGTTTGCTCTGATCTTTCATGCTGTATGGAAGTACGTAGGCATAGGATGCGATATCCTAGAGAGCAATCTTCCCCTCCTTCCCGTAGGTAGGCGAACTACGTTGACTCTGATTTCTCATTCCAGACGGGAATACGTAGGCATAAAGTGCGATACTTCGCCAAGTCATTTTATTTTCTTTTAACCCCAGACCTGTAGAATAGATAGAATAACAATCCGTACTAGAAAACAAGAATGGATCCCGTCGAGTACGACGGACGTGAGGGGTGCTAATACCTTCCCCTTGCGTAACCGACTCCCGAACCCAGGATTTGGTTGCGACGACCATTCCTTTCCCGTCTTTGCGTTAGGTTTACTTCGAGCGTTTCCTTTCCTTCCTTTGGGATAAATAACGCACGATGGCGACTCTTTTGTTCAGCCGGCGCCGATTTTCGCAGTAGCGACAGCTAGCAACTCTGCTGAGGACAGGAATATCGCCTATGCGAGTCAATCCTAGCGCTTGTTTTCCCGTCATGGGTGTTGTATAGATTTACTTTTCTATCTTTACTTTCCGCATTTTATTATCAGCTTTATACTGTTATTTCTGCTGTGGAGAGGGGGTAATCTGTTGAGAGATAAGTCGGACCTGGGCTTGAGGTTACACATAGACTTAGAAGTAGAGAGTAGTGGTTAGCCTGCTTGCTTAGCTCGCACCAGCTAGCCGCGAAATTTACGCTCGGACGAGATTCTCTCTGATGCTTCTTGCCTGGCTCTTAGGGCTCGACAAGTTGTCTGACCCGAGGATTGTCGACTCTGGGGACCTAACAATTGGGATTCAACTAAGTGAGGCCGCTTCAAGGGATGATGATGCCACACCTTCTGGGTATCGTACCATCGCTCTTGAAAGTCTGTGACGTTGAACCCACATAGGATGTCGTACCTCGTCTGCGAGTTAAGTACACACCTGTGAGGGGTAGGTGGGTCTGTTTGCAGGAAACCTTTGACTTCAGAACACCCGGTTTATCTCTGTCAGTGAGATGTCGTTACAAGGTTCATTTGAGTGGTTGGTTTGGTTTGAGATGAAGATTGGATGGTTCTTAAGCTTCAGTACAGAGCAGCCCAGTTCATCAACATGGAACTTGGTCCCTTGTTTGCATATGCATATGCATTTTCATGATTGCATTTCATTAACATGTATTTATGTTGCAGGTGATCATCCCCCTCTGATTCTAGTATATCTTCTAGCCAGACATGGAGTCCCTGAAGAAGACAGTTGCTTACCGGTTTCATTCACCAGATATCAGTTCCCTGCTGGGTTTAGTCGCTCTAGCAGATGAGAGAGTGAGGGCTGAGTTCAGGGTATCTTATGGGAGATTGCTTAGCTTGTTGTACAGACCTTCAACATTTGAGACGATTGGGGTGTATACTTTGATGCGGTTTTATGAGTCGCAGCTGAGGTGTTTCTTATTCCCTGACTATATTCTAGCACCCACTTTGGAGGAGTATTCTGTGATGTTGGGAGTTCCCGTGTTAGACCAGATGCCCTTCATACATGTTGATGATGAGCCTGAGTTAGCTACACTCACTGAGATTGTCAGTTTAGACGCTTCTGAGTTTTCGGGAGGCTTGGTCAAGCTGAATGGAGCTTATGGTTTCCACCTATCTATCCTGGTTGAGAAGGCTACACAGTGCGCGAAGAGTGGGTGTTGGGTTGCCTTCAGTGCTATTCTAGCTGTCTGCATCTACGGGATTGTCTTGTTTCCTAATGTGCCAGATTTTGTCGACTCAGACGCCTTCCTGATTCTTGCCTCAAAGAATCCAGTTCCTACTCTCTTGGGCGATGTTTATCATTCCATTCACTACAAGAGTGAGAAACGTCGTGGCAAGAATGTTTCATGTTGTCTTCCTCTCTTGTACAGGTGGTTCCAGGGGCATCTTCCGAAGGCAGGACCTTTTGTTGATGCTGTTGATACTTTGGATTGGTCGTCCCGGTTGATGGGACTGTCTGCTGAGAATATCATTTGGTTTGATCGGAGTATGCTTGGTACTGATATTATATATAGTTGCAGTGGCTTTCCCAATGTCCCCCTGATTGGACGGAAAGGTTGTATTAACTATAATCCTTCATTGCTGGTACGACAGTTCGGTTATGCTTTGAGGGACGCGCCTATTGAGAAGGAGATACAAGAATCTCTGTATCTCACGGGCTTATTGGGCACGGCTGTTTTGATCAAATTAAGACATGCATGGGCTAACATCCATAGGGGGGGGGGGGGAAGCTTTGCTCGGTAAGAGCAATAGCAGAGCTTATGATCCTTATTTGGCTTGGATCCGTGAGAGAGCTAGTACTTCTTTGATGCCTTATCCTGCTGTGGAATCCCTGTATCTTCCACTGATTGAGGTGCCTGCTTCAGAAGAAAGCGAGAAGTATAACAAATTGTTGGCTGAAAAAGAGGAATTGAAGAAAGCCAATGATGAGTTAGAGAATGAGATCTTCCAGTTACGTCGTGAGAAGAATGAAGCCACCTTCACTGTGAAGGAACAAACTGAATTGATTAACAGGTTGGGATCGGAGCTGACGGAAGAGACCAACAAGAAAGAAAAAGTAGGGATAGCCTTGAACGGTGTTAGCAAAGTGCTTACTTCAAAGAAGGAACTTCTAAGCAAGGCTTATGCCCGTCTCAGCAAGTGGGAAGTTTTATGGAAAGCCATGCTGTAATACCCTAATTTTTACCCCTAAGATCCCACATTTCATTTGCATATCATTCCACAAACAAGGTCATACTTTTGGATTTCGCGCCCTTGTGTATTTCTTACTTTCTTTTTGTTTGTTTCTGTTTACTAACATCTAATCAAAATACCAAAAATATTTTTTGTTTCTTCTTCTCTGTGTGTTTAGGGTTTTGCAGGGAGATTGATGGCAAGGACATTCATTCGAGTCTAAATCAGATGGAAGTTTGACCTCATCTTGGTCAAACTATCAAGGGATTACTTCATTTGCAAGTTATGTATCAGTGGTCTATTTTCTCAAGAGATGATTGTTCAGGGTCAAGTGGTCTTATGGAGAATCATCAGTTAGTCGAGCAGTGTTTTATGAGAAGTTTTATTCCAGTTTTAATCGAAGATTCAAAAGTTTGTCTGTGCAAGTCAAATTTGATATTCATTCAAGTGTGCAATTTTCAAGTAAATTCAAAGCACAAGGAAGTCTGTCTGCACAAAGATAGTCCACTGGGAGAGACAATTCTTGAATGCTACAACTGTGAGTGTCGTAATGTGTTTCTCCTTGGGTTCATATCTACAAAGACAGAAAGTGTAGTTGTTCACTTAACAATGTAGTTCAAGATAAGACTTTTGATTTTGTGTCAGTGTACATGATGCCTCTGTTTTTTCTCATTATTGGGGAGAGAACCAATATTCAAGATTTGGTTTTGGATACACATTGGATAACTGTTGTGATTGTTATTGTGTTGGCTTTCTTGGTAAAATTGGTGCCGTATTTGCAGTTTCTTGGATATATCAGATGCCATACATGGAAGGGTTAACCCTTGAATTTCTCATGAATAATTAAAGGAACAATGCCATTAAGCATTTTATACACCGCGTGGATAGACTAGAATTGGACAGCCAACCCTTTGTGGTGATGTTATTGGCATGTTGGTTAAGGACGGCAATTTCTGGTCCTGTCTTAGCTATGATCACAAAAACCCTTACTACAGGCAAAGTTCTTGGAATTCAAAGGAAGAATTTGCAAGGCACACGGCACAGACTCATCACTTAGAGTGTTGGCCTGTGTCCACTCAAAAACACGATGCCAATGCCATCATCGACCTTCTCAAAGCATCAAGTCCATCTGTTAGGTCCCCTATTCAGGTGTTGGCAGTGGAGTTGATCAAGTTGACAAACCGACCAACTTCATCACTAATAATAAAATAAGCTAAGAAGCCATCATTTCGCTCAAATTCAAGCAAGCTAGAAAACTTAAAGCGAGACACTGGGGACAACCTTGGCAGCTTCGATAACCTCAGCCAAGCCATCTTTGCTGACAAACTCAGAGTTATCTCCCAATATAACTCCATGCATAAAGATATCATAAACCTCTGCACCCGCAGACATGTAAACCTCATCATAACCACTCTCTACAAACAACCGACCTACGACGGATTAGGCGTCGGCACTGCCACCGCTAGAGCCGTTAACATAATCAACAGAGACCATGCAAACAGAGATGAGAAGAAAATAGTGTTGGAGAATCTAATAAAAGAAGCACCGTGCTGTTTAGCCGTTTTTGTCAACCGTGGTTTCGGCGGTGAAGAGAATAGTTCTGAAGAGGAGAATTTCGCATAGTCACAGCGCTCTCATGTTGTGCAGCAAGCCATTCGCCAAGCAGCTGGTGATATGCGTCTCATGAATCCTGTATCTTTGATGGAGAGCCATTCTGCATGTAGAATTAATATTGCCGGCCAAAGAGTGTTGCCTAATGATCAGGTTTGGAAACCTCATTTGTTACTCTTATCTTTTGCATCAAAAATTCTGGAGGGAGCATTGAAAGTAAAGGAAGTGATACTCGCAGGCGAAATGAAACACGGTGATGGCCTTGGTTCGAAAGTCGGTTCCCAATATGCAAATAACTATCTTCATGTCCACCCTTTGTTCCTTCACTCTAATGCAACCTCACACAAATGGGTATTTGGTGCCATAGCCGAGCTTCTAGATAATGCAGTTGATGAGATTCAAAATGGGGCTACTTCTGTTAAGGTGGATAATATTTTAAATCCTAAAGATGGAACTCCAGCATTGTTGATTCAAGACGAAGGCTTACTCCAACACAAGTCCTTATTATTCGTCGATCCCGTTCCCGATCATGATCTCACTATGGAATTGGATAATCATCCCCATAAACACGCCTTGCACGCCAAAAATACAACAACCGCCATTCAATTCATTGCATGCTTTCTTCATAACAAACTCACTTCAAGAATTCTCTCCTTAGTTCAAAGAAACATGCCAACACACTGGGGAGCATTCGTTGATGAGCTAGAGCAACTCGCGGGGAACTCGATGATATTGAGGACGTTGAAAAATTTATCTCCAGAGTTGTTTTTCCCTTTGAATTTAAAATCAAACTGGCCTTTGTCTAGTGAACCGAAGAAGAAGATGAAGCTGAGTTCAGTATTGGCTGCAACTGCTAGTGCTAGTGCGGTCCAATCTCACAATGATAGTTTACTTTGGCTTCCCATTGATTTAATACTGGAGGATGCAATGGATGGTCATCATGTCATGGCTGCCAGTGCTGTTGAACTTTTTACTGGGTTGGCGAAGGCTTTACAAGCAGTTAATGGTACTGCATGGCACAATGCATTTTTAGGTTTATGGATTGCTGCACTACGACTGGTTCAACGGGAGAGGGATCCATGTGAGGGTCCTGTACCTCGCCTTGATACCTGCTTGTGTATGTTATTGTGCATTACAACCCTTGTAGTTGCGAATCTTATTGAAGAAGAGGAAGGTGAACTAATTGAAGAAGCTGAGCGTAGCCCTATGAATCAAAGGAAGAACAAGCCAGCTACTGGAAAGCGTCGCGGGGAATTGGTTACAAGCTTACAGTTATTGGGTGATTATGAAGATTTACTCAATCCACCTCAACCTGTTACTTGGGTAGCTAATCAGGCCGCTGCCAAGGCTATCATGTTTGTATCGGGACATAGTGGATACTTGGAACATGTGAATGTGAATGACTTGCCCACAAACTGCTCTGGTAACCTATGGCACCTGATTATTGAGGCTTGTATTGCAAGACATCTGATTGATACCTCAGCTTATTTTTGGCCTGGTTATGTAAGTGCACCTTACAATCAACTACCTCATAGTATTCCTAACCATTTGCCCAGCTGGTCATCATTGATGAAGGGTTCACCGCTTACTCCTCCAATGGTTAATGTCTTAAGTGTAACTCCTGCTTCCAGCTTAGCAGAGATTGAGAAAATTTTTGACTTCGCAATCAATGGCTCAGATGAAGAAAAAGTATCCGCGGCTAGCATTCTTTGTGGGGCATCTCTAGTTCGTGGGTGGAATGTGCAGGAACACGTCGTTTTTTTTCATCATAAAATTGCTTTCTCCTCCAGCTTCTCCTAACTACTCTGGGACTGAAAACCACTTGATTAGCTATGCTCCATTTTTGAATGTCCTTCTGGTTGGAATTTCATCTGTAGACAGTGTTCAGATTTTCTCCCTACACGGTGCGGTTCCACTACTTGCTGCTGCATTAATGCCAATATGTGAGGCTTTTGGATCATGTGTTCCTAGTGAGTCATGGACTGCTGCAACTGGTGAAAAGCTCTCTTGCCATGCAGTGTTCTCTAGTGCATTTATTCTCCTGCTGAGATTATGGCAGTTTAATCATCCACCTGTTGAACATGTGATGGGAGGTGCAGCAACTCCAGCATTAGGATCACAGTTAGGTCCTGAGTTCCTTTTATTGGTTCGGAATAGTACGTTAGCATCCTTTGGGAAATCACCAAGAGATAGAATAAGAAGCAGAAGATTTTCAAAAATGATAAGTTTTTCTCCAGAGCCTGTATTTATGGATTTCTTTCCAAAATTAAACACTTGGTATCAGCAACATCAAGAATGTCTTGCATCAACTCGACGTGCTCTTGTTCCTGGAGGGCCTACTCTTCAGATTGTTGATGCGCTTCTAAGTATGATGTGCAGGAAAATAAATAAAAGTCCTCAATCATTGACATCTACAACTTCAGGAAGCAGCAACTCATCAGGTTCATCATTGGATGACTCTTTAATGAAACTCAAAGTTCCAGCATGGGATATCCTTGAAGCAACTCCATTTGTTCTTGATGCTGCCCTTACAGCTTGTGCTCACGGAAGACTCTGCCCCCGTGAACTGGCTACAGGTCTCAAAGATATTGCTGATTTTCTTCCGGCGTCTTTGGCAACCATTGTAAGCTACTTATCAGCTGAAGTAACACGTGGTGTATGGAAGCCAGCTTTTATGAATGGAACTGATTGGCCTAGTCCTGCTGCTAATTTATCCCTTGTCGAGCAACAAATCAAAAAAATTCTGGCTGCCACAGGTGTTGATGTCCATCAAGCCTTTCATGGTGGCGAAGAGGCTGCAGTTTCTTCTTCATTGCCTTTGGCAAAACGCAGTGTTCTTGGTGGACTTCTACCTGAATCTTTACTGTATGTACTAGAGCGTAGTGGTCCAGTGGCTTTTGCGGCAGCAATGGTTTCTGATTCTGACACACCAGAGATTATCTGGAACTCTTCAACTCAAGCAGAGCTCATTTTTGGACTTAAAAATTGAGTGTCATTTTCTGTCATCCGATACAATTGCCAAATTTCAGAGCTACCCGCGCCGGCAAAGATTTCCAAAAAGAAATTAAAATAGGAGCAAAATTTTCTGAGGAGTGTTGTATATATGAAGCAGAGTGAAAACGGCTCGAAATTGAGGTTGAGCTGAGAAAGTAATTCATCACTTATCCAAGCCATATTGCAAGCCATGTGAATATAATTCAAGCTGTGAGATTACACTCCAAGCTGACCCCACAAGCTATCCATGTCACTTAAATGAGCTACAAAGAGAAATTGCAAAACGACATGTCAAATACCAGCAAAAAATATCACGCACAACACACCTACTTCAAAACGGCAGAGAATTCTCACAAACTGCAAATCATTTTTCACTCATTCTCATCTATAAATAGAATTCATCCCTCACTCTATTCTTGAAGCTTTTCAAGCCAAAAAATCTCTGCTGATTTTCTTCCTCAATTCCTCACCACCAGAAAAAACCTTCGTTCATTCTCTTCTCATATTTCATTCCACCAAATTAACTTCAAATCAACCTCAAACACATATCAATTTCGAACCAGAATTCGTTCAGAAGAAGAAGAGAAGCAAGAAGAAGCTTGGATTGATTTCTTACCTGAGTTTGAAGGTAGATTGAGCTTCACCGTCATTTTCGATCCGTTATCTTTTGTTGTGATTCTCTGAATTGTTGGTACCATTGTGAAGAGCTTTTGATTTCGATCTGTTCGGTGTAATTTTTGCATCCCGTCGCTTTGATCTAAGCAAGCTTTGAGCTCGAGAAAAAAATGGTGCGAAGAAGTTACCGCGAAGAAGAAAGGAGAAGATGAAGTTTCTGTTTCTCTTTCTCCTTTTAATTTGTTTTTTTCATTTATTTATTCTTTTTTTTATCTTTTCTTTTTTTTATATTGTTATTAGTTTATTTTTATAAACTAATAATAATATTCTTGAAAAAAAGAAAGCATTAAAAAATTATTTGAAAATATTTTGATTAATTGTTGGTGGTTTTGGATCTTGAATTTTGATAAGATTTCATCAATATCAATGGACTTTGGGTGTTGATTTTTATCCACCAAGAGAGGTGATTGATATTGATGATAATTTAATCGATTTAAGATTCAAATTGTGATTTCTTTTCATTCTTATTTTCTTTCTTTTTTTTTTTATTTTTTTTTTTGATCGATGAAATCTATGGATCATAGATAATTGATTATCAAAGTTGTTTAATCTTCATTATTTCAAATCTATGGACGAATAATCATTGAGATAATTCTCCTTACTTTGGAATAGTGATAGATTACCTTTGATTAATTAATTAAAAATCTTGATTATGATGAGATCACTACCTCTTTTCTTTTTGTGTGGCATGTTTTAGGAGATTGATTTATATATCATTTCTCTAACATGTATTAACACAAACATTTTATTGACCGGCCTCAGATAGTCGTGGTTTCTACATAAACCCGATTACGATTGCTTAACATAGCGCTAAATTGTCCCTTAATCGGAAAATGATCATTCGTGGCTCAAACTTACGTTTAAAAGTCCAAGTATGTTTAGTTGCTTGTCTTAACTCCAATACCTATGAAAATCATTGTTAGGAGGCTTTGATTCTATCAATCCTCTAATGAATTTTCATTAATCTTGGTCTAAGTGCAAGAATTAATCATCATTGATCATATGTTCTAACCACTAACCACTAATTCACTAACAATATCCTTGTTTAATTTTGTTTATATTCTCTTCTTATTCTTTATTTTATTTTTTTACTTTTATGCTTCCATTTTATCATTACATACCATATCTTTGTTTATGTTTATGTCATTTTTCTTTTGTCCACTTGGACCATACTTTGCTCAAAACATTAATAAAGGATAAAACATCTAAAAAAATTTGGTGCTATTAATTTTGTGGTTATACTCTTGGACCATTCTTAGACCTTGGACTTCATGGACATTTTGGACTTAGGATTAGGACTTTCTTCCCTATGCTTGGAGAATTTTGAATCTTAGCCTTTATTTGGCTCGATCACTGGCTTATACTTTAAATCGGATGGAATTCTTTTTGCTTGCTTTGGAGTGTGCTACAAGTCGGTTAGATCTTTCTTACCTCTAGCTCTTATTTTGTTTTTGTAGGATAGTCACTTCATCTCCTCCCCTTCTTAAATTTTCAAAACTTTCTCCCTTTTTTCAAAACCTTCTTGGTTTCAAACTTCAAAACCGCTTTCGCAATAAAACCTTGACTTTCGTCAAGTGATTTTTAAACTTTGTTTTTCTTAATAAAAGTCAATCAATGTTAATCATGCTTTGACCAATTTCAAAAGACATAAAAAATACAAAAACTCATCAACTCTTTTTGTGCCTTTATGCACTTTTTCACTTTAAAACTTTTCATAAAGTTTAGACATGATTCATTTCTATAGTCGAGATGTAAATCTCCTATTCCCCATATTATTAAGACTTTGACATTTTCCACGTTGATGTTGAGTGATAGTCTTGTTGATAATCCAAGCAAATCCTCCATCTTTATGTGACGCAAATGTTGTCTTAATACTCGTGGGTGGATAGTCGCAGTTTTCTCCTTGAAATGACGACTTGTTTGAACATCTAAAATCAATCAAAACCAACAAAATTTTGTCATTTGTACCACGAACTACGGGGTTTTGATTCCATATTGCACTTTATGGGTACGTAGGCATGAGACGATAAGTCTCTCCAAACACAAAAATATAAAAAATAATTCTCTTCTCATCTCCCCAATCTCTTTTCAAACAAACCATTTTCAAACCAAAAAGCGTAAATATTTCAAAGGGCTCCTATAGAGTACTATAGACGTTTTGGGTGCTAACACCTTCCCATTGCGTAACCAACCCCCTTACCCCGATCTCTGTCTCGTGTTCTTATTTTAGAACTCTTTGGTTTTGTTCGCTCTTTTTTCTTTCCTTTATTTGGATAAAATAAAAGTGCGGTGGCGACTCTTGTTTTCTTTGAGTTAAGTTAGTCAATAACTTACACTCACGATTTTTACCGCTACAGAAAAGTGGCGACTCTGCTGGGGACTCCAACGGTTCCTAGTGGGTTTCGCCTACTTTGATTTATTTATCGCTTTCTGTTTGACTTGTTTGTTACTGATTGTTCTGTTTTGGTGCCTGGTAATTTGTGTGGTGAGATAAGTCCTAACCCGGACTTTAGTGCACTTATGATAGGAGGGTGGTATAGTCTTGTTGGCTTACGTGGAGTAGTCCTTACTAAGCTGACTTGAGATCCCCCGCTCGGTGGAGGCCCCTTTGGAAATTACTGATGTCTTACGAGTAGTCGTAATTGATATTACTTTTTCCGACTGGGAGCCTGAGAAGCTGAGGACCTTAGAACCCTTTAACCCATCTTGGCCTTATTAGGACGTGGTGCGGTGGCTGTTCAGGTGTAGACTTGAATTGGTCGTTACGCGATACCACACTCAGATCAGTTTCTCTTGAGAATATTGTTGGCCGACGAGTAGTCGTTTAAGCCGATAATATCCAAAAGATGGAATTATGATTCTGGGAACTTTTTAGAACCTTGTTCTACAGGTGATGATATAACCATAGTACATACCATTGTGGGATGGTTGGTTCTTACCTTTGACTCCATGCTCGTGCCGAACCTTTGAACCTGTGTGCTTTGTATGACTTGTTTGTGGGTGTTGCATCTTGCACTCATGCATTCATGAGCATTGTGTTTCAGCTGGTTTTTAAGGATCTCAGAGATTTTCTTTTGCAAACATCGCAGATATTGTTGATTATGGATATTGGAAGGAGAAACACTCAGAAGTACGGTTTTCGGACTCCTGATCTTACAGAGTTGAGAAAGCTAGTGTCCTTGGTAGATGATCGTTCAGGCTTCTTATCTCGTTATGGGAGACTTTTATTTGTTCTTTCTACCAATATTGAAGACGGAATTCTGAATACCCTTATGCAGTTCTATGATCCTATTTACCGATGCTTCACTTTTCCCGATTATCAGCTCATGCCGACCTTGGAAGAATATGCTTATTTGTTAGGTGTACCGGTTTCTGATAAAGTTCCGTATACTGGTTTGGAGGAAGCTCTTAAACCTCAAGATATTGCTGAAGCTACCCATTTGACGAAGTCGGATATTGATACAAATCTAAAGACTAAGGGAGGCCTCAAGGGTTTGACTGCTAAGTTCCTGATTGAGAAGGCTACTTTATTTGCTGACATTGGTCGCACATTGGCGTTTGAGGCTATATTGGCTTTACTCATCTATGGACTAGTCTTGTTTCCTAATATTGATAATTTTGTGGACATTAATGCTATTAGGATTTTCGTGATTGGGAACCCTGTTCCAACTTTGCTTGGTGATACTTATTTTTCCATCCATAGTAGGACTTCTAAGGGAAACGGTACCATTGTTTGCTGTATACCTCTGCTGTATAATTGGTTCGTTTCACACTTACCTCAGACATCTGCTTTTAGGAAAAACAAGGATTGTTTAAGGTGGTCTCAAAGGATTATGTCTCTTACGCATACTGATATCACTTGGTCTTCTTCGGTTTACGATAATGTCCGGATTATTGATAGTTGTGGAGAATTCGCTAATGTTCCTCTTCTTGGAATACAAGGCGGAATTAACTACAACCCGAGTCTAGCTCGCCGTCAGCTGGGTTACATGCTGAAGGATAGGCCTAAGAATATTTTATTAGAGGGTTTATTCTTTCAAGGAGGGGATGATTCTCTTGGTTTGAGAAGAAGAATGGCTCATGCCTGGACTAAGATTCACAGGTTGGGTAGAGGGGAGCTTGGAAGACAAGTTTGCATTGCTTTAGAACCTTACACGCTTTGGGTGAAGAAGAGGGCTATAGAGCTTAAGATGCCTTACCCTATTGAGAAACCTCTGACTACTGTGATCTCTACGCCAATCCCTGTTTCTTCTGATGATGTGAAGACACTTCAAGACGCTTTGGCTAAGATGAAGGAAGAGAAAGAGATGTGGGAAAGTAAGTTTCAAGCTTCTGACAAAGAGAAGATGGAATTGCAAAAACAGATGAAGGAGAAAGATGACTTGATAGAGTTACTTGAGCGGCGCGCTGTGAAGAGGCATGCAGAGGATTTATTTTCCTCTACTACTCCATCAGCACATCCTCCTACTTCTGGTGCTTGGAAGGGTATTGTGGATCAGCTTGTGCTAGAGAAGATCACCATGAAGCACAACTATGAGAAAGAGATTAAGAGACTCCGAAGGAAGTATCAGCTTGGATCGTCATCAGATGTTCCTTAGGACCTAGCTTTTTCTTATTTTGATATTATTGTATTTTGTACTTCCAAGTGTAACTCTTTCCAATATTCAATGAAATGAGATGTTTATCAGTATTTCAAGAAGTGTTATTTTTTCCTTATGATGTTTGTAATTGCTTTATATTTTAAAGATCCTTGAAAACTGGTTGAAACACCTGCATTTTGCATTTGCATTCGCATCATCGTGCATTGTGTGTTGCCTTTTCCAGATGTCTTATTTGTTTCTTTTGGCCTTCCTTCAGTCAAGCTGTCGCATCACTACAACACCCGGGCTAACTCTAAGAAAAAGATGGATCAGTTGCAACAAGAGAACCGCGAGCTCCGTGAAGAGGTATCAACTCTGAAAGATGGTTTGGAGAGACTGACTGCCGCGATGGAAGCTCTGGTGGCTGCTCAGAATCAGCCACCACTACCTCCTCCTTCTCCTGTCCAAGGAACTGTGATTTCTGAAATCGGATCAACGCCCATTTCTGTGGCCCCGGTTAATGCTTCTCAATATCAAATGCCTGTTGGTTTCCCTTGGGGCATGCCTAACAATTATGTGCCAGAGGGATATCGACCTCCTGTTCCCGAAGGTTCTAGACTCCCTGCTGTCATGGCGGTACCACCTCCTGTGGTTAATGTTGTTCCTAATGCTGAAGTTCCGGTTGTTCCTACTGTCATACCTGTGCCACCGCCTGTAACTCACGCTATGCCTTATACTGAAGAACAAATTTTCCATACTGCTCCGAGCGAGAGTTTGGATGTTATGGATCGAATAGATGACTTTCAAGATCAGTTTGCTGAAATGCAAAGAGAAATCAGGGCTTTAAGGGGAAAGGAGTTATTTGGAAAGAATGCTCATGAGCTTTGCCTTGTTCCAAATGTGAAGATTCCCGCTAAGTTCAAGGTTCCGGATTTTGAAAAATACAAAGGGAACACTTGTCCGCAAAGTCATTTGATTATGTATGCTAGAAAGATGTCTACCTATACTGACAACCATCAGTTGTTGATCCACTATTTTCAAGATAGTCTTACTGGTGCTGCGCTAAAATGGTATATGGGACTCGATAGTACACAAATCAAGACATTCAACGATCTTTGTGAAGCTTTTGTTCGTCAGTATAAGTATAATCTCGATATGGCGCCAGACCGTGATCAGCTTCGCGCAATGTCTCAAAAAGAGAAAGAAACTTTTAAAGAATATGCGCAAAGATGGCGTGAGATTGCAGCTCAGATAAGCCCTCCGCTTGAAGAGAAAGAAATGACCAAGATTTTTCTGAAGACTCTGGATTCATTTTACTATGAAAGGATGGTTGCGAGCGCTCCTAGTGATTTCACAGAAATGGTTAATATGGGGATGAGATTAGAGGAAGCTGTCCGTGAGGGACGTCTGATAAAAGAAGGAAATTCTGGAAGTACAAAAAAGCCTGGTGTTGGGTTCCCTAAGAAAAAAGAGGGAGAAACTAATGCTATATCTCAGGAAAGGTCTAGAAGACGCAGAGTTGTGAACAACAATGGTAGTCGTCGTCAGCAACAAGTAGCATCTGTTATGCCTGTTGTCAGTAACACCCCTACCGCTCAAGCTACTGCAAGTTATCAACCACGTTTCCAAGAGAAGACAACTCAACAAGGTCGTACACAGAGGAAAACACAATTTGATCCCATTCCAATGACGTATACTGAGCTCTTTCCGGCTTTAATAAAGAATAATTTGGTTCAACCTCGTGATCCGCCGGCTGTTCCAACTGAAATTCCATGGTGGTATAAGCCAGATGCTCATTGCGCATTTCATCAAGGTGCCCCGGGACACGATATCGAAAATTGTTATCCTCTGAAGCATGAAGTTGCAAAGCTCGTTAAAAGCGGTATTCTGTCTTTTGAAGATACCAACCCTAATGTGCAATCAAATCCATTTCCTAAACATGGTAATGCAACTGTTAATATGGTATATGGTTGTCCTGGTACATACCGTATTTTCGACATTCGCTGGATTCGGAGATCGCTTGTTGAAATGCATGCTACTTTGAGTGAGTTCCATGATATTGAGCATGATTATGCCGCCTGTTGTATTTGTTCTGTGAACCCTCGAGGATGTGTGATTGTAAAAAGGGACTTACAAAAGATGATGGATGAGAATTTGATTCAGGTTACTGCAAACAGAAATGAAGTGGAGAACGAGGTGAATGTCATAGTCCCACGTTTCAATATTCCTGAGCGGGTTGTAATTTCTTACAACAGTCAGAAATCTGCTGTGACGCCTTTGGTTATCCGTTTGCCTGGCCCGACGCCGTATGAATCCGATAAAGCTGTTCCCTACAAATACAATGCTACTATGTTGGAGGATGGAAAAGAGGTTCCCATTCCTTCTCTTCCCTCAGTTGTGACTATCGCTGATGTCGGACGTGTAACCAGAAGTGGTCGAGTATTTGATAATGTGCCTTCAAAGACAAGTGAAGATACTGGGAGTAAGCAAATTCAGTTGAAGACTTCTGTGGAGTCTGGTCAATCAAGTGATGTAAATCAGAAGTCAGATAATGATGAGGTATTGAAATTGATCAAGAAGAGTGAATATAATGTGGTGGATCAATTGTTACATACACCGTCAAAAATATCTGTTCTATCTCTGTTAATGAGCTCTGAGGCTCATCGTGAATCGTTGCAGAAAGTATTGGAACAAGCTTATGTAGATCATGATGTGACTGTTAACCAGTTTGATAGCATTGTTGCCAATATCACTGCGTGTAACAATCTGAGTTTTTGTGATGAAGAGTTGACCGATCATGGAAGAAATCATAATTTGGCTCTCCATATTTCCATGAATTGCCAGGAAGACGCTCTATCCAATGTGCTAGTTGATACTGGGTCATCGTTGAATGTGATGCCAAAATCTACTTTGTCCAGATTATCTTATCAAGGTACTCCTATGAGGTTCAGTGGGGTCATTGTGAAAGCCTTTGATGGATCCAGGAAAACCGTGATTGGAGAGGTTGATCTCCCTATCAAGATTGGTCCGTGTTTTTTCCAGATCACTTTTCAAGTCATGGATATTCGTCCTGCTTACAGTTGTCTTCTAGGACGCCCATGGATCCATGAAGCTGGAGCTGTTACTTCGACACTGCATCAAAAGTTAAAATTCGTGCAGAATGGTAAACTTGTCGTTGTTGGTGGAGAACAAGCTATGTTGGTAAGCAGTTTGTCGTCTTTTTCTTATATCGATGCGGAAGAGGATATTGGAACTCCGTTTCAGGCTCTTTCTGTGGTTGATAAAGCTGTCAAGAAGGATGGGGCGTCCATGTCTTCTCTAAAAGATGCACAACGTGCAGTGGATAATGGCCAAGCTGATGGATGGGGCCGAATCATTGAAGTTGCTGAGAAAAAAGATAGAGCTGGTTTGGGTTTTACATCTGGTTCAACCCAAAATGAGCTGAAGAGTATTCATGAAGTCTTTCGAAGTGCTGGGTTCATCCATTGCAAAGATCATTCTACAGCTGCAATTCTCGAAGATGACCAAGAGGAAGAAATGCCCAACTTTGTGACACGTGGATTGATATGCCAAAATTGGATCGCTGTTGATGTTCCTACTGTTGTTCATGTTTCAAAGTAATTTGTTTTTGTTTCTTTCAAAAATCCTTTCACTCTGCCCAAGGTGAAAGTGAATTTGTGAGGGCTTTGTTTCAACTTTTATCATCATCAATAAAATGTTTTTCTGTTTATCCATATGTTGTTTTCCTTTTTTGCTTTACTTCTGAAAAATGGTAACATAAAAAACCGAAAAAAGTATAATAATGTTATAATCACTCTTATCTGCATAATATTTTCATTTTTTTGTTCATATTCTAAAATCAAACATAAAATCATTGTGCAGATTGATTGTTAAACCCATTGGAAACAATGACCATATGCCCCCTCCCAACTTTGAGTTCCCTGTGTTTGAAGCGGAAGAGGAGGATATTGAAGAAATTCCTGATGAGATTTCTCGATTGCTTGAGCACGAGGAGAAGGCCATTCAGCCTCATGAAGAGCCGGTGGAATTGGTTAATCTGGGTTCCGATGATGATAAGAAAGAAGTCAAGATTGGGGCACTGCTTCAGTCAGATGTTAAGAAGAGGATGGTAGAGCTTCTTAGAGAATATGTTGACGTGTTTGCTTGGTCCTATCAAGACATGCCTGGTCTTGATACCGGTATTGTGGAGCACCATTTGCCATTAAAGCCTGAATGTTCACCCGTGAAGCAGAAATTGAGAAGAACTCATCCTGACATGGCAGTGAAGATTAAAGAAGAGGTTCAAAAGCAGATTGATGCTGGTTTTCTTGTGACCGTAGAATATCCTCAATGGGTGGCCAATATCGTGCCTGTTCCAAAGAAAGACGGAAAAGTCCGAATGTGCGTTGACTATAGAGATTTGAATAAAGCAAGTCCAAAAGATGATTTTCCACTACCACACATTGATTTGTTGGTAGATAATACTGCTAAGTTCAATATCTTTTCATTTATGGATGGATTTTCCGGTTATAATCAAATAAAGATGGCACCTGAGGATATGGAAAAAACAACATTCATTACACCCTGGGGAACATTCTGTTACAGAGTGATGCCCTTCGGTTTAAAAAATGCTGGTGCAACGTACCAGAGAGCTATGACCACCCTGTTCCATGATATGATGCATAAAGAAATTGAGGTCTATGTGGATGATATGATTTGTAAGTCGAAGACTGAAGAAGATCATATTAAAAATTTATTGAAGTTGTTTCAACGTTTGAGAAAGTTTAAGCTCCGTCTGAATCCTAATAAATGCACTTTTGGTGTTCGTTCTGGAAAATTGTTAGGCTTTATTGTCAGTCAAAAAGGCATTGAAGTTGATCCTGGTAAAGTTAAAGCTATCCAGGAGATGCCTGCACCCAGAACAGAAAAACAAGTAAGAGGATTCTTGGGACGTTTGAACTATATCTCCCGATTTATATCCAATATGACTGCCACATGTGCACCGATTTTCAAACTTCTCCGCAAAGATCAGGGTTGTGTCTGGACAGAAGATTGTCAGAAAGCTTTCGAAAGAATTAAAGAGTATCTGCTTGAACCTCCTATTTTGTCTCCTCCCGTAGAAGGAAGACCTTTGATCATGTATTTGACCGTGCTAGAAGAGTCTATGGGTTGTGTTCTGGGTCAACAAGATGAATCTGGGATAAAAGAATTTGCCATTTATTATTTAAGCAAGAAATTCACTGATTGTGAGTCTCGGTACACGATGCTTGAAAAGACATGTTGTGCTCTAGCTTGGGCTGCCAAGCGCCTCCGTCAGTATATGTTGAATTGTACAACTTGGTTGGTATCTAAAATGGATCCAATCAAGTATATCTTTGAAAAGCCTGCTTTAACTGGGAGGATTGCTCGTTGGCAAATGTTGTTATCAGAATATGACATCGAGTACCGAACTCAAAAGGCGATAAAAGGCAGTGTTTTGGCTGATCATTTGGCACACCAGCCAATTGATGATTATCAACCTATTCAGTTTGACTTTCCTGATGAGGATGTGATGTATCTAAAGGTTAAAGATTGTGAGGAGTCATTACATGAAGAAGGACCTGAGCCTGGATCCCGTTGGGGTTTGATTTTTGATGGGGCGGTTAATGAATATGGCAGAGGTATTGGTGCAATTATTGTTACTCCTCATGGTTCTCATATTCCTTTCACTGCAAGGTTGGTTTTCAATTGCACAAATAATGCGGCTGAGTATGAAGCGTGTATTATGGGCTTGGAAGAAGCTATCGATTTAAGAATCAAGATTCTTGATGTGTATGGAGATTCAGCTTTAGTGATTAATCAGATTAAAGGGAAATGGGAGACACGTCAACCTGATTTGATTCCTTATCGTGATTATGCAAGAAGGTTGTCAACTTTCTTCAATAAAGTTGAGTTTCACCATATACCAAGAGCAGAGAATCAAATGGCAGATGCTTTAGCGACTTTATCCTCCATGATTGTGGTAAATCATTGGAATGATGTGCCAAAGATTGATGTGATGCGTCTTGATAGACCAGCTCATGTGTTTGTAGTTGAAGAGGTGGTTGATGATAAACCTTGGTATTATGATATTAAATGCTTTCTTCAGAATCAAGAGTACCCACTTGGGGCATCCAAGAAGGATAGGAAAACTTTGAGAAGATTGGCTGGTAGTTTCTTCTTGAATGATGATGTGATGTATAAGAGAAATTATGACATGATCTTGCTCAGATGCGTGGATAGACACGAAGCAGATATGTTGATGAAAGAAATTCATGAAGGATCCTTTGGCACCCATGCCAATGGACACGCTATGGCTAAGAAGATGTTAAGGGCAGGTTACTATTGGCTGACAATGGAATCTGACTGTTGTAAATACGTGAAAAAGTGCCATAAATGTCAGATTTATGCTGACAAGATTCATGTGCCTCCAACTCCTCTCAATGTTATCTCTTCTCCATGGCCTTTTTCAATGTGGGGCATTGATATGATTGGAATGATTGAGCCTAAAGCGTCGAACGGACACCGTTTCATATTGGTGGCTATTGACTATTTTACCAAATGGGTTGAGGCGGCATCATATGCAAATGTGACTAAGCAGGTAGTGGTCAGGTTTATCAAGAATCAAATCATCTGTCGGTATGGTGTTCCGAGCAAGATCATCACTGATAATGGTTCGAATTTAAATAACAAGATGATGAAGGAATTATGCGATGAGTTTAAGATTGAGCATCATAATTCTTCTCCTTATAGACCCAAGATGAATGGGGCTGTTGAAGCTGCTAATAAGAACATTAAGAAGATTATTCAAAAGATGGTTGTTACATACAAGGATTGGCATGATATGCTTCCTTTCGCTCTGCATGGGTATCGTACATCCGTTCGCACTTCAACAGGGGCAACCCCTTTTTCTCTTGTTTATGGCATGGAAGCAGTGCTCCCGATAGAGGTTGAAATCCCTTCTATGAGAGTTTTGATGGAAACTGAATTGGCTGAGGCTGAATGGTGTCAAAGTAGATACGACCAGTTGAATCTGATTGAAGAGAAAAGAATGACGGCTTTGTGTCATGGACAATTATATCAACAAAGAATGAAGAAAGCATTTGATAAGAAGGTTCGACCCCGTGTGTTCAGAGAAGGTGACCTCGTGCTCAAAAAGATCTCGACTTTTACTACTGATTCTAGGGGCAAGTGGACTCCTAATTATGAAGGCCCATATGTTGTTAAGAGAGCCTTCTCTGGCGGTGCATTAATTCTTACAACCATGGATGGAGAAGAGTTCACTCGTCCTGTGAATGCTGATGCAGTCAAGAAATACTTCGCCTAAAAAATAAAAGAACAGCTCGCTAAGTTGAAAACCTGAAAGGGCGGCTTAGGCAAAAATGAGCGTCTCGGTGGATTGAAAACCCGAAAGGGCGGTCCAGGCAAAAATTAGAGACAAAAACAGAAATAATCATCCTGGTAGATTGAAAACCCGAGAGGGCAATCTAGGCAAAAATTAGGGATCATGGCAAGTAACTGCATCTGGCCAGTCTTGATCGTTTGAAGCAACATTTCCTATCAAAGGTTTTACTTCAAATATTCTCCGCTGAAGTCTCAAGCACAGTTGGAATTCAAAGTTGTTAGGGAGAATAATGGTCATTGTATTTCAATGTAGAACTTTCCATTGTACTTACCATTTTTCAAACTTTGTAATGATCCATGGAGTTACGCCATTTGCGGACTACCATTCTATCAATATAATTTGGGCCTTTGTCCCTTTGTTTGCAATTCTTATTTTGTTTCTGTTTACAGAATTTCATTTTATTTTTGATGATGATTTTTGAAACAAATATAAATAATTGATTTAAATTTTGAAAATTATAAAAACATTTTTCTTTGATTTGTGAAAATAAAAGAAAGAATGTCAACAGTAATCCCAAGAATGGTAGAATCTTGAAGCGAAAAGCATAAGTGCTCTCTTCAGCAGGTTTCTTTCTTGCCTCTCTGATAGAATTTATTGGCAGCTCCCCAGTAGAGTTGTGTTGATGCTTCCCCATTTGAGCTTATTGAGGTCTCTTCAGTAGAGTTTGCTGATATTCCCTTAGCAGAGTTTTGTTTCTTTGGATAAACCAGACGAGTGTAGAACGGTTTTCCACAGCAAAGTCTTGATTCAAATGATCGGACAGTTGAGAAATTTGAAGACCACTTCTTCTTGATGTTTTTGCCCAAGCGGAGATTTGTCTTTGACGATTCCTAGCGGAGGTTATGCACATTTGCTTTGGATTATTCCCCAAGTAGAGAGCAATGTTGAGAAGTGTTCACATAGTAGTCACCTGTCGGGTTGTCACTCACCTCGTGATTGTGTGTTGATTTAAAATCCCCCACAGTTTGACTTTTTGCTATGATGTTAACTTCTTATTCCCCTGGCAGGGTTGGAAGATTTGTGTTGCTATGTTTTTCTCCAACAGTTTTCTTCTCAAAGCGGAGTTCATATTGTTGAATTATTAATGGTTGAAGATTGATCTTTGGGGTCTTTTCCCCAAGCAATATCTCCATTTATTCAGCGAGATTTAAGCCTTGTAGTAGGATTTATTTTCCTTTGATGACTCTTGTGTATCTCTTGCAGATTTTCTGTTGCTGATCCCCAGCGCGATCTCCAATGATATCTCTAACTTGCAGAGATTAGCCGAGTATTTCAGTGGTGTTGTGGTGTTGTGTTCACCCTCTGTTTTCCATTTTTGTCTGATTTATCAGCATATTCATACTCATTGCATGCACATTCATTTTGGTTGAGCATAGCATGTCTTTGTTGCATTGTGCATCCTGCAGTTTTTGTTGGTATTTCCCTTTTCCCGATGTTGTTATCTCGCAGAATGTGTGTGTCCTCTCTTCATTAGAGTGTCGACCCCTAAGCAGAAAATGCCTATCATTTTAATTCCCCACTGAGTTTATGCCTCGTGGAAGATGTTTTGTTTAGCTTTCTTCCCCAGCTTTTATCTGGATGGAATTGTTCCCCAGTTGAGTTATTTCCTCATTGGGTCGAGTCTTGTTTGACCGTTTCTTTCCAGTTTGTTCCTAGATTGAACTTTGGTCTCTTGCAGCAGTTACTTTGGTTTTCCCTGGGCTGTGAAACCGGGATGACGAGAAGGTGGTTTTGAGGATTTATTTTCCTCAGCAGAATCTGTTATTAATCCCCATCAGAAGATGAAGATTTGATTTTCCCAGTAGTGTTTTGATAACACTCTCTTGGTAATTACTTATGCAACTTCATGTGGACGCCTCTTTATTTGAGCAGCTTGTGTAATCTCCAGAAATTTACCTTCGCAATAAATAACATTTCTCTAGTTCATCCTCAACAGAGAAGTTTATTGTGAAATGATGGATCTTTATCCGACCAGCTTTTCTGACAATTGGAATTTCTGTGGAATAACTCCCGATGAGAATTCTATTGCATGATTCAACCTGCTCGTATCTCTTTTAAAGATCCCCGACAGAGTTGTTAATATCTTTTTCCAACAAATGGTTGTCTCTTTATTTGAGAAGTTTGTTGTGTGTTTGGAGCTGCTCAGTAACAAGTAGCTGATGATATATCTCTTTCTCCTACCCAGTGACAGGTAGTCGAGTATGTTTGTCCTACCCAGTGTCAGGTAGTTGACCTTTTATCTTTTTCTACTACCCAGTAACAGGTAGTCGAGTCCGTCCTACCCAGTACCAGGTAGTTGACATGTTGTTTACCCTATCCAGTAATCGATAGTTGGTAACCCCTTTCATTCAAGTTTATTATTCCCGCTAAACTACTCAGTAACCAGTACTTAGCGTTGCTTCTTTTCCTACCCAGTAACAGGTAGTTGATTATATCTCAACGAGTGGATTACTTCTTACCCAGTAACTGGTAATAGGTAATACATTTCTTGGTTTTCTACCCAGTAACTGGTAGATAACAATTCTCTTGTGTTTTTGCACTTATTTTCTAATCAGTAACCAGTAGAAAGTATTTTACCTGTTCTCTTCGGTTCGAATATCTTCGCCCAGTAACTGGCAGTTGGTATCTCTTTCCCCATTGAGTCGTTTCCTTTCCCTTATCGGAATAGGATCTTGCTCTTTTGTTTTCTCATGTGGAGTCACTCTTTTTCTCCCGAGCTTTTGTTTGTCTCCTGTGGCATTATTTCCCCACAAAAGTCTTATGTTCGCATATCATTAGCATAATCATATCATTTTGTGGTCTCTTAGGGCTAAAAATTGGGTTAATTGTTATATTTAAGTCTCTTCTATCTAGTCGAGACAAAGATGTCAATCTTCATATCTCCGGATAGAAGAATCTTAAATAGGGGCAGCTGTAATACCCTAATTTTTACCCCTAAGATCCCACATTTCATTTGCATATCATTCCACAAACAAGGTCATACTTTTGGATTTCGCGCCCTTGTGTATTTCTTACTTTCTTTTTGTTTGTTTCTGTTTACTAACATCTAATCAAAATACCAAAAATATTTTTTGTTTCTTCTTCTCTGTGTGTTTAGGGTTTTGCAGGGAGATTGATGGCAAGGACATTCATTCGAGTCTAAATCAGATGGAAGTTTGACCTCATCTTGGTCAAACTATCAAGGGATTACTTCATTTGCAAGTTATGTATCAGTGGTCTATTTTCTCAAGAGATGATTGTTCAGGGTCAAGTGGTCTTATGGAGAATCATCAGTTAGTCGAGCAGTGTTTTATGAGAAGTTTTATTCCAGTTTTAATCGAAGATTCAAAAGTTTGTCTGTGCAAGTCAAATTTGATATTCATTCAAGTGTGCAATTTTCAAGTAAATTCAAAGCACAAGGAAGTCTGTCTGCACAAAGATAGTCCACTGGGAGAGACAATTCTTGAATGCTACAACTGTGAGTGTCGTAATGTGTTTCTCCTTGGGTTCATATCTACAAAGACAGAAAGTGTAGTTGTTCACTTAACAATGTAGTTCAAGATAAGACTTTTGATTTTGTGTCAGTGTACATGATGCCTCTGTTTTTTCTCATTATTGGGGAGAGAACCAATATTCAAGATTTGGTTTTGGATACACATTGGATAACTGTTGTGATTGTTATTGTGTTGGCTTTCTTGGTAAAATTGGTGCCGTATTTGCAGTTTCTTGGATATATCAGATGCCATACATGGAAGGGTTAACCCTTGCATTTCTCATGAATAATTAAAGGAACAATGCCATTAAGCATTTTATACACCGCGTGGATAGACTAGAATTGGACAGCCAACCCTTTGTGGTGATGTTATTGGCATGTTGGTTAAGGACGGCAATTTCTGGTCCTGTCTTAGCTATGATCACAAAAACCCTTACTACAGGCAAAGTTCTTGGAATTCAAAGGAAGAATTTGCAAGGCACACGGCACAGACTCATCACTTAGAGTGTTGGCCTGTGTCCACTCAAAAACACGATGCCAATGCCATCATCGACCTTCTCAAAGCATCAAGTCCATCTGTTAGGTCCCCTATTCAGGTGTTGGCAGTGGAGTTGATCAAGTTGACAAACCGACCAACTTCATCACTAATAATAAAATAAGCTAAGAAGCCATCATTTCGCTCAAATTCAAGCAAGCTAGAAAACTTAAAGCGAGACACTGGGGACAACCTTGGCAGCTTCGATAACCTCAGCCAAGCCATCTTTGCTGACAAACTCAGAGTTATCTCCCAATATAACTCCATGCATAAAGATATCATAAACCTCTGCACCCGCAAACATGTAAACCTCATCATAACCACTCTCTACAAACAACCGACCTACGACAGATTAGGCGTCGGCACTGCCACCGCTAGAGCCGTTAACATAATCAACAGAGACCATGCAAACAGAGATGAGAAGAAAATAGTGTTGGAGAATCTAATAAAAGAAGCACCGTGCTGTTAAGCCGTTTTTGTCAACCGTGGTTTCGGCGGTGAAGAGAATAGTTCTGAAGAGGAGAATTTCGCATAGTCACAGCGCTCTCATGTTGTGCAGCAAGCCATTCGCCAAGCAGCTGGTGATATGCGTCTCATGAATCCTGTATCTTTGATGGAGAGCCATTCTGCATGTAGAATTAATATTGCCGGCCAAAGAGTGTTGCCTAATGATCAGGTTTGGAAACCTCATTTGTTACTCTTATCTTTTGCATCAAAAATTCTGGAGGGAGCATTGAAAGTAAAGGAAGTGATACTCGCAGGCGAAATGAAACACGGTGATGGCCTTGGTTCGAAAGTCGGTTCCCAATATGCAAATAACTATCTTCATGTCCACCCTTTGTTCCTTCACTCTAATGCAACCTCACACAAATGGGTATTTGGTGCCATAGCCGAGCTTCTAGATAATGCAGTTGATGAGATTCAAAATGGGGCTACTTCTGTTAAGGTGGATAATATTTTAAATCCTAAAGATGGAACTCCAGCATTGTTGATTCAAGACGAAGGCTTACTCCAACACAAGTCCTTATTATTCGTCGATCCCGTTCCCGATCATGATCTCACTATGGAATTGGATAATCATCCCCATAAACACGCCTTGCACGCCAAAAATACAACAACCGCCATTCAATTCATTGCATGCTTTCTTCATAACAAACTCACTTCAAGAATTCTCTCCTTAGTTCAAAGAAACATGCCAACACACTGGGGAGCATTCGTTGATGAGCTAGAGCAACTCGCGGGGAACTCGATGATATTGAGGACGTTGAAAAATTTATCTCCAGAGTTGTTTTTCCCTTTGAATTTAAAATCAAACTGGCCTTTGTCTAGTGAACCGAAGAAGAAGATGAAGCTGAGTTCAGTATTGGCTGCAACTGCTAGTGCTAGTGCGGTCCAATCTCACAATGATAGTTTACTTTGGCTTCCCATTGATTTAATACTGGAGGATGCAATGGATGGTCATCATGTCATGGCTGCCAGTGCTGTTGAACTTTTTACTGGGTTGGCGAAGGCTTTACAAGCAGTTAATGGTACTGCATGGCACAATGCATTTTTAGGTTTATGGATTGCTGCACTACGACTGGTTCAACGGGAGAGGGATCCATGTGAGGGTCCTGTACCTCGCCTTGATACCTGCTTGTGTATGTTATTGTGCATTACAACCCTTGTAGTTGCGAATCTTATTGAAGAAGAGGAAGGTGAACTAATTGAAGAAGCTGAGCGTAGCCCTATGAATCAAAGGAAGAACAAGCCAGCTACTGGAAAGCGTCGCGGGGAATTGGTTACAAGCTTACAGTTATTGGGTGATTATGAAGATTTACTCAATCCACCTCAACCTGTTACTTGGGTAGCTAATCAGGCCGCTGCCAAGGCTATCATGTTTGTATCGGGACATAGTGGATACTTGGAACATGTGAATGTGAATGACTTGCCCACAAACTGCTCTGGTAACCTATGGCACCTGATTATTGAGGCTTGTATTGCAAGACATCTGATTGATACCTCAGCTTATTTTTGGCCTGGTTATGTAAGTGCACCTTACAATCAACTACCTCATAGTATTCCTAACCATTTGCCCAGCTGGTCATCATTGATGAAGGGTTCACCGCTTACTCCTCCAATGGTTAATGTCTTAAGTGTAACTCCTGCTTCCAGCTTAGCAGAGATTGAGAAAATTTTTGACTTCGCAATCAATGGCTCAGATGAAGAAAAAGTATCCGCGGCTAGCATTCTTTGTGGGGCATCTCTAGTTCGTGGGTGGAATGTGCAGGAACACGTCGTTTTTTTTCATCATAAAATTGCTTTCTCCTCCAGCTTCTCCTAACTACTCTGGGACTGAAAACCACTTGATTAGCTATGCTCCATTTTTGAATGTCCTTCTGGTTGGAATTTCATCTGTAGACAGTGTTCAGATTTTCTCCCTACACGGTGCGGTTCCACTACTTGCTGCTGCATTAATGCCAATATGTGAGGCTTTTGGATCATGTGTTCCTAGTGAGTCATGGACTGCTGCAACTGGTGAAAAGCTCTCTTACCATGCAGTGTTCTCTAGTGCATTTATTCTCCTGCTGAGATTATGGCAGTTTAATCATCCACCTGTTGAACATGTGATGGGAGGTGCAGCAACTCCAGCATTAGGATCACAGTTAGGTCCTGAGTTCCTTTTATTGGTTCGGAATAGTACGTTAGCATCCTTTGGGAAATCACCAAGAGATAGAATAAGAAGCAGAAGATTTTCAAAAATGATAAGTTTTTCTCCAGAGCCTGTATTTATGGATTTCTTTCCAAAATTAAACACTTGGTATCAGCAACATCAAGAATGTCTTGCATCAACTCGACGTGCTCTTGTTCCTGGAGGGCCTACTCTTCAGATTGTTGATGCGCTTCTAAGTATGATGTGCAGGAAAATAAATAAAAGTCCTCAATCATTGACATCTACAACTTCAGGAAGCAGCAACTCATCAGGTTCATCATTGGATGACTCTTTAATGAAACTCAAAGTTCCAGCATGGGATATCCTTGAAGCAACTCCATTTGTTCTTGATGCTGCCCTTACAGCTTGTGCTCACGGAAGACTCTGCCCCCGTGAACTGGCTACAGGTCTCAAAGATATTGCTGATTTTCTTCCGGCGTCTTTGGCAACCATTGTAAGCTACTTATCAGCTGAAGTAACACGTGGTGTATGGAAGCCAGCTTTTATGAATGGAACTGATTGGCCTAGTCCTGCTGCTAATTTATCCCTTGTCGAGCAACAAATCAAAAAAATTCTGGCTGCCACAGGTGTTGATGTCCATCAAGCCTTTCATGGTGGCGAAGAGGCTGCAGTTTCTTCTTCATTGCCTTTGGCAAAACGCAGTGTTCTTGGTGGACTTCTACCTGAATCTTTACTGTATGTACTAGAGCGTAGTGGTCCAGCGGCTTTTGCGGCAGCAATGGTTTCTGATTCTGACACACCAGAGATTATCTGGAACTCTTCAACTCAAGCAGAGCTCATTTTTGGACTTAAAAATTGAGTGTCATTTTCTGTCATCCGATACAATTGCCAAATTTCAGAGCTACCCGCGCCGGCAGAGATTTCCAAAAAGAAATTAAAATAGGAGCAAAATTTTCTGAGGAGTGTTGTATATATGAAGCAGAGTGAAAACGGCTCGAAATTGAGGTTGAGCTGAGAAAGTAATTCATCACTTATCCAAGCCATATTGCAAGCCATGTGAATATAATTCAAGCTGTGAGATTACACTCCAAGCTGACCCCACAAGCTATCCATGTCACTTAAATGAGCTACAAAGAGAAATTGCAAAACGACATGTCAAATACCAGCAAAAAATATCACGCACAACACACCTACTTCAAAACGGCAGAGAATTCTCACAAACTGCAAATCATTTTTCACTCATTCTCATCTATAAATAGAATTCATCCCTCACTCTATTCTTGAAGCTTTTCAAGCCAAAAAATCTCTGCTGATTTTCTTCCTCAATTCCTCACCACCAGAAAAAACCTTCGTTCATTCTCTTCTCATATTTCATTCCACCAAATTAACTTCAAATCAACCTCAAACACAGATCAATTTCGAACCAGAATTCGTTCAGAAGAAGAAGAGAAGCAAGAAGAAGCTTGGATTGATTTCTTACCTGAGTTTGAAGGTAGATTGAGCTTCACCGTCATTTTCGATCCGTTATCTTTTGTTGTGATTCTCTGAATTGTTGGTACCATTGTGAAGAGCTTTTGATTTCGATCTGTTCGGTGTAATTTTTGCATCCCGTCGCTTTGATCTAAGCAAGCTTTGAGCTCGAGAAAAAAATGGTGCGAAGAAGTTACCGCGAAGAAGAAAGGAGAAGATGAAGTTTCTGTTTCTCTTTCTCCTTTTAATTTGTTTTTTTCATTTATTTATTCTTTTTTTTATCTTTTCTTTTTTTTATATTGTTATTAGTTTATTTTTATAAACTAATAATAATATTCTTGAAAAAAAGAAAGCATTAAAAAATTATTTGAAAATATTTTGATTAATTGTTGGTGGTTTTGGATCTTGAATTTTGATAAGATTTCATCAATATCAATGGACTTTGGGTGTTGATTTTTATCCACCAAGAGAGGTGATTGATATTGATGATAATTTAATCGATTTAAGATTCAAATTGTGATTTCTTTTCATTCTTATTTTCTTTCTTTTTTTTTTTATTTTTATTTTTGATCGATGAAATCTATGGATCATAGATAATTGATTATCAAAGTTGTTTAATCTTCATTATTTCAAATCTATGGACGAATAATCATTGAGATAATTCTCCTTACTTTGGAATAGTGATAGATTACCTTTGATTAATTAATTAAAAATCTTGATTATGATGAGATCACTACCTCTTTTCTTTTTGTGTGGCATGTTTTAGGAGATTGATTTATATATCATTTCTCTAACATGTATTAACACAAACATTTTATTGACCGGCCTCAGATAGTCGTGGTTTCTACATAAACCCGATTACGATTGCTTAACATAGCGCTAAATTGTCCCTTAATCGGAAAATGATCATTCGTGGCTCAAACTTACGTTTAAAAGTCCAAGTATGTTTAGTTGCTTGTCTTAACTCCAATACCTATGAAAATCATTGTTAGGAGGCTTTGATTCTATCAATCCTCTAATGAATTTTCATTAATCTTGGTCTAAGTGCAAGAATTAATCATCATTGATCATATGTTCTAACCACTAACCACTAATTCACTAACAATATCCTTGTTTAATTTTGTTTATATTCTCTTCTTATTCTTTATTTTTTTTTTTTACTTTTATGCTTCCATTTTATCATTACATACCATATCTTTGTTTATGTTTATGTCATTTTTCTTTTGTCCACTTGGACCATACTTTGCTCAAAACATTAATAAAGGATAAAACATCTAAAAAAATTTGTTCCTATTAATTTTGTGGTTATACTCTTGGACCATTCTTAGACCTTGGACTTCATGGACATTTTGGACTTAGGATTAGGACTTTCTTCCCTATGCTTGGAGAATTTTGAATCTTAGCCTTTATTTGGCTCGATCACTGGCTTATACTTTAAATCGGATGGAATTCTTTTTGCTTGCTTTGGAGTGTGCTACAAGTCGGTTAGATCTTTCTTACCTCTAGCTCTTATTTTGTTTTTGTAGGATAGTCACTTCATCTCCTCCCCTTCTTAAATTTTCAAAACTTTCTCCCTTTTTTCAAAACCTTCTTGGTTTCAAACTTCAAAACCGCTTTCGCAATAAAACCTTGACTTTCGTCAAGTGATTTTTAAACTTTGTTTTTCTTAATAAAAGTCAATCAATGTTAATCATGCTTTGACCAATTTCAAAAGACATAAAAAATACAAAAACTCATCAACTCTTTTTGTGCCTTTATGCACTTTTTCACTTTAAAACTTTTCATAAAGTTTAGACATGATTCATTTCTATAGTCGAGATGTAAATCTCCTATTCCCCATATTATTAAGACTTTGACATTTTCCACGTTGATGTTGAGTGATAGTCTTGTTGATAATCCAAGCAAATCCTCCATCTTTATGTGACGCAAATGTTGTCTTAATACTCGTGGGTGGATAGTCGCAGTTTTCTCCTTGAAATGACGACTTGTTTGAACATCTAAAATCAATCAAAACCAACAAAATTTTGTCATTTGTACCACGAACTACGGGGTTTTGATTCCATATTGCACTTTATGGGTACGTAGGCATGAGACGATAAGTCTCTCCAAACACAAAAATATAAAAAATAATTCTCTTCTCATCTCCCCAATCTCTTTTCAAACAAACCATTTTCAAACCAAAAAGCGTAAATATTTCAAAGGGCTCCTATAGAGTACTATAGACGTTTTGGGTGCTAACACCTTCCCATTGCGTAACCAACCCCCTTACCCCGATCTCTGTCTCGTGTTCTTATTTTAGAACTCTTTGGTTTTGTTCGCTCTTTTTTCTTTCCTTTATTTGGATAAAATAAAAGTGCGGTGGCGACTCTTGTTTTCTTTGAGTTAAGTTAGTCAATAACTTACACTCACGATTTTTACCGCTACACATGCTTACCAAGCGGAAGGAGCGCGAAGACGAACTGAAGCTGCAGATTGCCACGCTAGAGGCATAGATTAGAGCCCAAGACGCAAAGATTGCTGAAGAGACATCACTTAGGAGCGCTGCTGAGCTGAAAGTAAGTGACATTGACGAGAAGTCGAGAAGGTATGAAGAGAAGGCCGGTTCCAAGAGGTACAGATTTGACGAGAGTTCTGGCGAAGGAACCTACCAGGACGATGCCAAAAAGCTGAGATCCACTACCGAGCGGCATGCTTTACTAATACAGGAGCTGATCTCCCGACTAGGGCACTCAGAGACGATGAGGATATTGGAGGACGTCAGAGCACGCCATTTGGCCTGATTTATCTTTTGCCTTGTCTTTGTTATTTGTACTTGTATTTGGACCATCGCCAGGTTTGTTGGTCGAGGTCTCTTCGGTTGTATTCAGTTGGACTCTTGTACTCAGCCTCTTGGCATTTGTTATATATGAGGGTTTTCTGATTCCTGGCTTGCTTGATAGGGACTCCATTGTCATGATGGCATTCTCTCCGAAACTATAATCAGGGGGAAGATAACCTGTAGCATATTTACACATTTGCATCTGCATTCATAATGCATGACCGGTATTCTTGAATCTGTATCTCATTTCCTGCATTTGCAGGTTTGCAGGATTGACGAACAAAGAGTTCACCGCTACTCAACCCGAAACAACTGCAAGAGAATCATGGATCAAGTCCAAGTGGAGATGCAGGAAATTCGCGAGAAGTTGAACCTGTTCATGCAGGACATGGAAAGTATTGCTAAAGGCCAGGAGAATCTCCAGACTTTGGTGCAGTCGCTGCTGACGCGGGCTAATGGGAATGGCAACAATGACCACAACTCTGTGCATGTCGAAACTCTTCATAAGGATGGTCCCCCTACGCTTGTGGTTCCTCCAGTGGTGACCCCACCTGTTGTGGTTGTAAACAATGACGCTGGCGCTGGCAATGGTAACACAAGGAATGGAAATGAGACTGTTGTTAACAACGTTGGATTTGGAGATGCCAATCTGGGCGGTGGTAACTACAATGGCGGTAATGGTTTTGGTAACAATGGGTTCGGCTATAATGACCAGGGGTTGGATTACGGCAATCAGGGCAGAAAGTTCGGCTTCAACACTCAGGGTTTCGGCTACGGCGGTTTTGGTAACGCTAACCAGGGTTATGGTGGAAATGGTGCTGGATTGATTCCTGTCAACACTGGTTTCGGGCATGTTGGGGTCAATCAAGGTTATGGTAATGGGGGACGAGGTCCCATGACTAATCAGCAAGGGTTTGGTCGCAACACTGGTTATAACGGGTACGGAAATGAACATGTGAACTGGGGCGAAGATTGTCAAGAGGACGCCTTTTCTGGAAGAGGTATGGGATTTGAAGGACCCGTCGACAATACTCAGAGGATTAAAATGCTTGAAGAACAGGTGAAGGGTATGGCTAATCAGAATTCCACCGGACTAGACATGACTACTATGGGCTTGGTGCCTGGGCTGAGGGTACCGCTGAAATTCAAAGCTCCCACTTTCGACAAATATAAGGGGGACACTTGCCCTAAAGTCCATGTTCGTGCTTATTACAGAAGGATGTCCGCGTATTCAGATGACGAAAGGATGCTTATGCATTTCTTTCAAGACAGCCTGTCAGGACCGTCACTCGAGTGGTACATGGGGTTGGAGCCCGCTCAAATCAAAACCTGGAAGCAATTGGCGGATGCTTTCGTCCTGCATTATAAATATAACAGTGATCTGGCACCAAACCGAGTTCAATTGCAAGGTTTGTCACAGAAGAGCGGGGAAAGCTTTAAAGAGTATGCGCAGAGATGGCGCGATATGGCGGCAAGAGTACATCCTCTGTTGGCTGAAAGAGAAATGAATAGCATGTTCATTGGGACATTTACGGGGATATATTACGAAAAATTGTTTAACGTTTCGTTGAGCAGTTTTTCAGATTTGATTCTTATGGGTGAGATGGTCGAAGACAGTATTAAGGTTGGAAGATTCCATGCAGGAGAGTCTGCCCCTGCAGGAGGTACAACAAAGGCATTCGGTGGTAGACGTCAAGGTGATTCTAGTGTCGTGTTTGGTGGCAGAGGCCGGGGCAGAGGAAGAAGTCAGTATGCTCAGCATCAACAGGTCTCTAGTGTTACCATCCCTTTTCCACAACAACAACAACAACAACAGCCGCAACAGCAACAACAACAAAGGCAACACCCCGCCCAACGCAGAATCCTAGAGGGCAAGCCAAGGCGAGTATTTGAAACGCCTCCTTCAACATACGTCGAACTGCTTCAAACACTGCTAGGGTTGAAGTTGGTCGAGAAAAGGACCATGGCGCCATTAACGGGCACTCCTCCGTTTGGCTATGATGCTGGTAAACACTGTGAGTTTCATTCTGGGGCGCCCAGACATGATATTGAAGGTTGTCATGCGTTTAAACATAAAGTCCAAGACCTGTTGGACAGCAAGGCTGTCAACTTTGGACAGGCGGGTCCAAATATAGTACAACAGCCTATGCCCAATCACGGGGCAAATTCCATCCTGACCGAGGAAAATTTGAATCTAGTAACGGATGTCAATGAGCTGAAGACACCGTTGGGTGAGATCAAAAGCAGGTTGTTAAAAGGGGGTGTATTCCCGGGGTGTGACGAATTTTGCTTGGATTGTTGGATACAGACAGAGGGTTGTAACAATTTGAAACAGGGTATTCAGGCTTTGATGAATGAAGGAACGTTGCAGTTTGATAGAACCGCGATTGAAGAGCCTGTAGAGGCATTGTGTGAGGAGCGGAACGATGTTGCGACGGTGACAATTCCGATAAAAACAATAACAATAACGGCACCCGCCAGGCGGCCGACAATCATTATTACCAAAGCAGGACCGATTCCTTTTGAGAGTACTAAAGCAGTGCCATGGACTTACGGGTTAGAGGTTTATTGTGACAGTGAGAGAATTGAAGTAAATAAACAACCAGCTGGGGTTGTAGATAATGTTGTTGGAACAGGAGGTATGACCAGAAGTGGGAGAATCTTCACATCGCCTGAGGTAGAGGCAGAAAGGTCAGCCAAGGGGAAAGCCAAGGTAGACGAGTGTGGCCCCTCGCATATAAAGGAAAAGGAAACATCGCTTAAAGATGTGGAAGAGTTTATGAGGCTCATCCATAAAAGTGATTACAAAATTTTGGAGCACCTCCAGCAAACGCCATCAAAGATCTTGATCTTGTCACTGTTATTATGTTCCGAGGCCCATCGGAACGCTTTGCTTAAGATCTTAGACACGTCATTCGTTCCTCAAGACATTTCGGTTAATCAGTTAGAAGGAGTGATGGCGCATGTTAATGCAGGGCACAGTTTGGGCTTTACCGATTTTGATTTGACTCCAAGAGGGAGAGAGCATAATATGGCGATGCACGTCTCAGTTGAATGCAGGGGCACGGTCATGTCCCATGTGCTGGTGGATACAGGGTCTTCCTTGAATGTGCTTCCGAAGAAAGCAATGATGAAATTGGATATCAGGGGGATTCTCTGCACGCCTAGTGACTTGGTGGTCAGGGCATTTGATGGTACGCGGAGGTCAGTTTTCGGATCGATAACATTACCATTGCAAGTGGGCCGGAAATTTTTGAAACGGAGTTCTATATAATGGACATCCAGCCAGCGTATAGTTGCCTTCTGGGACGCCCATGGATCCATGCTGCCGGGGCAGTCACATTCACGTTGCACCAAAAGTTGAAGTATATGGTGGGGGATAGTGTCGTCACTGTTTGTGGAGAGGAAGATATTCTGGTTAGCCATTTATCTTCGTTCAAATATGTTGAGGTCGACGGCGAAATACATGAAACACCCTGTCAAGCCTTCGAGGGGTTGCGAATTAAGGACAAAGCTCCGGTGCCAAGTAAGATATCAGATGTGGCGGTGTCATCTTACAAAGAGGCTCAAGCTCTAGTGCAGACAGGCAAAACCAAGGGCTGGGGGCAGGTATTGGAGATTCCCGTGAAGAATGACAAGTTCGGGCTTGGATATCATCCTTCGTCATCAGCATCCTCTTCAGGAACGCCCAAGGTCAGAGGGCCGATAACCATCACACCAAATGGGGTGAGCTTCGAGACTATCAATGCTGTTTCCGATTCTGAAGAAGGAGATAGCGACTGTGATATGAACGCGTGGATCAAGCCAGGCGTGCCAGGACAAAGTCTCTGCAATTGGTCTATCCAGGAAACTGTTCCTGTGACAACTAAACAGTAATGACTTGTTTTCTTAATTGTTGAATAATCATGTGCCCTACCCGGGGCATAGTGATTTTGCTTAGGGTCATTTGGTTATGTACATTACATCGTTTAATCATGAATAAAGGCGTTTTTTCATATACAAATGTTGTGATCCCTGTTTTTCCTTTTTTTTATCTTTTACAATAAAATGGCAATGTGGTTATTTGCTTTGTACACGTTTTGAAGCATTTAACCATTCCCTTTGCAGGATTACTATTTCAGATGACATCTATGAACCGCCTATGACTCATTTCGACTTCGAGCACCCGGTATTTCAGGCTGAGGAAGAGATTGTCGAAGATGGCGACGTACCAGAAGAGTTGACCTGGTTATTGAAACAAGAAGAAAGAATCATTCTGCCTCATGAGGAAGTCATTGAAATTATCAATTTAGGGTTGGAAGGGGTTGAGAAAAACATTCGTATAGGGGTTGCGCTGCAGAGCGGCATCAAGCAAAAGTTGGTTGAGATGCTCAAAGAGTACAGTGATATTTTTGCTTGGTCGTACGAGGATATGCCTGGATTGGATACAGATATGGTTGTTCACCGTCTGCCGCTACGAGAGGAATGTCCGCCTGTTAAGAAGAAGCTCCGAAGAACTAGACCGGACATGGCTGTGAAGATTAAGGAGGAAGTTCAAAAACAGTGGGATGCTGGTTTCCTAGCTGTTACAAAATATCCCTCATGGGTCGCTAATATTGTGCCAGTACCGAAGAAAGACGGTAAGGTGCGAATGTGTGTAGACTACCGTGATTTGAACAAAGCGAGCCCGAAAGACGACTTTCCACTTCCTCACATTGATGTGCTGGTTGATAACACTGCTCAATTCTCCGTATTCTCTTTCATGGATGGCTTCTCGGGCTATAATCAGATCCAAATGGCGCCAGAAGACATGGAGAAGACTACTTTCATTACTCCCTGGGGAACATTTTGTTATAAAGTGACGCCCTTCGGATTAAAGAATGCTGGCGCAACATATCAACGTGCTATGACGACTCTCTTTCATGACATGATGCATAAAGAGATTGAGGTTTATGTTGATGATATGATTGCCAAATCCCAGACGGAGGAAGAGCATTTGGTTAATCTGATGAAATTGTTCAAGAGGCTTAGGAAGTTCAGGCTGAGACTGAACCCTAACAAGTGCCCCTTCGGGGTGAGGTCGGGTAAACTACTGGGGTTTATTGTGAACGAAAAAGGAATAGAGGTTGATCCTGCGAAAATAAAAGCAATACAAGAAATGCCAACGCCTAAAATAGAAAAAGAAGTGCGCGGGTTTTTAGGGAGGTTGAACTACATCGCCCGGTTCATATCTCACTTAACCGCAACATGCGAACCGATATTCAAGTTGTTGAAAAAGGACCAGGTTGTGACCTGGAATGAAAATTGTCAAAAGGCGTTCGACAAAATAAAACAATACTTGCAGGAACCTCCGGTGTTGATACCCCCAGTGGCCGGGAGACCCTTGATTATGTATTTGACGGTTCTTGAGGAAAGTATGGGTTGTGTTCTCGGTCAACACGACGAGACTGGGCGTAAAGAGCATGCAATCTACTATTTGAGTAAAAAGTTCACAGACTGTGAGTCTCGATATTCAATGCTCGAGAAAACGTGTTGTGCGCTAGCCTGGGTCGCCAAACGTTTGAGGCAATACATGCTAAATCATACAAATCTGCTAATTTCAAAGATGGATCCAATCAAATACGTGTTTGAGAAGCAAGCACTCTCCGGAAGAATTGCCCGATGGCAGATGGTGTTAACCGAATATGATATCCAGTATGTCTCGCAAAAGACTATTAAAGGTAGTGTTTTGTCAGAGTACCTTGCGGAGCAGCCTGTGGAGGACTACCAATCGATGAGGTTTGATTTTCCTGACGAGGATATCATGTACCTGAAAGTGAAAGATTGTGAAGAACCGTTGTCGGATGAAGGACCAGAATTGGGTTCCAAATGGCAGTTAATATTTGATGGAGCTGTGAATTCCTATGGTAGCGGAATAGGGGCAATCATTACTACTCCTCGTGGGTCGCACATCCCATTTACTTCTCGATTGACCTTTCTGGTTACCAATAATGAAGCTGAATATGAAGCTTGTATTATGGGTCTTGAAGAAGCTATTGATTTGCAAATCAAACATCTGGATGTATACGGAGACTCAGCTCTGGTGGTGAATCAGATAAAAGGAGAATGGGAGACACGGCAGCCCAATTTGATACCCTATATGAATTATGCAAGGAGATTGTTTCCTTTCTTTGACAAAGTGGAATTGCATCATGTGCCGCGGGCAGAAAATCAAATGGCTGACGCCCTGGCGACATTGTCTTCCATGTATAAAGTTAACTTCTGGAACGAGGCTCCTCGGATTGTTATCTCTCGGCTTGATAGGCCAGCATTCATATTTGCTATTGACGAAGCATTTGATGATAAACCCTGGTATTTTGACATCCAGAATTTCCTGAAGAATAAGGAGTATCCGGCTGGGGCATCCAGTCGCGATCAGAAGACTCTCAGGAGATTGGCTGGTAATTTCTATCTGAATCCGGACGGTGTTCTATACAAAAGAAATCATGACCTGGTGTTGCTACGCTGCGTAGACGAGAAAGAGACAAAGTTGCTCATGGAAGAGATACATGAGGGTACATTTGGTACACATGCTGGTGGGCATGCTATGAAGAGAAAACTGTTGCGAGCAGGTTATTTCTAGCTAACTATGGAAACAGACTGTTTCAAGTTTGCAAAGAGGTGTCATAAATGTCAAATTTATGCGAACAAGGTCCATGTACCCCCAAGTCCTCTGAATGTGATGTCATCACCATGGCCGTTCTCGATGTGGGGAATTGATATGATTGGAAAGATCGAGCCTACGGCATCAAACAGACACCGGTTCATCTTGGTGGCAATCGATTACTTCACCAAGTGGGTGGAAGCAGCATCATATGCCAATGTCACCAAACAAGTGGTCGCCAGATTTATCAAGGGGGATATTATCTGCAGATATGGAATCCCTGAGAGGATTATCACCGACAACGGTTCGAATTTGAATAACAAGATGATGAAAGAGTTGTGTCAGAATTTTAAGATTGAGCATCACAATTCTTCTCCTTACCGACCCAAGATGAATGGCGCTGTTGAAGCGGCCAATAAGAACATAAAGAAGATTGTTCAGAAGATGGTTGTGACGTATAAGGATTGGCACGAGATGCTACCTTTCATTTTGCACGGTTATCGTACGACGGTACGCACATCAACCGGGACAACCCCTTTTTCATTGGTATACGGAATGGAGGCAGTGTTACCTTTGGAAGTTGAGATTCCTTCCTTAAGGGTTTTACGAGATGTTCAACTTGATGAGGCAGAATGGGTTAAAGATAGGTTGAATCAGCTGAGTTTAATGGATGAGAAGAGGCTAGCTTCTCTCGCATACGGTCGGTTGTATCAGAGTCGGGTGAAGAAAGCATATGATAAGAAGATATGTCCGCGAAGCTTTCAGACGGGCGACCTTGTGCTAAAGAGAATTCTCCCGCCACAAACAGATCACAGGGGCAAGTGGACCCCTAATTACGAAGGGCCCTATGTTGTCAGAAAAGTCTTCTCTGGAGGAGCCTTGTTACTATCTACCATGGATGGTGAAGACTTTACGTCGCCTGTGAATTCGGACGTAGTTAAAAAATACTTTGCTTAAAATTGACCCGCTGGACAGAAAAAAAGAGAGTCCAGGAAAAAATGGGGCATCCTGGCGAACCAAAAACAGAATAAAAGGTTCGGGCAAAAGTTAGGGATAAAATTGAAAAGATGTACACCCGCGAAGTCGAAAACCTGCATTGGGCGACTTCGGCAAAAAAGGGTATCCCGGTGAATTGAAAACCCGCAAAGGGCGGTTCACGCAAAAGTTAGGGATTGGAAAAAAGCAAATGACTGCGTTCTGAATTTGATACCGGCATTGCTTAGTGGTTTAGGAGCACCTGAGGATTCATTATTCGACACAATCTCTTCCGAAAACTGAATACTGGGAAAGCGCCAGAGTCAGGCGAGTCATAGGAGGATCAGCTCACGATGTTTGTCTGCACCACGTTGCCGACATGTGTACAAATTCGAGTTGTATTTGTATTTTTATGCTTTTTGTACATATATGTATGTGTGTGCGTAACTTCCTCTTTTCAGGAGTTGCATCCGATGTACAAAAACTTCGCCTATTCAGAGGCCTGTTATTAATAAAACATGTTATTCAGTATTTGATGATTGTACTTTACTGTTTTGTATGTGGAAAACGCCCATGTTCCGATGAACTTGCATGTGCATAATTTTGTTGGCCCTTGCCAATAATTGATAAAACTTCGAATTGACTGAAGTAATGTCACAGACACTAACCCGATAAGATTTGGTTGTATAGATTTGTCTGGTCTCGTTTGTGTTTCGCAGGGTCCTCACCTTTGAAGCGGACAATCAGAAACTTGTGGCCCCCAGCCGGAGATTCGTGTTGAAAGACTTGATTTTGTTCGACGCCAATCCCCACGCAGGACGCACCTCATCCCCAGAGGTTGAGATGGTGTTACCCCTTACCGAAGAGATCAATTCCCCCAGCTAGTCGCAGTTTATCCCCAGAGGATATCCCCAGCCAGTCAAAATTATTATCCCCTGCAGAGGTTGCACTCCCCAGAGAGTCGAGTATGTGAATCCCCAACTGGAAGAATTCCCGCAATATTTAACCAAGTCATAGTTGGTTCAGAGGGATTATCCTCGGTGGAATGATAGCTCTGAGTTTGTAAGCTGTGCCCAGACAGTGTGTTTCCCCGGAAGGTTCATGTTTCCTTGACCGAGTCGCTTCTTCCCCAGCTGAGTTGCTCTCCCCAGCCGAAGATGTTCTTTCCTCCCAGTGGATATCGAAGTTTAATCTCTCCCCGGTGGAGTTGGTTGTATGTCCGGCATTTATTTTTCCGAAGGACTTTATGATACCAGTCCATCCCCAACATGGTGGTATTTGCTCTCAACAGCCGTGTTGATGAAGCAAGCTTGTCAGAGTTTCCCCAGCAGCTTGAGCCTGCATTTGCATTTGCATATAGTGTCATATTTGCATCTACCCGAAAACGCGTAGCATATCCGTGTTGTACGGAGCATTACGCCATTGTCAAACATGCGCATTTTGAAACATAAGCCAGGTTGGTTAACCTTTGGTTTTCAAGTGCTGTTTCCCTTGCAGGTGGAGGGAGCTCTTGCTCAGATCAATTACCAGGTATTCAAGGTCTCGGCATGAGACATGTGATGATAATGTTCGTCTTGTCATTATTCCCCACAGAGTTGTTTGGTTAAGTTTCTCTTACCCCTCCCGCGGAGTATTTTTTTCAAGATTGTTGTTTTCGTGAATCAATTTTTGGAAGTTGCCGCCTATGTCGAAGTAGGTGTCTGGCAGTGTGATTTCAGAAAGTCCCCAGTAGAGTCCTTTTCAAATTTGTTGTCGTGCCGGCGCTAAAAGTTGGAAGACTGGACTCGTATTGTGTTGCCCATGCGATTGATGGAGTTGGCTGCTGCAAAGATAGGCAGGGAAGTTGTATCAGAGTATTACCCGTAGCGATGGCGGTGTTATTTTCCTGTAGTAGTGACAGAGTATTACCCGTAGCGATGGCGGTGTTATTTTCCTGTAGTGGTGACAGAGTATTACCCGTAGCGATGGCGGTGTTATTTTCCTGTAGTGATGACAGAGTATTACCCGTAGCGGTGGCGGTGTTTTCCTGTAGTGGTGACAGAGTATTACCCGTAGCGATGGCGGTGTTATTTTCCTGTAGTGGTGACAGAGTATTACCCGTAGCGATGGCGGTGTTATTTTCCTGTAGTGATGACAGAGTATTACCCGTAGCAGTGGCGGTGTTATTTTCCTGTAGTGGTGACAGAGTATTACCCGTAGCGATGGCGGTGTTATTTTCCTGTAGTGATGACAGAGTATTACCCGTAGCGGTGGCGGTGTTATTTACCCGTAGCGGTGGCGGTGTTATTTCCCGTAGCGGTGGCGGAGTTATTACCCGTAGCGATGGCGGTGTTATTTCCCGTAGTGGTGGCGGAGTTATTTTCCTGTATCATGGACAGAGTCATGTTTTGTTGACAGAAGTACTTCCCCAGTGAAGTCGTCCAGGTTATTCTTATATTGACAAGTTTGGTGCTGCACAGGCGGTTAGTGTTGAAATCAGATCTATATCAGGTAGTTGATCAGTTGTTACTGTAATGATCAGGTTCAATTGATGGATGGGGTTCCCCAAGCAGTGGTGCAGTTTATTTCTGCAGTTGGCAAATTTCCGGGTTTTATTAGTATTCAACCGTCTCGTACCTCGAATGTTTGAAGGTCGTTCGCTCTTCACCCAGTCGGGTCCAAGCCGTTTGAATAGGGGCAGCTGTTGCACCCTAAAATTTGCACAACCTATTTCACCTGGTTTATGTTTCAATTGCATAGTCAACCATGTGCATAGTCTAATCAGTTGCATAGCATAGCATAACAAGTCATCCTACAGGGGATCAAGTGCCATTCTTATCAAAAGAGACACATCAAGGGGTTTTTATTCAAGCTCAAGACCATCCAAGTCATCAAAGACAGGCTTGAAGCTTCGAGAAGTTTGAGGGTCAACCAGTGGATTTCTCTCCTAATTTAAGGTATATTGAGTATCATCAAGGGAGTATGAACTACAAATTGAGGGTATGGAATGTTCACGAAGATCATGGAAGACCTAGAGGGTCATAGTGAAGATGAGACAAGTCATTGATTCAAGTACAAGAGCCACAGTTGAAGTGCAGTCAACTAGGGTTTCATCTGGGTCAACCCTAGGTCAACTGAGTGAGTGAAGAGCATCAAGGCTTAGTTGAAGGATGTGGGATTCATGAATTGATATTTGGATATATGTGTGGTGTTGTGCCAAAGAGAAATCAAAAGGAATCAAGAAGAAGAGGAGTTACCAAATTAGTGTTTCAATGTAAAATCCCCTAATTTAGGCCTCACTTCCAAGCCAGATAAGTCAAAATGAAAGCTTCAAATGAATTCTTGGTCAACATGAAACTTGTAGATCTTCTCAATATCTTTAATTTGAGTACTAGAAGTCTTCAAGAAGATTTGTAGAACTCAAGTTATGATTCTTGCAACTTATGGGTCCCCAGAGGACATTGAAATTTATCTGTGAAAGTCACTTGACTTCCAAGCAACTTTTGCCCATGAAGGAGTTTTCAAATGGATTCTTGGCCAACATCAGAGTTGTATATCTTGATCTTTGATTTAATTTGAGTACTAGAAGTCCTCAAGAGGATTTGTAGAACTCAAGTTATGATCTTGGCAATCCAGGGGTATTTTGGGTATTGATGATTACAGGTCATTTTTCAACATAGGTCCAAATCTCCATCTTCCACTCCTCAAATGGAAAAATGTTCAACATGAGATGTGTTCAAAATGATGTTTTTAGGCTAGATAAGAGGTCATGAGAGTTTGGAATGGCTTGCTTCACAAAGTCACCAAAATGGCCTAAAATGAAGGTGAATTTTAAATGAATCAAAGTTGAAAATTGGGGTTTTTGGTCTACAAATCCAAACCAAGCCATATGACATACCAATTTGATTGTAAAATGCATTTTGAGAACATTGAAATTGCCACAATTTTGAATTGAGGGTTATTTCAATGACATGCTTTGTAAATGGGCTACTTGCATCATAAGTAACAATGGCCAAACCAATCTTCAAGGCAAATGTAAGGCTACATTCCATCCTAACACATCTAATATCTCATTAGAAGACAATTTGGATCAGAATTGAGTGCAAATACAAGCTGCTATCATGAGTTGGTATGAATATAGCATGACATGAGATTTCATGACATGAGATGGTGAATTTCTCATTGGATCAATCTATAACTTTCTAGGGCCTTCAAACACATTCTATATATACTTGTGAAGTGATGCAGAGCTAGAGTTGGAGAGAATTGTGAGAGATTGGAGAGATTTCATTTTGAAACTTCCATTTGCAAAACAGAATTCAGTTACAAGTTTCAACCACATTCAATCCATTCTTTTGATCTCAGAACCTTGATCAAGCATATGTGAGTGATTCCAGATGGATAATTGAGCAAGATTGGTGAAGAATCGTGTGATAGCCTTTGGAATTTTTCATCTGTAACTCAAGATCGAGTTCAAGGATTCAAGTCATTTCAATCAAGTTTGTTGCATACAGAAGCTTGGTTATACTCCATTGAAGGTGTCTGGAACTTATTGAAGCTTATCTTGAAGCTTTGATCACTCTGTTCATCTCAAATTTGCAGGTATGAAAACTTCACTCCGTGGCTTGAGTTAGGTAGTTTCAATCGGTTATGAATAGCTAGATTCAATGTAGATGATCATATGGAGCTTTCTGGTAGCATTAGGGTTGATTTAGAGACAATTAAGTGAGTGACTCAATTTCTGTTCATGCTTGTATCTTCGTGTTCTTGGTGTTAGAATCCTAGTTTGATAGCTAGAATTGATCAGGGTGAAGTGGTGAAGAGTTTAGGCCACTCAATTTTAAGTTTGGTGAGATTTCATTCTTGAGTGATTTCTGATGATCCAATCGTGTTTTGAGGAGGAAGATGTTTCAGTGATTTTGATTACCATGATTGAATTGCTGGTGAAAAATGGAGTGAGTTAGGGTTTTCATTTGTGATTTTTGATGAAGATTTGAGGGAGCACGATTTGGAGAAGATGAAGTTCATACCTCTGTTCATCCATGGCTTTTCCCTCCAGAATCATTCAAAGGTTGAAGACAACCTGACCACCCTTAGATCTTAGGAAGACCTTTGACCCAATCCACATCCAACGGCCACGCGTGATTCAAAATTTGTGAAGGAATTCTGAGTGATCTAAAACGCACCGTATTACTTAAATTGCCAGCTTGGGCTTAAGTGAGAATTTGTTATCCACACCCCTATTAGCAAGCCCAATGAGAAATACACGCAGTTTCATTGCTATTTGCCACATAACTTTTCCATTTTTCTGTACATTTTCATTTTTATTTTCTGAATGATATTGGGCCTAGCGCGCTTTCCTATTAGCACCCCCCTCTGGGCCCAATTGATGATCTGAACTGTTTTTAATTGCTATTGGGCACGCTCATTTTTCCTTTTTCTCATATTTTCTCATTTATTTTAAGTTCTTTAAAAAAAATCACAATAAATTGAAAACATAATATTTTTAGATGGGAGTTTTTCCCCATTTTCATCAAGACAACAAGAAAATTATAAAAGAATAAAATTGGCATTTCATTCATTTTTCATTTTTTGGTTTATTTTTTACTTTTAATTGCATTTATTGCATTTTCACTTGATATATCCAACTTTCTGAATTTAGTATGATCATTTGACTTTGATTTTTGATGTAATTCTTTTTGCTATGGTTAGTATATAGTATTAGGTTCCCCCTGGAATTTTATCACATTTTTTTGATTTAATTTTAGTTAGTTTTGAGCATCAACACATAGTTTTGGGGTTTTTAGTTTGATTTAGGCCTTGGGGTTTATGTGGGGTATAGGGTACATAATTAGGGTTCCTTAGAAATTAATCTAGGATTTTATGATGAGTTTTTCTATTTTATTTGAGTTTTGCAAGTTGGTTGATGTTAATATGTCCCCTCTTGGGATATTGTTTGGTTTGATGGGTTTTGGGCCTGTCCTTTGGGTGTGGGGGCTTGTGCTTGGCTTGTGGAGCTAGTGAAGACTTTGAGGATGATTGTAGACAAATAATGATGCTTGGTGCTTGAAGATTGCTTTTGAAGGCTTAGGAGATAGGAGATATAGGGAAAGCTCTAGAGTAGACTGATTTCTTCTGTCAAACATAGAGAGCTTCTTGTGCCTCTATTCCATCCTATGACACAAGGTCCCCTAAAAGAGTTCCATCTCTCCTTAGGAGGGATTTAGAGCATAATTTGATTGGGTAGAACCTTGAGGATACCTCTCCCTTGATATGATAAGATCTTAGTGATTTCCCTGGGTTATCATTAAGCCTCTTAACATCCCAACTTCCCCTATTAGTTAATCCTCTCTTGTGGGTGTTTGCTAAAGCTGAAGATTCTTGGAGATAAGAGCTTACCTGAAGTTTGAATATCATTGGAAAGTGAAGATGGAAGCTTTCTTGAAGTGGTCACTGTCAACCTTGTGTTGTTAATCATCTGTAGCTGCCAGAGCTGGTGTTGTTTGAGTTGCTTGCTGTATGAGCTGTTGTTGCTGCCTGAGCTGGTGTTGGGTGTGGTTTTCTTTGCTGTATGGTTTATTGATTTTCCCTTAGGTTTGAAGTGAAGTAGTTTCACTTTGCCTATTGTCTTCCCTGGTTCGAGGTTGAGTGGGACTCTCTTGCCTCGCTTGTTTTGCTGCATCTCGTGCCTATTTACTGTTTTACTGTATATATGTTGTTTCTTTTCCGCTTATCCCCTAGGATCTCTGTTTCTGTCTGTGCAAGAGAGAAATATGACAGACATTAGGTTGTAATCCATGCGTGACAACATTAGGATAGTTTTGATTCCCTTTTCAAACCCTAGGTTGTTAGAGCTTCTTTCTTTCTATCTCAGAACAATTCAAAATACAGTAATAAGGATAATCGAGGTCGTACGCTACGAGCCTTAAGCTATTTGAGAAAGGTTGCTGGAGGGTCACTCTTCAGTAATCTGATTACTTAGTGTGTTACCCTTAGGGTGACATACGACGTAGTCACTCTCAATCATAGTCTCTAGTGCGTCAGAGATTGCAAACATCACAAAAAAACAGTTCTTGCGTAAAAGACTGAAAACAAACATCAAAGTGTCATTTTTGTCCGCTTGGACTCTTAATCAGGAAAAACCCTTTCATAAGGAGGTAAAAACATTCAGACAAGCTTGTGTCTTCCGTGGCCCGAACTACGTTTGCTCTGATCTTTCATGCTGTATGGAAGTACGTAGGCATAGGATGTGATATCCTAGCGAGCAATCTTCCCATCCTTCCCGTAGGTAGGCGAACTACGTTGACTCTGATTTCTCATTCCATACGGGAATACGTAGGCATAAAGTGCGATACTTCGCCGAGTCATTTTATTTTCTTTTAACCCCAGACCTATAGAATAGATAGAATAACAACCCATACTAAAAAACAAGCGTGGATCCCGTCGAGTACGACGGACGTGAAGGGTGCTAATACCTTCCCCTTGTGTAACCGACTCCCGAACCCAGGATTTGGTTGCGACGACCATTCCTTTCTCGTCTTTGCGTTAGGTTTACTTCGAGCGTTTCCTTTCCTTCCTTTGGGATAAATAACGCACGATGGCGACTCTTCTGTTCAGCCGGCGCCGATTTTCGCAGTAGCGACACATACCATTTGTTACCCAAAATGGGCAAGCATGAACTCTTGATTTCAAGCCATTTTGAATTTTTATGCCATATGAGGCAACCATTCAAAATACATGACATACTCATTTTCAATCCTCCAAACCACACCTATTTATTTTCTCACCCCCATTTGACAAGAAGAAGTGAGTGGAATGAGTAGCAAATCCCAAAACACGTGTGTACCATCATTTTTGGCATTTTTGGCAAGTTCATGAAATCACAAGAATTTGCCATCATGGGCCTATCAAAACTCCTCAAAGCCTTCATATTTAAACCATAGAGAAACCCTAACGTTAGGGCATGAGTGGATAGCTGCAAAAAGAGTGGTTTTTATCAAAAATTTCACAAGATTTCTCTCTCTTCGAATTCCATTTTTATATGGTTTTTCCTTTCATATTTTGCACATTTCTCAATCACTGAAGTATAAGGAGGAGATTGAAAGCTTTAGGTTGAAGCTTAAGCATTGTTTGAAGGACCAACGGAGTTGCTCCGTTAGGTAAATTTTCATCCTCTGAAACTCTCATTATAGGCATCAATATAGGTCCATACTGGTTGCATCTGAAGCCCTACCATGTGTAGGCAATGTTTGTGTGCTTATTGTCTCTGTTTAATCCATTTTCAGTTTTTGTACCAAATTTTAGTGCTTTGATTTCACCATGTTAGATGGGGATTTATGAAAAACTAATGGCATATTTGTGTTCTACGTGAAAAATCCCTTAAAACCATGTCTTGGGTTTTCATTTTTATGTTGTTTTCCAGTCAACACCAGTGAAGCTCACTGGAGAAGACGGCTGGAGCTAGGGCTCCGGCGTCTGAGGTCAAATGCTGAGGTGTTTGGTGACTGGGTTTGACTTGGCTGGTGTGGTGCGTTGAAATCTGATGTGTCTTGACACATAGATTAATGAAACAGTGTGTTTCATTTTATTCTGAGTTTTGTTTGATTTTTGGATTAGGCTCAGACACTTTTGATATTCACACACCCCTAAAGGGGCCCATTTGCACGCTTCAAGCGATTTCAGTTCATTGGAATTTTGCTTTTACACCTCCCTTTCATTTCTTTTTATTTAATTTTTATTTCTTTTCTATTTTCATTTTAATTCCATTTTAAAATTGTTTTAATCATCATAAAAATCAACAAAAAATACCTTTTGTTTAATTAATGTCTTGAGATATTTTTCAATATTTTTCATTTATTTTTCATTTATTTTTATTATTTTTAATCAATTTATTTTGTGAAGTGGTTTTATGGTTGGTTCTATTGATTTAGGCTTGAAGTTTGACTACAATTAATTATCCCCTTTGACCAATTTTCCTCTCACACTTGGGTATTTGATCGAGGATTATTTGAGGGCTAGTTTTAGGTCTTGATGATCACTTCTTTATTGTTTTCCACTTGACTTTATTTGACCCTCGATGCATAGTCGACAAGTTGAGTACCTTACTTTGTTTGACATGATTGGTGATGCTTTGATGCATTTCATGCCATGATATTTTGCACACTAATTTTGGATGGAATTAATTTGAGTTTGGTATTTTTATTTGGATTTTATTTGAACTTATTTCTCTTTTTGGTTGATGCTTCAAAACTTCGTTGTTTTAACTATGTGTGAGCGTGCATGTCTTGACCTAGTTTTGGGATATGATCTTGTGTGGTCCCTTGAGGGCTTCTTGAGACTTGTTAGCTCTTGTTGACATGTCTGAGATTCCGATCTCCATGATTAGAGGTCCATTGAGTGTTTGTTCCATCTCACATGCCTTGTATGATCTTGTTTTCCACTTGTGTTTGAATTGTGAGATGTTTTCTTGGACTTTGGTCCTCCTATTTGAGTGTGGTCCTTCTTGACTTTGTTTGATAAATTGAGTTTGAATTTTATGCACATCATTTGACTTTGCTTCTGATCTTGTTGATTGTATGCTTGGTATTGTTTATTTTTGTGGCATATGTCTTACTTTGAGAATGACTTAAGTGTTTGAACTTGTTTTGAAGTGTTTGGATGTTTTCTTTTGAAGGACCATGGGAATGTTTAACTTTGATGATCATGATGTACTTGCTGCCCCAATCCATTCCTTTCCCCATTTCTTTGATTGTGGTTCAATGTTTAGCATCTTTCTTATTAATTTGTTTGAGGCATGTGATGTTGTGTATCTTGCCTTGTTTTCCTTTATGTTTCAAACTCCCATCTTGTTAATTTGGCTATGACTTGTGTGTGTCATTGATGTATGTCTCATGTTTGCATGTTCATTGTTCGTTTGTGTGTTTGTCTCTCATCTCATTTCATCTTTCATGACTTGTTAAAGTCTTTCTTTCTACCTTCATTAGTGATTGATTAGTGATGTGTTTACTTGTATTTGTTCACATGATCCCTTAGGATTCCTAGTCCCTCTGTTTAATATGGGAGGAGGAGATACATTAGGCTTTCAATCCTTTGTATGATAACATTAGGTAGTACCCTTTATCCCAACTTTAGGACCACTTTACACGACAACATTAGGGTTCTCAGTCCGCTTTAGTGTCCTTGTGTCTTCTTTTCTCCTCTCAAACCCCTCTAAAACACTTAATAAAGAATGACAAGTGTTGTGCGCTATGAGCCTTAAGTACATGAGGAATGATAAGTGGGGAGGTCTCTCTTCACTTGTCTAGAGTGTTTAGTGTATTCCCTTTGGGCGATATGTAACACATTCGCTCTTGTGTCATAGTCTTTAGTGCAACATGAGTCTCAAATCAATTTAATCCACTTCTTCTAAAACCCAAAAAAATTCAAACCTTTTCATCCTTCAAATTGATTTCTGATGATCCAATCGTGTTTTGAGGAGGAAGATGTTTCAGTGATTTTGATTACCATGATTGAATTGCTGGTGAAAAATGGAGTGAGTTAGGGTTTTCATTTTTGATTTTTGATGAAGATTTGAGGGAGCACGATTTGGAGAAGATGAAGTTCATACCTCTGTTCATCCATGGCTTTTCCCCCCAGAATCATTCAAAGGTTGAAGACAACCTGACCACCCTTAGATCTTAGGAAGACCTTTGACCCAATCCACATCCAACGGCCACGCGTGATTCAAAATTTGTGAAGGAATTCTGAGTGATCTAAAACGCACCGTATTACTTAAATTGCCAGCTTGGGCTTAAGTGAGAATCTGTTATCCACACCCCTATTAGCAAGCCCAATGAGAAATACACGCGGTTTCATTGCTATTTGCCACATAACTTTTCCATTTTTCTGTATATTTTCATTTTTATTTTCTGAATGATATTGGGCCTAGCGCGCTTTCCTATTAGCACCCCCCCCCCCCTCTGGGCCCAATTGATGATCTGAACTGTTTTTAATTGCTATTGGGTACGCTCATTTTTCCTTTTTCTCATATTTTCTCATTTATTTTAAGTTCTTTAAAAAAAATCACAATAAATTGAAAACATAATATTTTTAGATGGGAGTTTTTTCCCCATTTTCATTAAGACATCAAGAAAATTATAAAAGAATAAAATTGGCATTTCATTCATTTTTCATTTTTTGGTTTATTTTTTACTTTTAATTGCATTTATTGCATTTTCACTTGATATATCCAACTTTCTGAATTTAGTATGATCATTTGACTTTGATTTTTGATGTAATTCTTTTTGCTATAGTTAGTATATAGTATTAGGTTCCCCCTGGAATTTTATCACATTTTCTTGATTTAATTTTAGTTAGTTTTGAGCATCAAACTTTAGTGTGCTAGAATTAGGGTTTCAACTTGACATAGGTGCATTTCAACACATAGTTTTGGGGTTTTTAGTTTGATTTAGGCCTTGGGGTTTATGTGGGGTATAGGGTACATAGTTAGGGTCCCTTAGAAATTAATCTAGGATTTTATGATGAGGTTTTCCATTTTATTTGAGTTTTGCAAGTTGGTTGATGTTAATATGTCCCCTCTTGGGATATTGTTTGGTTTGACGGGTTTTGGGCCTGTCCTTTGGGTGTGGGGGCTTGTGCTTGGCTTGTGGAGCTAGTGAAGACTTTGAGGATGATTGTAGACAAATAATGATGCTTGGTGCTTGAATATTGCTTTTGAAGGCTTAGGAGATAGGAGATATAGGGAGAGCTCTAGAGTAGACTGATTTCTTCTGTCAAACATAGAGAGCTTCTTGTGCCTCTATTCCATCCTATGACACAAGGTCCCCTAAAAGAGTTCCATCTCTCCTTAGGAGGGATGTAGAGCATGCTTTGATTGGGTAGAACCTTGAGGATACCTCTCCCTTGCTATGATAAGATCTTAGTGATTTCCCTGGGTTATCATTAAGCCTCTTAACATCCCAACTTCCCCTATTAGTTAATCCTCTCTTGTGGGTGTTTGCTAAAGCTGAAGATTCTTGGAGATAAAAGCTTACCTGAAGTTTGAATATCATTGGAAAGTGAAGATGGAAGCTTGCTTGAAGTGGTCACTGTCAACCTTGTGTTGTTAATCATCTGTAGCTGCCAGAGTTGGTGTTGTTTGAGTTGCTTGCTGTATGAGCTGTTGTTGCTGCCTGAGCTGGTGTTGGGTGTGGTTTTCTTTGCTGTATGGTTTGTTGATTTTCCCTTAGGTTTGAAGTGAAGTAGTTTCACTTTGCCCATTGTCTTCCCCGGTTCGAGGTTGAGTGGGACTCTCTTGCCTCGCTTGTTTTGCTGCATCTCGTGCCTATTTACTGTTTTACTGTATATATGATGTTTCTTTTCCGCTTATCCCCTAGGATCTCTGTTTCTCTCTATGCAAGAGAGAAATATGACAGACATTAGGTTGTAATCCATGTGTGACAACATTAGGGTAGTTTTGATTCCCTTTTCAAACCCTAGGTTGTTAGAGCTTCTTTCTTTCTATCTCAGAACAATTCAAAATACAGTAATAAGGATAATCGAGGTCGTACGATACGAGCCTTAAGCTATTTGAGAAAGGTTGTTGGAGGGTCACTCTTCAGTAATCTGATTACTTAGTGTGTTACCCTTAGGGTGACATACGACGTAGTCACTCTCAATCATAGTCTCTAGTGCGTCAGAGATTGCAAACATCACAAAAAAACAGTTCTTGCGTAAAAGACTAAAAACAAACATCAAAGTGTCATTTTTGTCCGCTTGGACTCTTAATCAGGAAAAACCCTTTCATAACGAGGTAAAAACATTCAGACAAGCTTGTGTCTTACGTGGCCCGAACTACGTTTGCTATGATCTTTCATGCAGTATGGAAGTATGTAGGCATAGGATCTGATATCCTAGCAAGCAATCTTCCCATCCTTCCCGTAGGTAGGCGAACTACGTTGACTCTGATTTCTCATTCCATACGGGAATACGTAGGCATAAAGTGTGATACTTCGTCGAGTCATTTTATTTTCTTTTAACCCCAGACCTGTAGAATGGATAGAATAACAATCCGTACTAAAAAACAAGCGTGGATCCCGTCGAGTACGACGGACGTGAGGGGTGCTAATACCTTCCCCTTGCGTAACCGACTCCCGAACCCAGGATTTGGTTGCGACGACCATTCCTTTCTCGTCTTTGCGTTAGGTTTACTTCGAGCGTTTCCTTTCCATCCTTTGGGATAAATAACGCACGATGGCGACTCTTCTGTTCAGCCAACGCCGATTTTCGCAGTAGCGACACATACCATTTGTTATCCAAAATGGGCAAGCATGAACTCTTAATTTCAAGCCATTTTGAATTTTTATGCCATATGAGGTAACCATTCAAAATACATGACATGCTCATTTTCAATCCTCCAAACCACACCTATTTATTTTCTCACCCCCATTTGACAAGAAGAAGTGAGTGGAATGAGTAGCAAATCCCAAAACACGTGTGTACCATCATTTTTGGCATTTTTGGCAAGTTCATGAAATCACAAGAATTTGCCATCATGGGCCTATCAAAACTCCTCAAAGCCTTCATATTTAAACCATAGAGAAACCCTAACGTGAGGGCATGAGTGGATAGCTACAAAAAGAGTGGTTTTTATCAAAAATTTCACAAGATTTCTCTCTCTTCGAATTCCATTTCTATATGGTTTTTCCTTTCATATTTTGCACATTTCTCAATCACTGAAGTATAAGGAGGAGATTGGAAGCTTTAGGTTGAAGCTTAAGCATTGTTTGAAGGACCAACGGAGTTGCTCCGTTAGGTAAATTTTCATCCTCTGAAACTCTCATTATAGGCATCAATATAGGTCCATACTGGTTGCATCTGAAGCCCTACCATGTGTAGGCAATGTTTGTGTGCTTATTGTGTCTGTTTAATCCATTTTCAGTTTGTGTACCAAATTTTAGTGCTTTGATTTCACCATGTTAGATGGGGATTTATGAAAAACTAATGGCATATTTGTGTTCTACGTGAAAAATCCCTTAAAACCATGTCTTGGGTTTTCATTTTTATGTTGTTTTCTAGTCAACACCAGTGAAGCTCACTGGAGAAGACGGCCGGAGCTAGGGCTCCGTCGTCTGAGGTCAAATGCTGAGGTGTTTGGTGACTGGGTTTGACTTGGCTGGTGTGGCGCGTTGAAATCTGATGTGTCTTGACACATAGATTAATGAAACGGTGTGTTTCATTTTATTCTGAGTTTTGTTTGATTTTTGGACTAGGCTCAGACACTTTTGATATTCACACACCCCTTTTGGGGCCCATTTGCACGCTTCAAGCGATTTCAGTTCATTGGAATTTTGCTTTTACACCTCCCTTTCATTTCTTTTTATTTAATTTTTATTTCTTTTCTATTTTCATTTTAATTCCATTTTAAATAGTTTTAATCATCATAAAAATCAACAAAAAATACCTTTTATTTAATTAATGTCTTGAGATATTTTTCAATATTTTTCATTTATTTTTCATTTATTTTTATTATTTTTATTAAATTTATTTTGTGAAGTGGTTTTATGGTTGGTTCTATTGATTTAGGCTTGAAGTTTGACTACAATTAATTATCCCCTTTGACCAATTTTCCTCTCACACTTGGGTATTTGATCGAGGATTATTTGAGGGCTAGTTTTAGGTCTTGATGATCACTTCTTTATTGTTTTCCACTTGACTTTATTTGACCCTCGATGCATAGTCGACAAGTTGAGTACCTTACTTTGTTTGACATGATTGGTGATGCTTTGATGCATTTCATGCCATGATATTTTGCACACTAATTTTGGATGGAATTAATTTGAGTTTGGTATTTTTATTTGGATTTTATTTGAACTTATTTCTCTTTTTGGTTGATGCTTCAAAACTTCATTGTTTTAACTATGTGTGAGCGTGCATGTCTTGACCTAGTTTTGGGATATGATCTTGTGTGGTCCCTTGAGGGCTTCTTGAGACTTGTTAGCTCTTGTTGACATGTCTGAGATTCTGATCTCCATGATTAGAGGTCCATTGAGTGTTTGTTCCATCTCACATGCCTTGTATGATCTTGTTTTCCACTTGTGTTTGAATTGTGAGATGTTTTCTTGGACTTTGGTCCTCCTATTTGAGTGTGGTCCTTCTTGACTTTGTTTGATAAATTGAGTTTGAATTTTATGCACATCATTTGACTTTGCTTCTGATCTTGTTGATTGTATGCTTGGTATTGTTTATTTTTGTGGCATATGTCTTACTTTGAGAATGACTTAAGTGTTTGAACTTGTTTTGAAGTGTTTGGATGTTTTCTTTTGAAGGACCATGGGAATGTTTAACTTTGATGATCATGATGTACTTGCTGCCCCAATCCATTCCTTTCCCCATTTCTTTGATTGTGGTTCAATGTTTAGCATCTTTCTTATTAAGTTGTTTGAGGCATGTGATGTTGTGTATCTTGCCTTGTTTTCCTTTATGTTTCAAACTCCCATCTTGTTAATTTGGCTATGACTTGTGTGTGTCATTGATGTATGTCTCATGTTTGCATGTTCATTGTTCGTTTGTGTGTTTGTCTCTCATCTCATTTCATCTTTCATGACTTGTTAAAGTCTTTCTTTCTACCTTCATTAGTGATTGATTAGTGATGTGTTTACTTGTATTTGTTCACATGATCCCTTAGGATTCCTAGTCCCTCTGTTTAATATGGGAGGAGGAGATACATTAGGCTTTCAATCCTTTGTATGATAACATTAGGTAGTACCCTTTATCCCAACTTTAGGACCACTTTACACGACAACATTAGGGTTCTCAGTCCGCTTTAGTGTCCTTGTGTCTTCTTTTCTCCTCTCAAACCCCTCTAAAACACTTAATAAAGAATGACAAGTGTTGTGCGCTATGAGCCTTAAGTACATGAGGAATGATAAGTGGGGAGGTCTCTCTTCACTTGTCTAGAGTGTTTAGTGTATTCCCTTTGGGCGATATGTAACACATTCGCTCTTGTGTCATAGTCTTTAGTGCAACATGAGTCTCAAATCAATTCAATCCACTTCTTCTAAAACTCAAAAAAAATTCAAACCTTTTCATCCTTCAAATTGTTTCAAACCTCATTTTCAGAAAAGAGTACGTTGCTTTTCAATTCCACTGCAAACATGTATCGTCCCTAACTGCTGGAATAGAGATTTAACGTCACTCGTAAAAAACACCTTAACCAACCTCGTCCCGTAGTTTCCCAAACTACATTTTCTCTGATTTCTCATACCAGATGAGGATATGTAGGCACAAGACAACGATGTCTTGGCGAGCAACCTTCCCCCCATCACCCGTAGTTTCCCGAACTGCGTTGACTTTGACTTTCCCATTGCACGAGGAAATACATAGCCATAGGACGGCGATGTCTTATCGAGTATGTTCTTTCTCTTCACCCTTGTTTAGCAGTAGCCTTTTAGATAACTTTCACTCATAGAGTAGACAACAAGCGTGGATCCCGTTGAGTACAACAGACGTGATGGGTGCTCATACCTTCCCCTTGCGTAACCGACTCTCGAACCCAAGATTTGGTTGCGATGACCTTGTCTTTTCTCGTTCTTCAGGTTTTTTTCGATCGCTTCATTTCCCTCTCTTTGGGATAAATAACGTTCGGTGGCGACTCTTCTGTTTCTTTCCGCCGGCCCTTTTCGCAATTGCGACAGCTGGCGACTCTGCTGGGGACCTTGTTTCCCTATGCGAGTCAGTCCTAGCACTTGTCTGTTTTATGTTTTTGGGTGTGTATATTTGTGTGTATGTATATTGTATTTGCATGTTGATGCATTTTGCATTTTACTTTCCGCACTTGTTTGTTGTTATTATCATACTATTGCTGTGTTGTTGGGTAGGTTGTTCCATTGAGAGATAAGCCCAATACCTAGGCTTGAGTATACATCTAGCATTAGTGTGGAGAGTAGTGCGGGCTTTCATGTTTGGCGTGAAATAGCCCTCATGAAGTTTGCGTTCAGACGAGGTTTTCTTTGAAGACATCATGTCTTGTACGTCTCAGACAGTTGAAAGGATGTTGGGTCTGGAAATTAACGACTCTGGAGACCGTTCATTGGGAAGTCAGTTGAGGCCTCCTCGTTTGCCAAACCAGAAATGGTGAACGTATCATCATTTCTCGACTTAAGAGTCTGTGATGCTGACGACCTGTATAGGGTGTAATACCTTGTCAGAGATTAGGTCCCACTTGTGAGAGGGAAAGGTTATGCAGGAAAACTTGACCTTCAACCAACCCGGTTTTCTGGTTTTCTCATCAGTGCAGACTTTTGATCTTTGATACTATGGGTTTCTATCACTTCAATGCTTTAGTATTCTGGTATTCTAGTATTTTCTTGCCAAAGTAGAGTTCTGGTTCAACTCAGCCAGCAACGCAGCAGTCTTGATCCCTTGTTTACATATGCATTTTCATCTGCATTTTAACATTTGTATGTATTTATGATTTCAGGTTCCCTTTTTCCCATTGGTTCTAGTGATTTGATCCGCTGTCAACATGGAGCCTGGATTAAAAAGAACTATCACCTACAAGTTCCCGATGTCGGATTTAGGACCTTTATTTGGTCTCATTTCTGTGGTTGATCATGGTGTCATTGAAGACTTCAAAAGGGACTATGGGAAGATTTTGAGTTTTGTTCGTAAAACCTCAAGATATGAATTAGGAGCCATCCACACTTTGCTACAGTTCTATGATCCTCAATTACGCTATTTTGTTTTCCCTGGTTATGTATTAGTTCCTACTTTGGAGAAGTTTTCTTTTTTGGTGGGAGTCCCGGTCTTAGAAGAGATGCCTTTCTTTCATTCTGAGAAAGAACCTGACCTGACAAAGCTGGCCAACGCTCTTCATTTGAACAAATCTGAGTTAGATGGTAATATGGTTTGGAGAAATGAGGTTTCTGGTTTTCCATTGAATTTCTTGGTGGGCAAGGTGTTGCACCCCAAAATTTGCCCAACATTTCTCTACCTAGCTTGTGTTTCATTTCATTCACATTAGCATTATCATTTGCATTTCATTTTGACATGTATGCAGGAGATCAAGAGGTACGATTACCAATCAAAGGCTACACAAGAGTTTTAAGCTATCCAAGAAGGTTATTCAAGTTCCCAAGGGTTGATATCCTTGTCAGAGAAGTTAGATGATCCTCAGAAAGATTGGTTGAAACTAAGAAGGTGTGCCTCCTAACTTGAGAGTTGTGGAGAGCCCTCAGATGATTCTGAAGCCATGAGGATGGACTTGAGGTCTTGACAGAGCTCATGAGAAGTCTTGAAGATCAGTTTTAGGACTAGACAGGTCATTGTGCAAGATTAAGAAAGCCTCAGCCATGAGTGGTGCAATTAGGGTTTGACTGGGTCAACCCTAAGTCAACTGATGATTTGAAGAAGGTTGAGACCTAATTCAAAGGCCAGGTGATCATGGATTGATACATTGAGATTTTATAAGGATGATTCCAAGGTCAACTCATCATGATTGAAGAGTTTGAGAAGTTTCAAGCTAGGGTTTCTAAGGCTTGACAGTGTAAAATCCCCTAGTTTGATCCCTATCTTCCAGGCCATTTAACTCAAGATATGATCTTCATCTCATCTTTACCCCAACATTATTGTTGTAGGGAATAATATTAGCTTTAATTTGAGTGCTAGAAGTCCTTGATAGGATTTGTAGAACTCAAGTTATGACTTTGACAAGTTACAAGTCATCTGAGGCATGTGAATTTGGAGCTTGAAAGTTACCCAAATTGCATGGCACTTTTGCCCTAGAAGGATGATTCCTATGAACTTTTTGTCAACATGAATGTTGTTCCTTATCCTCTTAGCTTTCTAGAGATTACTAGAAGTCCTTGATAGGATTTGTATAACTCAAGTTATGGCTTTGACAAGTCAAGGGTATTTTGGACATTTGGTGATTATAGGTCATTTGTGATCATAGGCCATTTTCACCAACTTAGAGACCACAAATGAAGTTTTGTTCAACTAGAAAGTTGCTCAAAATGGGGTTTTAACCTTGACCATGCATCAAGGAGGCATTGAAATGGCTCAAGGAGAGACTTGGTTCAAGAAAGTTTGAAAAAAGGAAGAATTAAAAGGATTTAATGGTCAAAAATTCACATAATTCATTTGGTGACCAAATGAGACAAACTTATAGGTCATTTTGATTGTAAAATGAATTTTAAAGACAATGGCAATGTTGGTTTTTTCATTTGAGGCCCCATTCAAAGATTTGCATTTGATTACTTAAGACTTAAGTTACATATGCCAAACTACACATAAGATCAAATACATGGTTCCACTCCATTAAAACACACTCAGAATCTCATGTGGAGAGAAATTGAACAAGGTTGAAGGGCAAATGCAAGCTGTTAGCAAAACTGTCATACATGTAGCATATCATGAGATTTCCATGACATGAGATATTGGAATTCTCCTTGGATGGATCCAGAAGCTTCTAGATCATTCATTCATGCCCTATCTATAATTCTGAAGTGGTTCATAACAGAGGTTGGTGAGAATTGAGAGGAAATAGAGAGATTGCATTTTGAATTTGCTCATTGCAAATCAAAATCTGTTACAGCCATTGAAGCCATTTCAATCCAAGTTCTTGATTCCAATAGCTTGCTCTAGGGTTAGAGATTGATTCCAGATCAAATTCAAGGCAAAACCATTGAAGGATCGTGAGTTGGCATTGCAAATTCCTCATCTGCAACTCAGAATCGGGTTCAAGAATCTACCAAGTTTCAACTCTTTTCTTTGCATACAGAAGGTTGATTGGATGCTAGTGAAGGAATCTGGAGATTATTGAGGGTTGATTTGAAGATTTTACCACTCTATTCATCAAGAATTTGCAGGTATGTACTTTTCATCGTACGGCTTAATTTAAGCATAATCTTTAGGTTTTGTTAGGTTAGAATCATTGTAGATTGGTGTAGGAAGCTTTTTGATAACAATTGGTATGGATTAGAGACAATAAGTAGGATGACCTGATTCCTTTTCTTGAGTGTATCTTGTTGATTCTTGAGTTTTAAGCTTAGTTTGATAGCTAGATCAAGTCAGTATTAGATGGTGATGATTATAGACCTCATAATTTGGAGTTTGGTGTGATTTGATTCTTGAGTGGTTTCTGAAAATTTCATCGTGATTTGAGTTAGGAGGAGTTTCAATGTTGTTGGTTAGCATAGTTAGATTCAGTGGAAAAAACCAAGTGGATTAGAGTGTTCTAGTGAGAATTTTGATGGAGTTTTGAAGGAATACGATTTGGAGAAGATGAAGTTGAAGTTCTGTTCAACCATGGATTCCATTTCCCTCCAACATTCAAAAGGAAGAAGATGAGTTGGTTGCCATTGGATTAGACTAAAGACTTTGACCAGGGAAGGATCTAACGGCCACGAGTGATGGAGATTTAGTGAAGGAGTCTGAAAGAAGCTGTAATGCAGCGTTTCATTTAAGTGATAGGTTGGGCTTAGTGTAAAAACATGATACTCACACCCCCCTTTAGAGGCCCACCTGAAGATACACTGTTTTTAGTTGCTATTTGTACCAAGTTTTATCATTTTCATTTTATTTTTGTATTAATTTCCGATTGATAATTGGGCTTAGTAGCGCTTTACTATCTGCACCCCCTTTCTGGCCCAACCTTTGAAATGAACTGGGTTTAATTGCTATTTGCCACGCTGAGTTTATCAATTTCTTTTAATTTCTTTTAATTTCTTCATTTCATGTGGTTTAGTAAATAATCCATAAAAAATTGAAAAATAACTCAAATAATTCCATTCTTTTTTCCAATGATTCATGATTGAATCTAGTTTTTTTAGATAAAAAATATTAATATCTCATGCATTTTTGAGTTTATTAGCATTTGTTGAATTTTAATTGATGTTAAAATAATCATGGTTGATACTTGGTTTTGTTGAATTTGGTTTGATCATTTGATGATGATTCTTGCCTTGATTTTTTATGTGTAGCTAGCATAGATATGCATGTTCCCCCCTAGATTTTTCTCACATTTTTTTGATGAATGTAAGTGGTAGTTTTAGGTTGAAACTTTAGGAGCTCTATTTTTAGGGATTATGGTTAATGCCTTATGATTTAGGTTTTATATCTAGAACTTGGTGGATGATTCAACCTCTGAATTTTGTATGGTAGATTCATGATTGAATTAGGATCCCTTATGAATTTTTGTAGGAATTTACCATGTAGTTTACTATTTTTGTTTGATTTTAGTTTAGGTGCTAACTTTGGATGATTCTAATGCACTAATTTGACTAGAATGACTTCTTTAGTTCCCTTAGATTAGGGTTTTTCCTCTCTTGCTCTTGGATGGTGTTGAAGACAAGCTTGGGCTACCATGGAGTGCTTGAAGAAGTTTGGATGTGAAGATCTTCCCTTCTTTTGGTGTAGTGTTGATTAGGTGTTAAGATTAGGGTTTGTAGGCAGACCTTCTAGATAGATTCTCTTCTTTCATAAACATGGAAGGTGTTGATCACTTCCATTCTTCCCTATGATGTAAGGTCCCCTTATAAAGGCCTCATCCCTCCTTTGGTAGGATGTGTGCCTCTTTACAAGTTTGTAGAACCTTTGAGGGTCCCTTTCTCGGATGATAAGATGCTTAGTGGTGACCTTTGGTCTTCACTCTGCTACCAATCATCCAAACTTTGCTCTTGTTAGATGAATCTTTTTCCCTTGCTGGAGGATGGAGTTCCTTGTTAGAAGGTTGAAGAGGCTAGAAGTTGATACTTCTCTGTGTTTGAAGACTACCTTTGAAGCTGAAGCTTGAAGACCCAGGAGAACAAGTTGACACTTGTGTGAAGAAGATTAAGTGAGATTGAAGAAAAAGCTGAAGCTTGAGAGACAAGTTGATACTTGTATTTGGTACATTAAGAGCCTGAAAGACCAAGTTGATACTTGCTATTGGAATTGAAGCCTGAAGGTGGAGTCTGCCATTGGAACTGAAGCTTGAAGAAGGTGAAGAGCAAGTTGATACTTGTGTTTGATGTATTGGAAGCTTAGAGAAGCAAGTTGATACTTGTTAGTGAAGATGAAAGCCTTGAAGAACAACTACAGATTGTAGACTGAACTGATGTCAGAGTTGCTTTGCTGTGAAGCTGTGGGAGCTGTTGGTCTGTTTCCTTCCTGTCTGTTTTCTTGCTATGCAACTGTGTTGATGTGACTTGTCTGATTTGCTTGATGCATTAGAATAAGTTCATGTTTAGATTGTGTTAAGCTAGGAGCATGATTGCACTAGAGGTTGAGTTGCTCCCTCTGCTTGTATTTTTACTGTATGGCTTTGCTTGCGGGTATTCGGTAGAGCCCAGCTCCCTTGCCTATGTGGTTTGTGATTTGCTTGATGGCATTTTATTTTCCTTTATGATTGCAGTTTATATTTTGCTTGATGGCATTTTATTTCATTTTTTTTGTATGATTACAATTATTCATATCTGGCTTGAGGTTGAGATGAGCTTGTGGAGGCTGCTTCCCCACACACATTTCCTCCCTCACTTGCATTGCATGCATTTTACAGTCGGTTACTGTTTACTGTTTAAGCTGATGCTTTATCTGTTTCTGTTTATCATTGACATGATCCCCTAGGAATCTCACTTCCTTTGATAAGGAAGTGATGATTAGAACTTTAGGTTGAAACATATGCATGATAACTTCTAGGAGTTCCCTGTTTCAAACCTCAACCATAGGATGAATCCTTGGCATGACAACATTAGGACTTGATAGTCTCCCCTTAGTTGAGCCTGTTCGTTCTCTCTTCTCATCTCAAACAAATTGAAATACAGTAATAAAGGTTAACTGATGTTGTACGTTACGAGCCTTAAGCTATCTGAGAAAGGGTTGTCGGAGAGTTTCTTTTCGACAGCTTGGATGTTTAGTATGGCACCCTTTGGGTGACATGCGACGCATTCACTCTCAGGTCATAGTCTCTAGTGCGATATTGGTTGCAAACATCCATAAAAAACAGTTCTTTCGTAAAAGACAGAAAACAAACTTCAAACCTTTTTGCCCCATGGGCTCCTTTAATCAGGAAAACATTTTCAGAAAAAGAGTGTCGTTAACTCTCAGTTCTACCGCAAACGGTAACGCACGAGTCTCCGACGAGCGAGCTGCATACACCAAACTGCTAGAACTATTTGTTAACCCTACTCGATAAAACAGATGAATCTGAATCCCCGTAATCCGTATTATCCCGAACTACGTAAGCTCTGATCTCTCAAGCCTGTTGAGAGTACGTAGGCACAATACTGACGTATTGGCGAGCCACCTTCCCCGTAACCCGTAGTTAGTCGAACTACGTTGACTCTGATTTCTCATTCTCTGATGAGAATACGTAGGCATAAAGCACGACGCTTTGCCGAGTCATTTTCTTTTCTTTTTTTAAGCCAGCCTTGATAGGTAGATAGATACAACCAACCCGTCAGATAAACACAACAAGTGTGGATCCCATCGAGTACGATGGACGTGAGGGGTGCTAATACCTTCCCCTTGCGTAACCAACTCCCGAACCCAGACAATGGTTGCGATGACCTTGTCTTATACCTTTTCGTCAGGTTTTTCCAATCGTTTCCTTTCCCGTTCTGAGGGATAAATAACGAAAGGTGGTGACTCTTCTGTTTTGCCGGCACCTTATTTTCGCGGTAGCGACAGCTGGCGACTCTGCTGGGGACTCTGATAGTTTCCTGGGATTCAACGTCCCTTATGTGAGTCAGTTTGGGGATCCAACGTCCCCTGCGAGAGTCAATCCTAGCGCTTGTATGATTACTTGTTGGGTTGTGGTTATTTATCGCATTTTATTTCCCGCATTTTATTTTCAGTATGATATGATTATCTGTGCTGTTGTGGGAGGGGCATTCTGATGAGTGAGAAGCCAGACCCATGCTTGAGTGTACTTAGCATTAGTTGTGGAAATTAGTGGGCGCGTGCTTGCTTTGCAGGCACTAGTGTCTCATGAAATCCACGCTCAGACGAGGTTCTCCCGGTTGACTTATTTTCCGGCCCTTTGGGCCTGAGGGGTTGTTGGTTTGGAGGATTGTCGACTCTGGGGACCAATCATTTGGGATTCAGCTGAGTGAGGCCGCTTCAAGAGATGGTGATGCCACACCTTCTGGGTATCGTGTCACCCCTCTCGAATGTTTGTGACGCTGATGACCGCATAGGATGTCAAACTTGTGTCAGTTTAGGTTCATACTTGTGAGCAGGGTTGGGTTTGTTGCAGGAAACCTTAACCTTCGGACTACCTGGTTTTCTTAATAGTGAATTGGTTTTGTTGGTATCAGAGGTTCTCGTTATCAGATGTGTGTTTGTTCTTGACATAGCAGATTTATGGTCCTGTATCAGGGGTCCTTATTATCAGATGTGTGTTTGTTCTTGACAGAACAGAGTTATGGTCCTGTATCAGAGGTCCTTATTATCAGATGTGTGTTTGTTCTTGACAGAGCAGATTTATGGTCCGATATCAGGGTTTTCTTCTCATTGGAGATAGGGTTGTTCTTGATAGAGCAGTATTGTGGTTTTGTTGACACAGAACCTTCATCTCTTCAACAGCACAGTTGTCTTGATCTCCTGCTGCATGATTGCATTTTACATTGCTTTGCATACTCATTTGCATTTCATTAACGTGTGTCTGTGTTTCAGGTACCGTTTCCCCCGATTCAGGTTTTCTTGCCTTCTGTTGTGCTATTATGGGTTCTCTGAGGAAGACCGTGGCTTACAAGCTCCCCACTCCTGATGTTGTTCAGCTGACTGGTTTGATTGCTTTGGCAGATGATTCTGTGAGAGATGAATTCAGAAAGTCTTACGGTAAACTGCTCAGTCTGGTTCGTAAACCCTCTGTGTTTGAGTTGAATGGGTTGCACGCCCTGCTGCAGTTCTACGATCCTCCTTTGAGATGCTTTACTTTCCAGGACTTTATTCTCGCACCCACACTAGAGGAGTATGCTGATTTGTTAGGTGTGCCTATCAAGAGTCAGATGCCTTTTTTTCATATGGATGCTGAGCCTAATCTGGCTAGTCTAGCTCCTTCACTTCATCTGGATGCCTCCGAGTTGGTATTGTCTAGTTGGAACAGGGTTCCCGGTTTCTCCTTGCAGTTCTTAGTGGGAAAGGCCCAACAGTGTGCCAAAGATGGATGTTGGATCGTGTTCAACGCCATCCTTGCTCTGTGCATATATGGCATCATTCTGTTCCCTAATATTCCTGACTTTGTAGACTTCGACGCCTTTCACATCTTTGCATCAGGGAATCCAGTCCCTACCTTGATAGGAGATGTCTATCATTCCGTCCACTACAAAAACGAGAACAGAAGGGGTAAGAATGTCTCGTGCTGTGTACCCCTACTCTACAGATGGCTTGATAGTCACCTACCCAAGAAGGGTCCCTTTGCTTCGTCTGCAACCACAGCTGAGTGGTCTGAGTGTTTGATAAGCCTATCAGCGGAGGATATTGCCTGGTTTGATAGAGATAGGTTGGGTACTGAGATTATCTTCGGCTGCAGTGGGTTTCCAAATGTGCCTTTGATAGGCAGGAAGGGTTGTATCAACTATAATCCATCTCAGCTGGTCCGACAATTTGCTTATGCTTTGAGAGCTCCACCGAAGGATGAAGAGGTGCAGGAATCTCTGTACCTCACTGGTCTTCTAGAGGGGGATATGCTATCTAAGCTTCAGCATGCTTGGAATGGTGTCAGCAAGCGGGGAAAACCATTGCTGGGGAAAAGTAATAGCCAAGCCTACGCTCCATATGTGACTTGGATCAGAGCCAGAGCAGATGCTATAGGGATGCCGTTTCCACATGCCCAGCTAGAAAGCCCTCCAGTGATTGAAGAGCCTACCACCGTGCCTATTCAGCAGCATAATCAGGTGTTAGCTGAGAGAGATGAGCTGAAGAAGGCAAATGAAGAACTGGAGAAAGAATTGGCTCAACTCAGAAGCGAGAAAAGCGAAGCCGTCCATTCCTTCAAGAGGCAAACAGAGCTGGTGAACCAGTTAGGGACGGATTTGACTAAGCAGATAGCTGAGCGTGAGCGCTTGGGCCAGGACTTCAAAGCTATCAATGACGTACTGGCCACCAAGAAGCAGCACTTGGATGAAGCGTACCGGAGGATATCCAAGTTTAATCAGCATTAGAAAGCCACCCTAGCCAATGGCAAAGAACGGGAGGATAAGCTGAAGCAACAGATCTCCAAGTTGAAAGGCCAGGTGAAGGCTAGTGAGAAAAGGTTTAATGAAGAAACCGCTCGCAGATACGCCGCTGAAGGCCAGCTCAACAAAGCTCTTGCTAACCTGAAATAGCGCAAGCTGACGTTTGAATCCAAGAAGCGGAAGTTAGAAGATTGTTTCGGCGAAGGAGCATGGGAAGACTCAGTTGAAGGTCTTCAATGCACTATTAGGCAGAGGGAGTTACTCGTCGAAAGGTTGCTCACTCAGCCTGATCATCCAGAAACGAGGGGTTTGTTAGAAGAGTTTCGCGCCTGTGGCTGTGCTTGACTATATTTGCAATCCTTTTGTTTTGATCAGTGTTGTATGCTGACCATCACCAGGATTGTTGGTCGAGGTCCTGCCATTGATTCTGCTTGTACTCAGTGACGTTGTGTACTGCCTTGATGGGCTTTCTTTGTATATATGAGATGTTATTTCCATAACTGGACTCGGACTTCTTATTATCCGCACTGGCACTCAGGCACTAGGATCGGGGGGATACCTCCCTAACGTACAGACACACGTTTGCATTTGCATGAAGCATCTACATAACGAGCACTTTGTCGTTTTTCTAACCCCTTTGTGTATACAGGTTGTTTCAGGATTGATCAAAGGCCAATCCACCGCTATCCGACCAGAGCAAATCGAGCTAGAGCAATGGAGCAAGTGCAGACTGACGTTCAAGAGCTCCGAGAAAGGATGGACCGCTTCATGGAGCTCATGCAAGTGGTTGCCAATGGCCAGGATCAGCTCAGAACTTTGGTCCAGCCTCTGATTTCAAGGGTTGACAGCAATGGTGTACTCCATGGTGGGACTGTTCCAACCCCTCCACCTGTCGAAACTCCTCAGAATGGCATCCCCGTGACCGGGGGGAATGGTAGTGGCAACGGTAATGTGATCGCTAACATGGGGCTCAATGGTAATACGACTGGCGTCGGTAATGGGAATTTCGAAGCTAATGTCAATGTTGGGTTGGGCAACGGCAACACAGGTGTTGGGAACCTGTATGGGCCTCAGCCATGGTTAGAAGATCGTCAAGAAGACTTGTTCTCACAGAAAGGTGCTGAAGGAGAGCTGACTGCTGAAGCACGTCTGAGGTTTAAGGCACTCGAGGACAAGATGAGGAATTTCGAGAACCTGAACACTATGGGTGTCGACATGTCTAAATTGGGATTGATTACTGATTTCAAGGTGCCTCCCAAGGTCAAGGTACCCGACTTTGAGAAATACAAGGGCACCACCTGCCCTCGGGTCCACTTAAGATCATACTACCGGAAAATGTCCGCTCACTCGGAAGACGAGAAGCTGCTGATGCACTTCTTCCAGGATAGCTTGTCCGGGCCATCCTTGGAATGGTACATGAGTATGGAGCCTACCAGTGTGCGCACGTGGAGGGAACTTGCGGAAGCCTTCGTGCACCATTACCAGTATAACAGTGACTTGGCTCCGAACCGGGTTCAGCTGCAGAATTTGTCATAAAGGAACAATGAAGGGTTCAAAGAATACGCCCAGCGATGGCGTGAGTTGGCAGCTAGAGTTCAGCCGCCAATGGTTGAACGGGAGCTTGTTGAAATGTTTGTAGCCACCCTCCCAGGGGTTTATTACGAGAAATTGGTCAGCAGTATGTCTGGAAGCTTCTTAGATCTCATCATCACCGGCGAGCACGTTGAAAATGGGATCAAGTTGGGGAAAATTCAAGGTGATCTGTCCTCAGCTGGAGGAGGAAAGAAGCCGTATGGTGGCAGGAGGCGGGAAGGAGAGACGAGCGCCGTGTCCAACGCTCGAAGGAAAGGCAAGGGCCAGCACCAGCAGGTGGCTAGCATAACCATCCCCGCGGTCCAACAGCCACAGCAGAAGCTGCAGCAGCAGCAGCCGAATCAGCAAGGGTACAGAAAATATCAGAACAGGGCACCTCTATCAAGTCGCCACCTCGAGACGCCGCCCATGTCTTATGTTCAACTATTACAGACTCTGCTCCAGTTACAACTAATCCAGAAGAGAACCCTGGCTCCCTTGACAGGGGCACCGCCGCCAGGTTATGATGTGAATGCAACTTGTAAGTTTCACTCGGGGGCACCAGCCCACACGATAGAAAACTGCAAATCCTTCAAGCACAAGGTGCAGGATATGGTGGACGCTAAGATCATCAATTTCTCAGATAATGTGCCAAATGTCACGAAGAACCCTATGCCGAATCATAGGGGAGGTGGGGTGAATGCCATTATTGAGGACGAGAGCTTGGATTTATTGATTGACGTCAAGGATCTGATGACACCGCTTAGCTTCGTTAAAGCCAAGCTGATGAAGAGAGGATTCTTTCCGGGCTGTGGAGAACTGTGTATGGGTTGTGCGACTCATCCTGACGGATGTGAGCAGTTGACCGAGGGTATTCAGAGTCTGATGACCGAAGGAATCTTGCAGTTTAGCCGAAGGGCTGAATGTGGATCTGGAGAGGTAATGCTGAAGCAAGGTGACGAGGTTGCCACCATCACCATCCCTCGCCGGACGATCACCATTTCTGCACCCAGACCGCCCATGATTACCATCACCAAGGCTGGGCCGATACCTTTTGAAAGCACCAATGTTGTCCCGTGGCATTATGGGGCAGACGTCTACTGCAACGGAAAGAAGTTGGAACTGGAACCATCTGGGTCGTCTGTGGATAACCTAGTGGGCATTGGCGGAATCACGCGAAGCGGGAGAGTATTTGCTCCACCTGAGATCGTGGCGGACAAAGCCGACAAAGCTGATGTAACCAATAAGGGAAAGAGTAAAATCATTAAGGAAACCTCTCGTGGGGTAGAGAAGGACCTACTTGTAAAGGACGATGAAGAGTTTATGAGGTTGATTAAGAAGAGTGACTACAAGATCGTGGATCATCTCCATCAAACACCTTCGAAAATTTCCATCCTGAATTTGTTGTTGTGTTCTGAGGCACATCGCAACGCGCTGTTAAAGGTTTTGAATGTCACGTATGTACCGCAGGAAATATCGGTCAACCAGTTGGAAGGGGTCGTAGCCCACGTAAATGTCGGGAACGGGTTAGGGTTCACTGACCTGGAGCTAACGCTGAAGGGAAGAAACCACAACAGTGCTCTGCACATCTCGATAGAGTGTAGGGGAACAATTATGTCTCATGTGTTGGTGGACACAGGGTCGTCGCTCAATGTTCTCCCGAAGAAGGCATTGATGAAGTTAGATACTCGAGGATTGATTTGCACACCCAGTGATCTAGTGGTGAAAGCGTTCGATGGAACCAAGCGTCATGTCTTTGGAGAGGTAACTCTGCCAATCCAAGTTGGGCCGGAAACATTCGATGCAGTCTTCTACATTATGGACATTATGCCTGCCTACAGCTGTCTCTTAGATCGGCCATGGATCCACTCTGCTGGCGCCGTGACCTCCACGTTGCACCAGAAGCTCAAGTATGCTGTTGGAGGTAGCATCGTGACCGTATGTGGCGAGGAAGACATAATGGTGAGCCATTTGTCATCCTTCAAATATGTTGAGATGGATGGGGAAATCCACGAAACCCTATGTCAGGCGTTCGAAGCTGTTAAAGTCAAGAACGTAGCTCCTGTAATCACTGAGAAACCAGAGATGACTCTCTCTTCCTTCAAGGAAGCCCGGGCCGTTGTTCAGGCCGGATCTACCCCAGGGTGGGGGCGAATTTTGGAAATACCTAACAAGCAAGACAAATTTGGGTTAGGATACTCTCCTGCGGCTGAAGCCTCTTCTTCTCACAGTGCGTCGCGAGGTAAAGGGCCGATCCTGTTTACCAGTGGCGGGGTGATATTTGAAAATGTCAACGCACTGTCTGAAGGCGGCGAGTACAGCGATTGCGACCTAGACTCTTGGATCCAGCCAAGCAAACCAGGCGGGGGCCTCAACAACTGGTCCATCAGGGATATCATCCAAGTGACAGGCAAAGAGTAATGATTTACTTTCTCCAATCATTGTACAACCCTATGTCCTACCCGGGGCATAGTGGTTTTATTGTCAGGGCCTTGTTTGATTATGTACATGCATTTTACCAATAAATCAAAAGGTGTTTTTCTTCGTATTCAAATATTGTGATCTCTGTTATTCCTGTTTTATATTTGTTTTGAAAAACAACAAAATGGCAATGGGGTTTGTGCTAACCTGCATATCCTTGTTTTAAGTTTAACCCTTGTTATTGCAGGATCCACATAGCAGATGACATCGACTCTGGACCTTCTACGACTCACTTCGACTTCGATTGCCCGATCTATCAAGCCGAAGAAGAGATTGATGAAGACGAAGACCTTCCCGAAGAGTTGGCCCGCTTGTTGAAACAAGAAGAGAAGGTTATTCTGCCTCACGACGAAGAGATTGAGATTGTGAATCTGGGTTCTGAAGAACTTGTCAGGAACGTCAGGATAGGGGCCGCATTGCAGAGTGATGTCAAGTAGAGATTGGTCGAGATGCTGAGAGAGTACAGTGACATCTTTGCTTGGTCATACGAAGATATGCCCGGACTTGATACTGACATTGTGGTCCACCACTTGCCGCTGCGAGAAGATTTCCCTCCCGTTAAGCAGAAGCTTAGGAGGACGCGACCAGATATGGCCGTTAAGATCAAAGAAGAAGTGCAAAAGCAGCTTGATGCTGGCTTCTTAGCGGTCACTACTTACCCTCCGTGGGTCGCCAACATCGTGCCTGTACCGAAGAAGGACGGTAAGGTGCGAATGTGCGTCGATTATCGGGATTTGAATAGGGCGAGCCCTAAAGATGATTTCCCACTCCCTCATATCGATGTGTTGGTCGACAATACAGCTCAGTTCTCCGTGTTTTCATTCATGGATGGCTTCTCCGGCTACAGTCAGATCAAGATGGCGCCGGAGGAAATGGAGAAAAATACGTTTATTACACCTTGGGGAACATTTTGCTACAAGGTAATGCCTTTCGGTCTGAAGAACGCAGGGGCCACTTACCAACGAGCAATGGTTACTTTGTTTCATGATATGATTCATCATGAGATTGAAGTCTATGTTAATGACATGATTGCGAAGTCCCAAACAGAGGAGGGACATCTGGTCAATTTGCTGAAGCTTTTTGAGAGGCTTAGGAAGTTCAGGTTGAGGCTGAATCCTAACAAGTGTACTTTTGGAGTACGGTCTGGAAAACTACTGGGGTTTATTGTGAGTGAAAGAGGCATCGAGGTTGATCCTGCGAAGATAAAAGCAATACAAGAAATGCCAGCGCCAAAAATCGAAAAAGAAGTTCGTGGTTTCCTGGGCAGGATAAACTACATTGCAAGGTTTATTTCTCAGCTCACGGCCACGTGTGAACCGATGTTCAAACTACTAAAAAGAAAGATCAGGCGATTATCTGGAACGTGGATTGCCAGAAGGCATTTGATAAGATAAAACAGTATCTGCAGGAACCTCCGATCTTGATACCCCCAGTGGTTGGACGACCCTTAATCATGTACTTGATAGTTCTTGAGAATAGTATGGGGTGTGTTCTCGGTCAGCACGACGAGACGGGCAGAAAGGAGCATGCCATTTATTATTTGAGTAAAAAGTTCATAGAATGTGAATCTCGTTACTCGATGTTGGAGAAGACGTGTTGTGCACTAGCCTGGGCTGCCAAACGTTTACGACAGTACATGCTCAATCACACGACCATGCTAATTTCGAAGATGGATCCGATCAAGTACGTCTTCGAGAAACAAGCACTTTCGGGCAGGATTGCCAGATGGCAAATGGTGTTGACGGAATATGACATTCAGTACGTTTCCCAAAAGGCCATCAAGGGAAGCGTATTGTCTGAATACCTTGCCGAGCAGCCGATCAAGGATTATCAGCCGATGAAATTTGAATTCCCTGATGAGGATATCATGTTTCTCAAGGTGAAAGATTGCGATGAACCATTGCCCGACGGGGGTCCAGATAGGAAATCCCAATGGAAATTGATATTTGACGGGGCGGTTAATGCTTACGGAAGTGGCATTGGGGCGATCATCACGACTCCCCACGGATCCCACATCCCGTTCACTGCGAGACTGACGTTTCCGGTCACCAACAACGAAGCAGAGTACGAAGCATGCATTATGGGTCTAGAAGAAGCGATTGATTTGAGAATCAAGAACCTAGATGTATATGGTGACTCGGCACTTGTGATCAACCAGATTAAAGGGGAGTGGGAGACTCACCAATCGAATTTGGTGTCGTACATGAATTATGCCAGAAGGCTACTTCCATTCTTTGATCGAGTGGAACTCCATCACGTGCCCAGAGCCGAACATCAGATGGCTGATGCCTTAGCCACGTTGGCTTCGATGTATAAAGTCAATTTTTGGAATGAAGCTCCAAGAATTGTCCTTTCTCGTCTTGACAGACCCGCATTCGTCTTTGCGATCGAGGAAGCCTCCGATGGCAAACCATGGTTCCATGATATCCAGACCTTCCTTATGACTAAGGAGTATCCGGCGGGAGCATCAACCCAGGATAAGAAGACTCTGAGGAGGCTGGCGGGAAATTTTTATCTCAAACCTGATGGAGTTTTGTATAAAAGAAACCACGATCTCGTGCTACTCAGATGTGTAGATGAGAAAGAAGCGAGTATGCTCATGGAAGAAGTCCACGAAGGCACATTTGGTACGCACGCCGGCGGGCATGCTATGATAAGAAAGATCCTGAGAGCAGGATATTACTGGCTGACGATGGAATCGGATTGCTTTAAATTCGCGAAGAGATGTCACAAATGCCATATTTATGCTGATAAAATTCATGTGCCGCCGTGCCCGTTAAACGTCATGTCCTCCCCGTGGTCATTCTCTATGTGGGGCATCGACATAATAGGCAAGACCGAGCCCACTGCATCTAACGGTCATCGCTTCATTCTAGTAGCTATCGACTACTTCACCAAGTGGGTGGAGGCAGCCTCATATGCTAATGTGACCAAGCAGGTGGTGGCTAAATTCATAAAGAGGGACATCATCTGTCGATACGGAATTCCCGAGCGGATCATTACTGATAATGGTTCGAATCTGAATAACAAGATGATGAAGGAGTTGTGCCAGAGTTTCAAGATTGAACACCACAACTCATCTCCTTACCGGCCGAAGATGAATGGCGCCATTGAAGCGGCCAATAAGAACATCAAGAAGATTGTACAGAAGATGGTTGTGACCTACAAGGATTGGCATGAGATGCTGCCATTTGCATTGCACGGTTATCGTACAATGGTACGTACATCAACCGGGGGAACTCCTTTCTCACTGGTGTACGGTATGGAAGTTGTCCTACCGTTAGAAGTTGAGATTCCTTCTTTGCGAGTTTTGGTTGATGTGAAACTCGATGAGGCAGAATGAATTAAGAACCGACTAAACCAACTCAGCCTGATGGACGAGAAGAGATTAGCATCAATTGCATATGGTCGTCTGTACCAAAGCCGAATGAAGAAAGCCTATGACAAGAAGGTGCGTCCTAGAAGCTTTCAGACGAGTGATCTCGTCCTGAAGAAGATTCTTCCTCCATACTCCGATCACCGGGGCAAGTGGACTCCTAATTACGAAGGTCCGTACGTCGTCAGTAAGGTCTTCTCGGGAGGAGCCTTGTTGTTATCCACGATGGATGGTGAATATTTTGCATCCCTGGTGAACGCGGACGCAGTTAAAAAATACTTTGCTTAAAAATGACCCGCTGGAAAGAAAAAGAATATCCAGGCAAAAATGGGGCATCCCGGCGAACCATAAAAAAGGGAAAAAGGTTCGGGCAAAAATTAGGGATATGAAAGAAAAGAAGGTAAACCCGCAAAGTCGAAAACCTGGAAGGGCGGCTTTGGCAAAAAAGGGTATCCCGGTGAATCGAAAACCCGGAAGGGCGATTCAGGCAAAAGTTAGGGATTTGAAAAAGCAAATGACTGTGTTCCGCGTGTGGACTTTCATTATTTAGTGGTTTGGAAGACCTGAGGGTCGTTTATCTGAATCAATCTCTTCTGAAGCTAAAGCGTCGGAGAAGTATCGAAGTCGAGTGGGTCATAGAGGGATCAACTCATGGTGTTCGTCTACGCCTCGTTGTCGACATTTGTGTATATGCTGATGTATATTTATGTTTTATATTTGCGCAGCTTCCTCATTCCAGGAGCTTGCATCTGTTGTAAAACATTTTTGCCCATTCAGGGGTTCGTTATCAATAAAATATATACTATTCAGCAATTCTGTTTGCCTGTTTAGCATCCATCTGTTTTGTTTGCGAAAAAGAACGCCGATGTTTTTGATAAAATGCGCATACATAAACTTACTGGCCTAGGCCACTGATTGTTGAAACAATGAATTACTTGAACATTGTCACAAGATGATAACCTTGATAGGTCCCTTTGAGAAGGGTATCTTGTCTGTTTGTTTGTGTTGTTGCAGGTGTAGCATATGCCAGGCAGTACGCCGTATGCATTCCCAAGCAGGATGAGTCCTTCTTCCCCAGCAAATGTAGCAGCATCTCCCCATGGAGTCTGAGCATGGGACCGCGAGCATTGATGCGTATCTCCAAGCATAGAAGATTCTCTCTCCAATCAGAGGCACCCTGAAGGATCGTCATCTCCCCAGCTGAGTCATACACTGAAGTGTGCGTTCATTCCCCAGCACTGGATTAAAGTGCAGTTCTCGTGAAAGACTATCCGCAAGTATGCAGCACTCGATAGTTCAAGACTGAAGTCTTCGGGAGAATTGAAATTCCCCACAGAGTCGTACTCTCCCCAGCAAGCAGGATGATTCCTTCGTCCCCAGCCGAGCTGGCAAATCCCCAAGAGAGTCGAGTCCTTGGAAGCGTTCAGGCCATGATTGGTTTTCCCCGGTAGAATGTTGAATAGCTGATGCTGTTTTTCCCCATCGGAGCCGTTATCTCCCAGAAAGTTTTTGCCGCAAAGGCTGTGCAGTTTATTTCTGCAATTGACATTGTTTTCCTCAGCAGTTTGTGGTTTGAATACCCGGTTGAGCGAGTCCAGGTTCTCGTAGAGCTTTATTCCCCTGCGGCAGTCAACTGAAGATCATTTCCCCAGGCGGAGTCCAATTGAGATTGGTGTGACATCTTCTCCTTGGCAGGATGATTCCTCCTCTCCACCAGAGTGGTTTCTTCTCCTTGACCGGAGGATCCTCCCTTCAGCATTTATTTTGCTGATAGGGTCATAGCATTTTGCATGATTGCATAGCATTTACCCTAAACGCATAGCATTTCCACAATGTGGAACATTGCGCCATTGTCAAAGCATATGCATACAAAACATGAGCTAGGTCGTTACCGTTCTTGTTTTGCAGATGTTCCTCCGCAGAATGGTTTGCTTAAGATGATTCTTGAATTCCCCAACAAAGTTGATTGTTTAAGATGATTCTTAAAATCCCCAGTGAAGTCGCCAGAGAGGGTTGCTCAAGTTGATGCTTAGAGTCCTCGGCAGAGTGTTTTCTCAGGATGATTCCTGAAATCTCCAGCAGAGTTATTGGTTCAGGATGATTCTTGAAGTCCCCGGCGGAATTATTTGTCCAAGATGATTCTTGTAGTCCTCAGCAGAGTTGATTCATCCAGAATGATTTCTGGATCCCCGAAGCAGAGTTACTTGATAGTTCTCCAGAATCCCCAGCGGAGATGTGTCATCCCCAGCAGGTTTTAAACATAGAAGTTGAAATTTCTTTGAAGACTTGATGATTGAAGTCCGGCAACGGTGCCAAAACCCCTGACTTACTGATGAAGTCCAGCTGCGATGTCGAAGCAGTTTGCCTGATGGCAAAAGATTGTGTATCCTTATCGGTTCATGGTCGATTAAGGATTCCATTTGAGGACTCACTGACGAAGTCCAACGATGATGTCGAAGCAGTTCCCTCAGCGGATGTAGAGTACCTGATGGTAGAAGTTTGGATATCCCTGTTTGGTTCATGATTGACCGAGGATTCTAGTTCAGATTCGCTGACGAAGTCCGGCTGATGCCCGAAATTATCGTTGAATGCCCGATGGCATAATTAATTTGATTGTTAAAAAGTTCCTAATGACCTGATGAGTCCCGAGGAATTCTTCTGCTATGACACAGAATGCCTGACGGCATGATCAACCATCCATTACCAGTTACCATGTAACCGGTGACCCCTTGATGACTTGAGGACGAAGATTTGACGAAGATTTAAGATTAAACCTTTCATCGGTTACCGTGTAAACAATTCCCCAACAGAGTTGCCGTGCAACTGTCATGCTCAGTTTTTGAAGATGTTCCTAACAATCAGAGTATCGTTTACCTGTGCATGGTTGGCAAATCATCCGTTACCGTGTAACCAGTGATCCCTCGATGATTTGAGGACGCAATGATATTAGATAAATCAGAGAATCATCCTGATGGAGGTTCAGATCAGTATTTCTCCAGCAAGTTGTCGTGCAGCTATTATTTCAGTTTCCGAAGATTTGTTCCCATCAGAGTACCGTGTACTTGTGCAGTTGGCAAATTTTTGGGTTTGTTGGTATTCAACTGTCTTTTACCTTGATTGTTTGAGAGTCGTTCGCTTCTCACCCAGTCAGGTCCAAGCCTCTTGAATAGGGGCAGCTGTTGCACCCCAAAATTTGCCCAACATTTCTCTACCTAGCTTGTGTTTCATTTCATTCACATTAGCATTATCATTTGCATTTCATTGACATGTATGCAGGAGATCAAGAGGTATGATTACCAATCAAAGGCTAAACAAGACTTTGAAGCTAGCTAAGAAGGTTATTCAAGTGCCCAAGGGTTGATATCCTTGTCAGAGAAGTTAGAGGATCCTCAGAAAGATTGGTTGAAACTAAGAAGGTGTGCCTCCTAACTTGAGAGTTGTGGAGAGCCCTCAGATGATTCTGAAGCCATGAGGATGGACTTGAAGTCTTGAGAGAGCTCATGAGAAGTGTTGAAGATCACTTTGAGGCCTAGACAGATCATTGTGCAAGATTAAGAAAGCCTCAGCCATGAGTGGTCCAATTAGGGTTTGACTGGGTCAACCCTAAGTCAACTGATGATTTGAAGAAGGTTGAAAACTAATTCAAAGGCCAGGTGATCATGTATTGATACATTGAGATGTTATAAGGATGATTCCAAGGTCAACTCATCATGATTGAAGAGTTTGAGAAGTTTCAAGCTAGGGTTTCTAAGGCTTGACAGTGTAAAATCCCCTAGTTTGATCCCTATCTTCCAGGCCATTTAACTCAAGATATGATCTTCATCTCATCTTGACCCCAACATGATTGTTGTAGGGAATAATCTTAGCTTTAATTTGATTTCTATAAGTCCTTGATAGTATTTGTAGAACTCAAGTTATGACTTTGACAAGTTACAAGTCATCTGAGGCATGTGAATTTGGAGCTTGAAAGTTACCCAACTTGCATGGAACTTTTTCCCTAGAATGATGATTCCTATGAACTTTTGGTTAACATGAATGTTGTTCCTTATCCTCTTAGATTTCTAGAGAGTACTAGAAGTCCTTTATAGGATTTGTAGAACTCAAGTTATGGCTTTGACAAGTCAAGGGTATTTTGGACATTTGGTGATTATAGGTCATTTGTGATCATAGGCCATTTTCACCAACTTAGAGGCCACAAATGAAGTTTTGTTCAACTATAAAGTTGCTCAAAATGGGGTTTTAACCTTGACCATGCATCAAGGAGGCATTGAAATGGCTCAAGGAGAGACTTGGTTCAAGAAAGTTTGAAAAAAGGAAGACTTAAAAGGATTTAATGGTCAAAAATTCACATAATTCATTTGGTGACCAAATGATACAAACTTATAGGTCATTTTGATTGTACAATGTATTTTAAAGACAATGGCAATGTTGGTTTTTTCATTTGAGGCCCCATTCAAAGATTTGCATTTGATTACTTAAGACTTAAGTTACATATGCCAAACTACACATAAGATCAAATACATGGTTCCACTCCATTAAAACACACTCAGAATCTCATGTGGAGAGAAATTGAACAAGGTTGAAGGGCAAATGCAAGTTGTTACCAGAACTGTCATACATGTAGCATATCATGAGATTTCCATGACATGAGATATTGAAATTCTCCTTGGATGGATCCAAAAGCTTCTAGATCATTCATTCATGTCCTATATATAATTCTGAAGTGGTTCATAACAGAGGTTGGTGAGAATTGAGAGGAAATAGAGAGATTGCATTTTGAATTTGCTCATTGCAAATCAAAATCTGTTACAGCCATTGAAGCCATTTCAATCCAAGTTCTTGATTCCAATAGCTTGCTCTAGGGTTAGAGATTGATTCCAGATCAAATTCAAGGCAAAACCATTGAAGGATCGTGAGTTGGCATTGCAAATTCCTCATCTGCAACTCAGAATCGGGTTCAAGAATCTACCAAGTTTCAACTCTTTTCTTTGCATACAGAAGGTTGATTGGATGCTAGTGAAGGAATCTGGAGAGTACTGAGGGTTGATTTGAAGATTTTACCACTCTGTTCATCAAGAATTTGCAGGTATGTACTTTTCATCGTACGGCTTAATTTAAGCATAATCTTTAGGTTTTGTTAGGTTAGAATCATTGTAGATTGGTGTAGGAAGCTTTTTGATAACAATTGGTATGGATTAGAGACAATAAGTAGGATGACCTGATTCTTGTTCTTGAGTGTATCTTGTTGATTCTTGAGTTTTAAGCTTAGTTTTATAGCTAGATCAAGTCAGTATTAGGTGGTGATGATGATAGACCTCATAGTTTGGAGTTTGGTGTGATTTGATTCTTGAGTGGTTTCTGAAAATTTCATCGTGATTTGAGTTAGGAGGAGTTTCAATGCTGTTGGTTAGCATAGTTAGATTCAGTGGAAAAAACCAAGTGGATTAGAGTGTTCCAGTGAGAATTTTGATGGAGTTTTGAAGGAATACGATTTGGAGAAGATGAAGTTGAAGTTCTGTTCAACCATGGATTCCATTTCCCTCCAACATTCAAAAGGAAGAAGATGAGTTGGTTTCCATTTGATTAGACTAAAGACTTTGACCAGGGAAGGATCTAACGGCCACGAGTGATGGAGATTTAGTGAAGGAGTCTGAAAGAAGCTGCAACACAGCGTTTCATTTAAGTGATAGGTTGGGCTTAGTGTAAAAACATGATACTCACACCCCCCTTTAGAGGCCCACCTGAAGATACACTGTTTTTAGTTGCTATTTGTACCAAGTTTTATCATTTTCATTTTATTTTCGTATTAATTTCCGATTGATAATTGGGCTTAGTAGCGCTTTAGTATCTGCACCCCCTTTCTGGCCCAACCTTTGAAATGAACTGGGTTTAATTGCTATTTGCCACGCTGAGTTTATCAATTTCTTTTAATTTCTTTATTTCATGTGGTTTAGTAAATAATCCATAAAAAATTGAAAAATAACTCAATTAATTCCATTCTTTTTTCCATTGATTCATGATTGAATCTAGTTTTTTTTAGATAAAAAATATTAATATCTCATGCATTTTTGAGTTTATTAGCATTTGTTGAATTTTAATTGATGTTAAAATAATCATGGTTGATACTTTGTTTTGTTGAATTTGGTTTGATCATTTGATGATGATTCTTGCCTTGATTTTTTATGTGTCGCTAGCATAGATATGCATGTTCCCCCCTAGATTTTTCTCACATTTTTGTGATGAATGTAAGTGGTAGTTTTAGGTTGAAACTTTAGGAGCTCCATTTTTAGGGTTTATGGTTAATGCCTTATGATTTAGGTTTTATATCTAGAACTTGGTGGATGATTCAACCTCTGAATTTTGTATGGTATATTCATGATTGAATTAGGATCCCTTATGAATGTTTGTAGGAATTTACCATGTAGTTTACTATTTTTGTTTGATTATAGTTTAGGTGCTAACTTTGGATGATTCTAATGCACTAATTTGACTAGAATGACTTCTTTAGTTCCCTTAGATTAGGGTTTTTCCTCTCTTGCTCTTGGATGGTGTTGAAGACAAGCTTGGGCTACCATGGAGTGCTTGAATAAGTTTGGATGTGAAGATCTTCCCTTCTTTTGGTGTAGTGTTGATTAGGTGTTAAGATTAGGGTTTGTAGGCAGAGCTTCTAGATAGATTCTCTTCTTTCATAAACATGGAAGGTGTTGATCACTTCCATTCTTCCCTATGATGTAAGGTCCCCTTGTAAAGGCCTCATCCCTCCTTTGGTAGGATGTGTGCCTCTTTACAAGTTGGTAGAACCTTTGAGGGTCCCTTTCTCTGATGATAGGATGCTTAGTGGTGACCTTTGGTCTTCACTCTGCTACCAATCATCCAAACTTTGCTCTTGTTAGATGAATCTTTTTCCCTTGCTGGAGGATGGAGTTCCTTGTTAGAAGGTTGAAGAGGCTAGAAGTTGATACTTCTCTGTGTTTGAAGACTACCTTTGAAGCTGAAGCTTGAAGACCCAGGAGAACAAGTTGACACTTGTGTGAAGAAGATTAAGTGAGATTGAAGAAAAAGCTGAAGCTTGAGAGACAAGTTGATACTTGTGTTTGGTACATTAAGAGCCTGAAAGACCAAGTTGATACTTGCAATTAGGATTGAAACCTGAAGGTGGAGTCTGCCATTGGAACTGAAGCTTGAAGAAGGTGAAGAGCAAGTTGATACTTGTGTTTGATGTATTGGAAGCTTAGAGAAGCAAGTTGATACTTGTTAGTGAAGATGAAAGCCTTGAAGAATAGCTACAGATTGTAGACTGAACTGATGTCAGAGTTGCTTTGCTGTGAAGTTGTGGGAGCTGTTGGTCTATTTCCTTCCTGTTTGTTTTCTTGCTATGCAAATGTGTTGATGTGACTTGTCTGATTTGCTTGATGCATTATAATAAGTTCATGTTTAGATTGTGTTAAGCTAGGAGCATGATTGCACTAGAGGTTGAGTTGCTCCCTCTGCTTGTATTTTTACTGTATGGCTTTGCTTGCGGGTATTCGGTAGAGCCCAGCTCCCTTGCCTATGTGGTTTGTGATTTGCTTGATGGCATTTTATTTTCCTTTATGATTGCAGTTTATATTTTGCTTGATGGCATTTTATTTCATTTCTTCTGTATGATTACAGTTATTCATATCTGGCTTGAGGTTGAGATGAGCTTGTGGAGGCTGCTGCCCCACACACATTTCCTCCCTCACTTGCATTGCATGCATTTTACAGTCGGTTACTGTTTACTGTTTAAGCTGATGCTTTATCTGTTTCTATTTATCATTGACATGATCCCCTAGGAATCTCACTTCCTTTGATAAGGAAGTGATGATTAGAACTTTAGGTTGAAACCTATGCATGATAACTTCTAGGAGTTCCCTGTTTCAAACCTCAACCATAGGATGAATCCTTGGCATGACAACATTAAGATTTGATAGTCTCCCCTTAGTTGAGCTTGTTCGTTCTCTCTTCTCATCTCAAACAAATTAAAATACAGTAATAAAGGTTAACTGACGTCATACGTTACGAGCCTTAAGCTATCTGAGAAAGGGTTGTCGGAGAGTTTCTTTTCGACAGCTTGGATGTTTAGTATGGCACCCTTTGGGTGACATGCGACGCATTCACTCTCAAGTCATAGTCTCTAGTGCGATATTGGTTGCAAACATCCATAAAAAACAGTTCTTTCGTAAAAGACAGAAAACAAACTTCAAACCTTTTTGCCCTATGGGCTCCTTTAATCAGGAAAACGTTTTCAGAAAAAGAGTGTCGTTAACTATCAGTTCTACCGCAAACGGTAACGCACGAGTCTCGGACGAGCGAGCTGCATACACCAAACTGCTAGAACTGTTTGTTAACCCTACTCGATAAAACAGATGAATCTGAATCCCCGTAATCTGTATTATCCCGAACTACGTAAGATCTGATCTCTCAAGCCTGTTGAGAGTACGTAGGCACAATACTAACGTATTGGCGAGCCACCTTCCCCGTAACCCGTAGTTAGTCGAACTACGTTGACTCTGATTTCTCATTCTCTGATGAGAATACGTAGGCATAAAGCGCGACGCTTTGCCGAGTCATTTTCTTTTCTTTTTTAAGCCAGCCTTGATAGGTAGATAGATACAACCAACCCGTCAGATAAACACAACAAGCGTGGATCCCATCGAGTACGATGGACGTGAGGGGTGCTAATACCTTCCCCTTGCATAACCGACTCCCGAACCCAGGCAATGGTTGCGATGACCTTGTCTTATACCTTTTCGTCAGGTTTTTCCGATCGTTTCCTTTCCCGTTCTGAGGGATAAATAACGAAAGGTGGCGACTCTTCTGTTTTGCCAGCACCTTATTTTCGCGGTAGCGACACAAGGCTCAACAGTTTACTAAGGAGGGTTGTTGGGTGATTTTCAATGCTATTCTAGCCTTATGCATTTATGGCATAGTTTTATTTCCTAACATACCGGACTTTGTTAATATGGATGCCTTCCATATTTTTGCTTCCAGGAATCTTGTACCTACTCTTCTGGGAGACATGTACTTTTCAGTACATTACAAGAATGAGAAGAGAAGAGGAAAGAATGTTTCTTATTGTGCACCACTCCTTCACAAATGGTTTATGGGACATTTTTCTCGAGCTGGAACTTTTGTTGATATGTCAGATACATCGAATCGGTTAGAAAGACTCATGGGTTTGACGTCTGAGAATACTGTCTGATTTAATCGAGATATGCTCGGCATGAAGATCATATTTAGTTGTGGAAACTTTCCTAATGTTCCTCTGATAGGAAGGAAATATGGTATCAATTATAACCCTTCTCTTGCTATTAGGCATTTTGGTTACGCTTTGAAAGGGCCCCCGAAGGAGGAGGAAATACAGGAATCTCTGTATTTCACAGGAGCAGCTGACTGTGACACTCTAGCCAGGTTAAAGAAGGCTTGGGGAAGAGTTCATCAAAGAGGAAAACTTTCTTTGGGTAAGGGCGACTGCAGAGCTTATGGACCTTATGTGGATTGGATCTAGGAGAGGGTGATGAGAATGCTATTACCATTCCCTGTCATATAACCTCTGTATCCTTTGATTATTGAAGAACCTATGATGGTTGATATTTAGAGATATAATAAGTTATGGGCTGAAAAAGAAGAGTTACGCAAGGAGAATGAAGAGCTGAAAAAGGAAGTTAGTCAGTTAAAGAGCGAAAAGAATGAAGTAGCTTACTTGGCCAAGATGAAGACAGAAGCCTTGGACAAGTTGGGAAAGGAGTTGACTGAAAAGATTCGTGTATGAGAACGAGTTGGTCAAGTTTTGAAGAGCCCTGGTAATATTCTTAGAGACAAGAATAAAGAGCTAGATAGAGCATGCCTGGAGATATCCAAGTTCAATGATCAGTGGAACGCTGCGCTAACCGCCAACAAAGGAAGAGAGGATAAGCTTCATAAAAAAATTGACAGACTGAAGACACAGCTCAGGATCAAGGATGAAAAAGCTTCATTGGAATCATCTCACCGGTATGAAAGTGATCGTAAGTAACGAGAAACCCTGTCAGCATTGGAGGATTTCAAGATAAGGGCATAACTGAAGAAACCGAGATTTGAAGATGTCTTCGGAGAAGATGCTTGGGAAGATTACGCTCAAGGTGAAGGATGTTATCAGCAGAAGAGATTTGCTCATACAGGTGTTGGTTGCAAGGCCTGAACACCCAGATAAAAAGAAGCTATTGGAGGAGTTTCATACTCATTACAGTGGCTGATGAGAGTTATTTGATGCAGTTTTCTTCTATATTATCTTGTATTGAGACCATCACCAGGCTTGTTGGATAGGTTCGTATGATCATTTACTGTTTTATCTCCTGTTTGCTTTTATTCTTGGAACTAGAATCAAGGGGAAAGGTCTTCCTGAATCGTATATACATGCTTGAATTTTGCATTATCATTATCATTTTGCATAGCAGGTGTTCTTGGGAAAGATACAGAGTAGTGAAGGGTCTACATCAGGAGGAATGAGGAAGACATATGGGAATTCAAAGAAGAGGGAAGGAGACACGAATGTCGTATCAGCCTATAGAAACAGGGATCGAGCATAACATCAACAATAGTACCAGCCTCAACGTTAGAAACAAATTGCTACTATATCCATTCCGGATGTACTTCAGCAAGTTACCATTGCACCTCGCCGTTATCCAGACAGAGGAAGGATGGCCAACAGGCAATTCGACACGCCTCCCATTGTAGCACCCCAAAATTTGCCTTTCCGTTTTAGCAGCATCTGGCTTTTGCTTCTTTGCATTTTCGCATTTCTGCATTTGCATAGCATTCATTCTTGAGACAGTCCTGCAGGGCCACCAGGGAGATATTTTAGGTCATATATGCCTCCTTAGAGAAGAAAATACTGCATTAACAATAAGAGCGGAGCGGTTGGACATAACAAGCACTTCAAGAAGCCGAAGCAGGACTTGCAGAAGAAAGAGTAACAGCCGAAGGGGCTCACACTAGCTCTTTTCAAGTTTTTCTCTCCTTTTCCACCTTAAATCAAAACATTGAGGACAATGGTTGGTTTAAGTGTGGGAGAGACATTTTACTTGCTTTTTAGTTAGATTTACTGTTTTCTTTATTTTTTTCTATTCTATTATCGAGTCATTACATGCGCTGTTGAGTCATTGATGCGTATTTTCTATTGTTTATCTCTTTTTCCCTCTTTTTTGAGCCATACCAGAAAAATTTGGAAATTTTAGGAAAGAACAGTGAAATTTTTTTAATTTTCTTAGGCTTAGGGACAAACAGAGGATAGGACACAAAGACTTGAGAAAATTCCTAAAAAGATCGGTATCGTCTCAACACCGTAAGTCTCTTGATTATAGAAATCGATTTGCATACTTATTATTCAAAGGCCTTTAATTCCCATCTCTAAATTAGTCTTAAGTAGTTTATTTTAGCAGTCAACACCATCTAAGTTACCGCTAAGTGAGTGAATCAATGCAAATAGGTAAATGATCTCGAAAAAAAGAAAAAAGCAGAAAAATAAATAATAAGTAGCAAAAGATTTGAAAAGAGAATCCACCTTCTAAGTCAGGTAACCCTCACTCGGTTATTTGGCCAAACGATAGAGGAACCTTTGAAAATTTATTCTTATGTATCTATGTTGAAAAATAGAAAAGAAGTGTTGAAATGTGGGATCATAATCAACAACATGTTCCTTTACCATGCAAGTACAAGATAACAGGCTTAATGTGATTGCGCCTGAATGAAAAGAGATGAAAAATGAGATGAGTAAGTTTGGCCTGGCCAAAATGACATGATGCGATTTGGTGGATATAGTGTAGCACCCCAAAATTTGTCCATCCCTTTTTGTTATCTTGGCTTATGTTTCATAGCATCTTACATTGGCATTTATATATAGCATTGGTTCTAGACAGAGGATCAAGGTATCATACTCACCACCCAAGAGAGGAGCTTCATATTCAAAGCTTAAGAAAGGGTACATCTTCAAGGCACAAGGTCTTCATCATCATCAAAGCATGACTCACAACCTTGGGAATGCATTGATCACCTCCTCCTATCTTGAGGGCAGATAGATTAGGGTTTTGGTGTAAGAGGCATATGTACTTAGTTCCTTAGGATAAAAATGATTCTAAGCTCTATACACAAACCATTTGCAAGAACCTCAATAAATGGATAAGGTGTTAGGGTTTTCATCTGGTCAACAAAAAACCAATTGTGGATTTGAAAAAGTTCAAGGCTTGACTTTTTATCATTTAAGCCATGAGAGGTCATCCTAAGTCATCACAAGTATCATATTGAAGATGGGTCAAGAAGGATCAGAGAGATCAATAAGTTGCCAAATTAGGGTTTTAGAGGATTCTAAGTGTAAAATCCCTTTTTTTGGTACCTACCTTCAATCACAAGTTTCATCATGATGCAAGTCCTATCTCATTTTCCATCAAACATGAGACTTGTTCCTTATCACTCAAGATTTATTTTGAGTACAAGAACTCCTTCATTGGATTTATGCATCTCAAGTTATGATATTCACAAGTTGGTTTTACAAAATGGAGAGGATTTAGAGGCACCCAAGGGTAACTCACTTCTAAGGCAATTTTCACATGGAATCAAGCTTTTCCTCAACTTTCTTCAAACATAAGAGTTGTTCCTCATTGTTTAATATTTCCAAAAAAATGCAAGAACTCGTCATTCCGATGTGTAGAACTCAAGTTATGATCCTCTCAAGTCAAGGTCATTTTAGATGACTCAGTTTTAGGTCATTCACTTCAAGGTCAAAATCCATGAACTTCAAGACCTCAAATCAAGATTCTTGCAATATGAAACTTATGTATCAAGATCTAGCCTACACCATGACCTCAAATTTCGTGACCTTTGATGATTTGTGAGGCAATTAAGGCACGATGAACATGAAAACATGAACATTTGACCTAATTGGAACTTTCTTGCATTCCAAGTCAAAATCAGGAACACTTTTGATTCTTTTTTATACCATATCATCATCATGTCATGACCATACCAAATTTTACCCAAAATGAGAAAACATAACTTGGTATTTTCAAGCCATTTTCAAGTTTTCACACTTAAGGAGGAAGTTTTTCAAAACAAATCACAAATCCATTTCCTTTAATCTAAACCATCCAATTTCATTTCACCACCCTCCTTGGTGCTGAATAACAACCAAAAGGAAGTGGAAAGAGGGTTGAACCCGTGTGTACCTCATTTGTGAGGTTTTTGGCATGTTTGTGAAAGCAACCTATTCACACATCATGGGCCTTCAAAAATTCCCTTAAACCTTCACATATAAGGAGGACACAAACCCTAACATGGGAAAAAATCCATTCTGCTGAGAATAAGCTCAAAACCTTCAAATTTTCTCATTTTTCTCTCTCTTCGAACCAAAGGAAAGCTTGGAGTTTCTAGTCACTTTTTGCTTAATTCTTACTCATTGAAGCATAAGGAACTCATTGGTGGCATTGGATTAAAGCTCAAGCATCATTTGAAGGACCAACGGAGTTGCTCCGTTAGGTAATGTTCTTCACTCTGAATCTCTCATTTTAGGCATCAAAATAGGCTCATGTTGGTTGCATCTAAAGCCCTACCTTGTGTAGGCAATGTTTGAATGATTTTTGTGTATGTTTATTCACTTTTCAGATTGTATGTGAAATTTTCATGTTCAGATTTAAGCATGTTAGAGGCACCTTTTTGGAAAACTAATGGTAGATTCGTGTTCCTCTTGATTTTCTCTTCAAAATGATGTCTTAGGTTTTCATTTTTATTGAGTTTTACATACTTCTCCGGCGAGGCTTGTAACACCCCAAATATTATAGGAATATTTAATTTAATTTATTTAAATGAGAATATTCGCGTTTTGGTGATTTTCGGTGGTTTTGTGGAATATTAGGAATTAATGGAATTTGGGTTATTTATTTTGAATAATAAGTGGAGTTAGTAAGGATAATATGGGAAAAGCCCAATTGTGAGGCCCAAGTCTAGGTTTTAAAAAAAAGAAATTGTGATGGAATTAGGATTTATTTGTTAGACCGTGAGGAGAATTGAGGCCAGAGCTCTGAGAAGGAAGATTGGAGGAAAAAGCTTCGGAGGATTCCCGGGAATATTTGAGAAGGCTTTGATCGACAATTAAGGTATGGGGAGTATAGCTTTTCATGATTTTCCATGTGTAACTTTCGATGTAATTATGGTTGATTTACAGGTTTAAGGGTTTTATGGAGAATTATGAGAAAAATGGATTTTTGGCCTTCGTGGCCTAAATCTATTGTGGAGATTGTAACCGTAGGGTTTTGAGAGTAAAAATGAGAAATTATGATTTTTGGCCTTCGTGACCTAAACTGGTTATAGGTAAATCTAGCCATGGTTCAATTGGGGAAAAAGGGATTTTGACCTTCGTGGCCTAAATCTGGTTTTGGGAACTCTGATATTGTAGTGTAGTGGTAAGTATTCTTGACAGTTATAGCATAATATGAGAAAGGAAAACCTTAGGCCTTCATGGCCAAAACCTTGAATTGTTATGTGACTGACCCTGTAGGAATAGGAATATTTGAATGTGAGTAACTCTAATGCCTTAGGGTGTAATTAAAGGAAAAATTGTGATTTAGAGCTGAATATTTTACGGGATTGGCCTAGTAAACCGTAGGTTTTGTGCCTTTATCGCCGTAAGACCTTAGGGATTATTTAGAGATGTTTTGGGGGCATTGGGGAAGTGAATCGTGTGGACTTTTGGGTAGATTTAGGTTCTAGAGCTTAACAGCGTTTGTTGTCCGTCACGACTGTTCATGTTTCGGTCGAAATCATTTTGGATGTAAATTTTGATCCGTAAGTCTGTTTTGGCCCCCGTTGGAAGCCTTGGAAAGCTAATGAACAGGGTTATAACATAGTATAGATAAGGGAATTGGTTTCCCAATATTTTTATATCTAATTATGTTTGATAAGTCATATGTGTATATGTTCTATTAATGAATCATGTTTTGGTTCAGTGATGGCTTGATGTTTTGATGTTGCAATTTTGCTGATGAATTACCATGAGGGTAATTGTGATAATATGTGATAATATGATGAATTAACGTGAGTAGGACTGTGAAGTTTATATGATTAATAGGCGATAGTATGAGAATTACCGCGAGTATAATTATGAATTAATATGTGATAATATGTGATAATATGAGTATGAATGTGAGCGCTATGTGATTTGTATATGATCATATGATGATTTCTATGATGTATGATGATGATTATTATGATTATATAATGACATGATGTATGATGATAATTATTATGATGAACTATGATGACATGACGTATGATGATGATTATGATGATGAGCTATGACGTTTGATGATGATGAATATGATGAATGATGATGCACCTATTATGTTGTTATGAGGATGATTTGTGACGTGTGCATCATGCATTCTTGTGCATCTGGACTTCGGTTCAGGACCTCGATTACTTTGGCTTCAATCCCATTGTGTGGATGTGAAGTGTTTTGATGTGCTCCGGTTCTCTAGTAGAATCGATTCTATTGATGGGGATCTATGGAGAGTTGATGGCCCAGTGTCCATCGCGCTGTGATAATTGGTAACACATGCATTGAGTCTTGTTGCACTTTCATTTATGAGTCATTTGGAATAATTTATGATGTTGTGACCTTCGAGGCCTTTTGATGAATGTGAATGTGTTGAATATGATTATGACGTCATTTATATGTTGATTTTCATACATTGATTATTATGAACCGTTTTACTCACCCTGTCTGTTTGAATGTTACCTCCACGTGGGTAACGTGCATATGACCAGGTTTAGTCGTGGACGCTGTCGAGGTTATTTTTTTGAAGTTTTGAGTTGTTAGCCTTTTTGGTTAACTTAGAGGGTCTTGCTCTGATATGTAACATCGGGTTAGGGTCTTTTGAGTTAAACTATGTTTTATTTGAGTTTATTTTGATTATCTTCCCGTATGAGGAAAACCTTGATTTATTCCTTTTGAGTTCCGCTGCTTTGTGCAATTTGATGTACTTTGGGGAAAACACGTTGTTTACGGAGCCTTGACCTATTTTGAGGATTTGGGAAATGTACGCCCTTTTGTGGTGGCTTTTATTAAATTTAATAATTTACTCTGATATGTGAATAAATGTGCCTTTTAATTGTGGGGTAGAAAAGGGTGTTACATTAGTGGTATCAGAGCAGGTCGGTCTGTCCAACCAAGTTGTATAATGTTATTTGTTCCCTTGTATGCGACATGTGTGTGAAAACACTGTCGGTACACGTTTATTTTCTAACCTTTGTCTGCAGAAGTGGGAATGAAACAAGTGGGGGAGAAGCTTGTGCTTCTGCAGGATGCTTCAAGTGTGGAGTGGTGGCTCAGAGTGTTGATGAACGCTCTTATAGTTTGGTAAAGATGGTTTATGCCCCATCATAATTTTTGGCTGTCTATAGACAAATTGAGGAACTGATTACCCTTAATCTCTTGTTGATAGTAGACTGGGTTATGTTGGATGGGATAGACGTGTCTTGCAAGCTTAGATGGCGTGTGCAGTGAATTGTTTTGTGTTATGCTAAGTGCTTACAAATTGTTTTGGTGAGTTAGTGCAGGATGGTGCTGAGATGTTTATTTTGATGGAAACTTTGAGTGTTAATGAAAGTGGGGAAGTTGGTGGTTTGCCAATTAATTGTGATTGTCCAGAAGTTTTTCCTGATAAGATAAGTGATTTACAGCCGAAATGTGAAGTAGAGCTTACGAATGAATTAGTTCCTGGAACTTGTTTGGTAGCAATGGCTCCATTTTGTATGTCCACGCCAGAATCGAAGAAGTTGAACAATCAACTCGAAGATCTGCTTAAGGAGAGGTTCTTTTGTCTGAGTGTGTCACCGTGGGGTGCACCAATCTTGTTAGTTAAGAAGAAAGAAGGTTCTATGAGGATGGGTGTGGATTATAGACAAGTGAGCAAGGTGACTATCAAGAGTAAGTGTTCACTTCCAAGGGTTGATGATTTGATGGATCAGTTGGTTGTTGCCAATGTGTTCAGTAAGATAGATTTGAGATCTGGGTATCATCAGATTCGTGTGAAGGCTGAAGATATTCAAGAGACTGCTTTTAAAACAAGGTATGGACATTATGAGTATTTTGTGATGCCATTTGGTGTGACTAATGCACCATGTGCATTTATGGAGTATATGAACAGGATTTTCTATACTTATTTGGGTAAGTTTGTGGTTGTGTTCATTGATAATATTTTGATATATTCGAAGAGTAAAGAAGATCGTATTGAGCATCTAAAAATTGTGTTATTAGCATTGAGGGAGAAGCAATTGTATGCAAAACTGTCAAAGTGGGAGTTTTGGTTGAAGGAATTGAGTTCCTTGGTCATGTGATCTCGAGTAGGGTTATTGTGGTTGATATGAAGAAGGTTGAAGCTGCATCGCAATGGGAAGCTCCAAAACCTATTTTTGAGATTAGAAGTTTTCTTGGGTTGGCATATTATTATTGAAAATTTGTTGAAGGATTTTTTCCAAGTTACCTTTGTCATTGACGCAGTGTACTAGGAAGGTTCAAGATTTTGTTTTGGATGTAAAGTGTAAAGAAAGTTTCAAGAGCTTTTGAGGAGGCTGACAGCATCTCATGTTTTGATTTTGCCAAATCCAACAGAACCACTTGTTGTATAGTGTGATGCTTCGTTGATGGGATTGGTAGGTGTGTTGAGGCAACATCGCCAAGTTTAGCTTATGCTTTAAGGCAACTTAAAGTGGATAAGAGGATTTATCTGACGCATGATTTAGGGTTGGGTGTTGTTGTGGTTGTGTCGAAGCTTTGGAAGCTTCATTTGTTTGGTTCGAGATTTGAGATGTTTAGTGATCATAAGAGCTTAAAGTATTTGGTTGATTAGAAAGAGTTGAATATGAGGTAGAGGAGATGATTGGGACTTCTGAAGGATTATGGTTTTGGTTTGAATTGTTAGACGATGGCTCGGATCTAGAAGGGGGGTTGAATAGATCCCAATTAAAAATTGAGTCGGCACTTACCAAGTTAAAATTGGTTTTAAAAATATTTTTAAGTGCGGAAGCGGCCTTGGAAAAAATACGTCTAAAACGAACCGTTATTGGAAGATCGGATATGCATTAAGCTAACGGATATGATAATAAAAGAAGAGTAGATTCAATACACTAGTCACACTAATCAATTGATTTCACCACTAATTAGTAGTGCTAGTTCCAATGCTCAACACAGCCCACAAAATAGAACAAGTAAACTAAGTAAGTTTTGGTTCAGGCAATTTATCGAACACTTGGTGTGCGAAACACTCCAAGTGGATTTTGACTTAAGTAAGTAACTCTAAAATCCTTGTACAAGTGTTTATTGTAATACAGTTTAAACAGTACCAGTTACTTACTAAATTCAATGCTCGAATCAATAAAATTGCTTAAACTAAAATCACTTAATTTTTAAGCTGAAAATGAAAATACGGAAAAATAAAGGAGACAAAGATTTGTTGAGGCAGTTCCCCCGCCGTCCTCACTTCAGGGTACGTCTGCCCTCAATTCTAAAAATAAAATTGAGATGAATTATGATATATATCACCTGTAGAGTTGTAGTAGTTTATACAAGAGTTGATAAGCAATAATACAAACAATCCCTATAAATGTTGATAATGCTATCACTCCTTGTTCCTTGATTCGAGTTGAATCAATACCTTCGATCGTTGTGAATTGACCTCCGATTCCAGCCCCTTTGTTGAATAACTTTCAGTTCTTGAAACCCTCAGCCCGGCTGATCTTAGACACCAACGAATCAAACCCAGAACTCTCTTCAATACTTCACAGCCCCAACTACTAGATTGATGAAATCTTCCATTTCTCAATCACCTTCGCACCGCTGAATGTTGGTAAAGATGATCCGTACCAAAAACCCCCAAATTCGTAGAATCTTGGAGGGCAAAACCTTCAAGGTTTTATTCAAGAAAAACCTGCCACAATTCTCCACCCAAACCGGATCTCCAATCAACGGATTCGAACCTTATCACCTTGAACGAGACACAAAGCACTCCAAGAATGGTTGTGTGTAATTGCAGTGTTGTGTGTTGTTTGAGGATGAAGATGAAGAGAAATGTAGGCACCTATTTCACTTTTCTTGTTTTCACAATTTACTCAAAATTCAATTGTTAATTTGTTAAAATGAACAACCTTCTATTTATAGTAATAAGCCAATCAATCAACACAACAGAATTTCAAACACAGTGGAAATACTTCATTAACTATACCAACGCGCGAACGATCAACCATAGCAGGTCTATGCATCAACGCATAGCCTGCAGTTTCTGGTAATCTGAAAAACCCAACAGTATGCGTCGACCATAGGTCGGGGTGCGCTGACCCGTGGGAAATGTGAAGTCTTCATGCACCGACTGATGGTCGACTCAAGGTTACCATGCGCTGACCCGTGGGAAAGTGAACTATGTTATGCGCTGACTGGTGGTCGACTCAAGGTTGCCATGCGCTGACCCGTGGGAAAATGAACTAGGTTATGCGCTGACTGGTGGTTGACTCATAGCTTCAAAATCTGCAAAAATGATATATTTGTTGTTTCGTGCGTTTTGTCACGACTGAATATTAATCACGTGTATTGCCGATGATAATATGACGAGTTAATGAGATATAGGAAGGATATGATATGTTAAGTATTGCAATTGTCTTCTGGGTAGAACTGACAGCTCCGATTGGTCTGAGGTTGTACTTTGTCATCATCGAAACTTGAGAACATATGTTGTGTGACAGTTTACCCTCACATAAATTACCATTCGGATAAAGCAAACATGGTAGCTGATGCATTGATTTGGAAATCTTTGCATAGACCGATGATGATGGTAAAAGATTTAGAACTGATTGAGCAATTTCGTGATATGAGTTTGGTTGCGAAGAGACTTCTTATGGAGTTAAGCTTTGTATGTTGAGGCTTACTAGTGGTATTCTTGATGAGATTCGAGGAGGTCGGAAATCTGATTTGAGTTGGTAGATCGGTTGAATTTGATGAATCAAAGTCGAAGAGCTGATTTTTGGATTAATGGGAATGGTATCATGAGACGTCGTGATAGAGTTTGTGTTTCAGATATTGTTGAGTTGAAAAAGAGTAATTCTTGAGGAAGTACATTTAAGTGGATTAAGTATCCATACTGGTGATATGAAGAGGTACCAAGATTTGAGGAAATTGTTTTGGTGGCCAGGGATGAAAAAAGAAGTGGTTGAGTTTGTGTATGATGGTTAGACTTGTCAGAAGTCGAAGATTGAACATCAGAGATCGTTGGGTCTGATGTAACCGTGAATATTCCAGAGTGGAAATGGGATAGTATTTCCATGGATTTGTGTCGGGTTTGCCGAAGACTGTGAGATGGATATGATTCGATTTGGGTGATTATGGATAGATTGACTAGATCAGCTCATTTCTTACCAATGAGGATTAATCATTCTATGATGAAGCTGGCTGTGATGTATATTGAGGAAGTTGAGAAGTTTTTAAGATACCGTCGAGAATTGTGTCTGATAGAGATATGAGATCTTCATCGAGCTTTTGGGAGAGTTTATAGACGCTTTGGATACCGTGTTGAGATTGAGTTCTGCTTATCATCTGCAGACGGATGGACAGACAGAGAGAACTATCCAGTCTTTAGAGGATTTGCTGAGAGCTTGTGTGTTGGATCAAGGTGGACCGTGGGATAGTCATTTGTCGTTGGTTGAGTTTACCTACAATAACAATTATCATTCTAGTATCAAAATGGCACCGTATGAGGCTTTGTATGGTAAGAGGTGTATGACTCCTTTGTGTTGGTATGATTCAGGCAAGAGTGATGTACTCGGACCTGAGATTGGGCAAGAGACGACTGAAAATATCAAGATGATCAAAGAAAGACGAAAGCGTCGCAGAGTCGTCAGAAAAGTTAACATGATAAGAGGAGGAAAACACTTGAGTTTCAAGAGGGAGATCACGAGTTGTTGAGAGTTACGCCGGTAACTGGTGTTGGCCATGCTTTGAAATCTTGAAAGGTCACACCTTGTTTTGTTGGTCTATATCAGAGTGGCACAACGGAAGTGTGGGAGAAGTAACATGTTAGGTTGTTTTACCACTGTCTCTTGTGAAATTGCATGATGTGTTTCATGTGTCTAAGTTGAGGAAGTACATTCCAAATCTGTCACATATGATTCAGACGGATGATGTACGGGTGGGAGATAATTTGATTATTGAAGTGTTGCCAGTTCGGATTGATGAATGAAGAGTGAAGCAACTACGAGGTAAAGAGATTTCCTTGTTAAAGGTATTGTGGGGAGGACCAGCTGGAGAAAGTTGGATTTGGGAGCGAGGAGATCAGTTGAGGGAGTTGTACCCGACTCTATTTCCTTGAGGTAATTTTCGAGGGCGAAAATTCTTTTCAGTGGGGGAGAGTTGTAACACCCCAAATATTATGGTAATATTTTATTTAATTTATTTAAATGAGAACATTCGTGTTTTGGTGATTTTCAGTGGTTTTGTGGAATATTAGGAATTAATGGAATTTGGGTTATTTATTTTGAATAATAAGTGGAGTTAGTGAGGATAATATGGGAAAAGTCCAATTGTGAGGCCCAAGTCTATGTTTCACAAAAAGGAAATTGTGATGGAATTAGGATTCATTTGTTAGACCGTGAGGAGAATTGAGGCCAGAGCTCTGAGAAGGAAGATTGGAGGCAAAAGCTTCGGAGGATTCCCGGAAATATTTGAGAAGGCTTTGATCGACAATTAAGGTATGGGGAGTATAGCTTTTCATGATTTTCCATGTGTAACTTTCCATGTAATTATGGTTGATTTACGGGTTTAAGGTTTTTATGGAGAAATATGAGAAAAAGGGATTTTTCGCCTTCGTGGCATAAATCTATTATGGAGATTGTAACCGTAGGGTTTTGAGGGTAGAAATGAGAAATTATGATTTTTGGCCTTCGTGGCCTAAACTGATTATAGGTAAATCTAGCCGTGGTTCAATTGGGGAAAAAGGGATTTTGGCCTTCGTGGGCTAAATTTGGTTTTGGGAACTCTGATGTTGTGGTGTAGTGGTAAGTATTCCTGACAGTTAGAGCATAATATGAGAAAGGGAAACCTTAGGCCTTCGTGGCCAAAACCTTGAATTGTTATATGATTGACCCTGTAGGAATAGGAATATTTGAATGTGAGTAACTCTAATGCCTTAGGGTGTAATTGAATGAAAAATTATGATTTAGAGTTGAATATGTTACGGGATTTGCCTAGTAAACTGTAGGTTTTGTGCTTTAATCGCCGTAAGACCTTAGGGATAATTTAGAGATGTTTTGGGGGCATTGGGGAAGTGAATCGTATGGACTTTTGGGTTGATTTAGGTTCTGGAGTGTAACAGCGTTTTGATGTCCGTCACGATTGTTCATGTTTTCGGTCGAAATCATTTTGGACGTAACTTTTGATCCGTAAGTCCGTTTTGACCCATGTTGGAAGCGTTGGAAAGCTAATGAACAGAGATATAACATAGTATAGATAAGGGAATTGTTTTCCCAATATTTTTATATCTAATTATTTTTGAGAAGTCATATGTGTATATGTTCTATTAATGAATCATGTTCTGGTTCAGTGATGTCTTGATGTTTTGATGCTGCAATTTTCCCGATGAATTACCATGAGGGTAACTGTGATAATATTTGATAATATGATGAATTAACATGAGTAGGACTGTGAAGTTTATATGATTAATAGGCGATAGTATGAGAATTACCGCGAGTATAATTATGAATTAATATGTGATAATATGATGAATTAATATGAGTATGAATGTGAGTGCTATGTGATTTGTATATTATCATATGATGATTTCTATGATGTATGATAATGATTATTATGATTATATGATGACATGATGTATGATGATGATTATTATGATGAACTATGATGACATGACGTATGATGATGATTATGATTATGAGCTATAACGTTTGATGATGATGAATATGATGAATGATGATGCACCTATGATGTTGTTATGAGGATGATTTGTGACGTGTACATCATGCATTCATGTGCATCTGGAATTCGGTTCAGGACCTTGATTACTTTGGCTTCAATCCCATTGTGTAGATGTGAAGTGTTTTGATGTGCTCCGGTTCTCTAGTAGAATCGATCCTATTGATAGGGATCTATGGAGAGTTGATGGCCCAGTGTCCATCATGCTGTGATGATTGGTACCACATGCATTGAGTCTTGTTGCACTTGCATTTATGAGTCATTTGGAATAATTTATGATGTTGTGGCCTTCGAGGCCTATTGATGAATGTGAATGTGTTGAATATGATTATGACGCCATTTATATGTTGATTTTCATACATTGATTATTATGAACCGTTTTACTCACCATGTCTGTTTGAATGTTACCTCCATGTGGATAATGTGCAGATGACCAGGTTTAGTCGTGGACGCCGTCGAGGTTATTTTTTTGAAGTTTTGAGTTGTTAGCCTTTTTGGTTAACTTAAAGGGTCTTGCTCTAATATGTAACATCGGGTTGGGATCTTTTTAGTTAAACTATGTTTTATTTGAGTTTATTTTGATTATCTTCCCGTATGAGGAAAACCTTGATTTATGCCTTTTGAGTTTCACTGCTTTGTGCAATTTGATGTACTTTGGGGAAAACCCGTTGTTTACGGAGCCTTGACCTATTTTGAGAATTTGGGAAATGTACACCCTTTTGTGGTGGCTTTTATTGAATTTAATAATTTACTCTGATATGTGAATAAATTTGCCTTTTAATTGTGGGGTAGGAAAGGGTGTTACAAGGCTGGTTGGAGAAGATGACCGGAGTAGAGTTCTGTTGGTTTGACACGATTGCTGATGTGTCTTGGTTGACCTGCGTGTGTGGCGTTGAATTTTGTGACCTGGCTGATGACATGTATTAGTGAAACGGTGCGTTTCACTTTGAGGATTGTTTTGTTTGATTTCAGATTCTAATTGGACTTGGCCTGATATCTTGTTGATTTTCACACCCCCAAATTTGTGGCCCATATGCGCGCATAACATAAAATCAGTTCAAGACTGATTTGCTAGTGCACCCCCATCCCTTTTTATTTCTTCATTTTATTCTATTTTGTTTCTATTTCTTTTATTTTTATTTTTAATAGTAAAACTCTTTTAAAAATTCCATAAAAATACTTTTTAGATATTTTCATATCTTATTTAATTTTTCATATTTTTTATTTTTATTTTAATATTTTACTTTGAATTAATAATTTAATGTGTTTTTAGTTGACCTAGTTTGAAACATGCCTTTAATTCTTGCCCTTCCTAATTGACTTTTGATCCATGTTTTTGCACATACTTAGGCACATGCATGTAGGGTATTTGAGTGCTGGTTTGATACCTTGGTTATCATTTCTTGGATGATTTCCATTTGACTTTGTTTGACCCTCGATATATGCTCGACAAATTGCTTGTTTTGCCTTGCTTGATGCAATTGATGATGCTATCTTGCCATTATTTTTGTAATCCTTTGCACATTGATTCTTGATGGACCTAACTTGAGTTTGGGAATTTATTTGGATTTTATTTGGTCATGTGTCTATTTTTGGATGTTGCATCAAGTTCTTGTTGTTTTGATCATGTGTTTGTGCATATCTTGACCTAGTCTTTTGAGATTGCTTTTTGTATGATTCCATGGATGTTTGATGAGTCTTGTATGCTCTTGATGATACATTTGAGGTTCTGATTTCCCTGATTAGGGTTCCATTGCATGATCACTTCATTGAAGGTGGGAAAAACACTTAGAAGGGGGGTTGAATAAGGGTTTTGAGAAAATTATGGCAATAAAAACAACGCAGTATTTTTATCCTGGTTCGTTGAACTCAACTAATCCAGTCCACCCTATCAAGGTGATTTGCCTTTCTCAACAAGGACTTAATCCACTATATTCAAACAGATTACATTGTCCACCACTAAGAACAACTGTCTTAGTCTTCTCAAGAAATCATGACCACAACTTAGTCTTCTTAAGGAACCTTTTACAAATAAATGTAAACTAACAAGTGTTTAAGATACTTCTAAAAAGCTATATCACAAACTGTGATTTTTACACTTAGATTAAGAACGAATAAAAACTATTCAGCTTATGAAATAAATTGTATGAGATCTTGAGAGTAGTTTTCATTTGATTTCTCAATATTTCGTCAATTCGTCAACTTTGAAATGTTGTTGAAGACATCCTTTTATAGAGCAGAAAGTCCAATGCTTGAAGACTGTGCGTAGCAGAGTAGTTGTAGCCTTTTTGTCTTCTATTGACTTTACCTTTCCCAGAAGAGGAATGTTCAGACAAATCCCTTTTGTCTGATTTCCTGTGCCATACATGAATAAGGAAAGAGTCGTTTGAAATATGCCAATGGATATATCTTTGAATAATATCTTCTTCAACAAACTTCTGTCTCAAAGTTATCAACATCAGAGTCTTGAAGTGATCAGAGTTTGAAGGTATCAGAGTCTTGATGTTATCAGAGTTTTGCAGCCAATATGCTTCAGCGTGAATATCAATCAGAGCAGAGTTTGAATATCAGAGCCTCAGTACTTGCAGCGAAAAGTACTTTCAGAGTCTTCTTGAAACAATGCTTGAAACTCTTCATACAAATTCTTCAACTACGCTTCAGAGTCTTCTGCAGCTTCTGCTTCAGAGTCTTCTACAGCTCCTGCTTCAGAGTCTTCTTCAGCTCCTGCTTCAGAGTCTTCTGCAGTTCCTGCTTCAGAGTCTTCTGGCAGTGCTCAGAGTCTTCTGATGACTTGCTTTTGATGCTTCAGAGCTTTGCATAGAGTAATGTTCAGATGCATTTTTGCTTCCATAAGAATATTTAATTTAATATCTGAAACAAAAACACTTGAACAAAATTAGAGTATATATTTTCTTAATACAAAATTTCATTAGTGTTATCATCAAAACATAGAGATATAGTAAACACCAATCTGTGTTCTAACATTCATCTCATATGCTTTACATGATCATGTGTTCCTTTTGTGGATGACTTGTGAGATGTTTGCTTGACTTTTGTGCTTCAACTTGAGTTTGACTCTTCTTGATTTTGATTGTTGATTTGAATTTGAACATGATGCATACCATTTAAACTTGTTTATGATCTTGATGAATTGATACTTAATCATTTGTGCCTTTTGTGGAATGTATTCTTTCTTTGAGAATGACTTTGTTATGTGAGCTTGTTTTTTAGGTATGCTTTGAATTCAACTTTGATGTCTCTCTTGTGTGTTCATGAATGAATGTTGTATTTGATAATTATGTTCATGTTTCTGCCCACACTTGATATCATGCCCTAATCCCATGTCTTTTCCTTTAAGACCATGTCTTTCATGTTTGTTGTGTATGACAATTGTTTTGCTTGTGAATGTGGTGCATGATTTGAATCTTTGAGTTTCTTCTTTAATCATTGACATGGATTGGATATGATATGATGTTGCTACTTCCCCACTTTGTTTCTCATCTCATTTGATCTCTCTTCACTTTGTTTTGTGGTTGATATTGCTTCTTTTAAGATGTTTAAGTCATTTGAATATGTGAGAGTGTTTTGTTTTTCCATGATGTTTTGAATTCCAATCTTTTAACTTATTTTGGCATGTGGTTGCTTCTTTGATGTCTTGACATGATATTGGTTTCCATATTGCATGATTGAGATATGATTTTGGTTTGATTAATTTTGTTTTGAACTACCTTGTTTGTTCATCTTGTTTGTTTTTCCTTCATTCTCCTTTCTTCTCTTTCATCTCTTGTGACTTGTTTAAGCCTTGCTTTTGTTTTCATTTGTGATTGATTAGTAATGTGTTTACTTGTATTTATTCACATGATACTTTAGGATTCCTAGTCCCTCTGTTTAAGATGGGAGTAGGAGAGACACTAGGCTTTCAATCCTTTGTATGATAACAATTAAGATAGTCCATTTTACCTAAACTTTAGGTCCATCATTTGTATGATAACATTAGGTAGACTTCATTTTCATCCTAACCTTAGGACTATTTTGCATGACAACATTAGGGTTTTCAATTTCCCTTTAGTGCTTTCTTTTATGTCTTATCTTCTCATCTAAAACTTCTTTAAGACACTCAATAAAGAATGAAAAACGTTGTACGGTACGAGCCTTAAGTGCATGGGAAATTATGAGTGGGGGGTTACTCCTCGCTTGTCTAGAGTGTTTAATGTATGCCCTTTGGGCAATATGCGACGCATTCGCTCTTATGTCATAGTCTTTAATGCAAAGTGAGTCTCAAACTAACTTAATCCACTTCACTAAAACTAAAAAATCAAATTCAAGCCTTTTTTATCGTTCAGGATTGGTCTTCAAATTGTTTTCAGAAAAGAGTATGTTGTTTTTTCCGTTATACTACAAATAGGCATTGACCCTAACTGCTGGAATGGAGACTTAACGTCGCTCATAAAAAACACTTAATCAACCAGTGGTCTAGTTACCCAAACTACATTTGCTCTGATTTCTCATACCAGCTGAGGATACGTAGGCACACGACGGAGATGTCTTGGTGATCAACCTTTCCCCCCATCACCCGTAGTTTTCTGAACTACGTTGACTCTGATTTTCCCATTGCACGAGGGAATACGTAGGCATAGGGCGGCGATGTCCTATCGAGTCTCTTCTTTCCTTCTAATCCCATGTTTAGCAGTAGCTTTTAGATAACATACCCTTTAATTAGACAACAAGCGTGGATCCCGTTGAGTACAACGGACGTGAGGGGTGCTCATACCTTCCCCTTGCGTAACCGACTCCCAAACCCAAGATTTGGTTGCGATGACCTTGTCTTCTCCTTTCTTTTAGGTTTTCTTCGATCGTTTCATTTCCCTCTCTTTGGGATAAATAACATTCGGTGGCGACTCTTCTGTTTATTTCTGTCGGCCCTTTTTCGCAGTATTGCAACATACAGGAAGGAAACTTATGATCACAAAGTACGAAGTGTGTTGTTGCGATATACTTAGTTTTTCGATTTAGTATCTATCAATGTGGTCATGTTCGAAGTAAAACCCATAGCCTAGCCACTATAAGAATCACTATTTCCTTCTATTTTCACGAGTATTGCTTGAAGACAAGCAAAGGCTCAAGTGTGGGAGATTTTGGTGACGTGAGATTACATTGCTTATTTGACTTGATTAATGCATGTTTTCTAGTTGTTTTGATTTTCATTTTCATTTTTATGTTGGTATTTGTTTGCTTTCAGGTATTTAGCTACTTCAAAGCCGTGTGCGAAGAAACAAAGCAAAAGCAGTTGAAAAAAAGGAGAACTCGAGATTGGTTTACACTGATGGCGACCACCATGGCATTCACCATGAGGTTCCATAAGTGGTTCATGTGCTAATGGTATTAAGACTATGTCACCCTATTTTTTCAAGCATGGCGCTCGCCATAAGGGTGTGGCGGTTGCCACACCTTATAATTCCCAACGATCATAAAGTAGGTTGGCCTTGGTCCCCAAGTATCAAAATTTTCTCCTCTATTTTCGCACACAAATTCAACAACTTTTGGAGAGTTTTTAGGGTTACTAGTTCATTATAAATAGGTCTTTAGTTCATTGTTCAGGGCATCCAAGTTTAGTACAACACTTTAGGCATATATTTTCCCATCTGAAAGCTTTAACTCTTCACGCCGAAGGGCTATCGCAATGTTGATGAGTTTGTATCAAACTTGGAGCAACCCTCTACAAGTGTTAATTTCTCGCTGCTACTTTATCGCTTTGAAGCCTATCAGCATTTATTTCAAGTTTTCCTCTGTATCCAGACAAAAGTCTCTTGGGAGCAGGTTTTTATTTAATTACTTTATTTATTTCTGTTGCCTTTATTTAATTTCACGTATGTCTTCTACTTTCGTTTAATACCACGTTGCTTTAATTACGCCGTTTATGTTTTATTCCGTTATCAAATTCATCGCATTTACTTACTTTACAATTAATGTACTAAGTTTATGTTTTATTTCTCGTGCTTACATATAATGTATACATATAAGCAATTTAAGGCATATTTTGGTTAGAAAAATCAGTGTATTTATTGGTTCATATTTTGTTGTGGTAACAAATATGGTATACAATACATGTACTAAAAATGGGGCATATATATGATATATTAAAAAACTATTATTAAATAAAACAAAGTATTTCACCATGGTTGAACCGATCAACCCTGGTGAAAAGTGGAACGCTAAATATTATATACTATGGTATGATTCGGAATTAAACTCATGACCTATATATACTTCACCACAGTTGTTTAATATGACTGTATTGATATGTAGCACGCTTCCCTAGTTTCTCACCACAGTCAAAGGTCTGTGGTAGAAAGTAGCATACTTACTACGTCCCTCTATATGATCAAATTATTGTTTTATGGATAAGGATATCTCTAATATAGATCTTATTAGTCAGGACGATCAAGACATTTGCCAGAGTTGCAAAATCATTTGTACATCAAATGATTGACACAACACTTATTTCTATCTTGGATTTGATTGAAATGAGTTCAAGAGAGAATGCAACTTGAAAGTTGGTGATTATTTTATTTTTATAGTTGATGAACCTGGGTATTTATTTATTGATGTAAAAGTCTATCGAAAATAGTTTTATTTAATTTCTGTTTTTTCTTTTTATTTTGTTATCCACAACTATATATTATTCAATAAAAAAAGTAGTTTGTTTTGCAATAATTTTTATTATTATTCAATAAAAAGTAGTTTGTTTTACAATAAAGGCTTAAATGCATTTTTGGTCTCCTAGTTTGGGCATTTTGAACTATTGGTCCCCCTATTACAAAACCAACTATTTTTGTCCCTTAATTTTGATTGCATTTAGATTTGTGTGGTCTCCTATCCAATTTTACTTATGTGTCAACTTCATTAATGAGGTGGCAGATTTTATTTGGATATATGTCAGCAATTCATAATATTTTGATTTCCACATGGATATTTTAACTAAGAAAATGTTAAAAACATTTTTTTAAAATTAAAAAAACAATTTATAATTGATATACAATGCTGAAAACAGAAATAAAAGGTCAAAATCTTAATCCCCTAATTCACATCCTTCATTCTTCAGAAGTGAAAAAACCCTAATCCCCCATTGACACCCATCCTTCAGAAGAAGTGAAAAATCCCTAATCCCCCAATCACACCCATTGTTACCCCCTTAAGGTATGTATCTTTATCCTCGTGGTCCCGTTAGTTTAGTTTAGTTTATGTATTATTGTGATCTATAGTGTTAGTTTATGTTTCTTTGATTCCATTTTTGTCAATTTTTCTCAGGCCAGTTATGAATAATAAGATTAGGTTAAGAATAAATCATAGGGGGAAATTAATTGAGACACCTGTTAAGTGGTATGTAAATGGGGAAGTTACTGAGATGAAGTGGATTTAGGATGTCGATTATATGACGTACGTGGAGCTAGAGGATATGATTAAGAGTGATGGTTACGTAAATTTAAAGTGCTTGTGGTATCGGAACCATGCATATAACTTTTCTCATGGTCTTAGACCCTTGAATAATGATCAAATTTTTAAAAGATGTTGTAGGCTATGATGTAATAGATGTGTATGTAGAGCATAGTTTGGGAATTCCTGAGATTGTTGATGATAGTGAATTAGATGCTAACATTGAAGATGATGGTGAAGATAATGTACAATGCATTGGGTTTAAAAGTGCAGATGTTATTGAGAATGATGGTGAATTAGATGCTAACATTGAGGATGATGGTGAAGATGATCCTAATGGTGTTGCTGAAGATGTTACTACTGGTCTTAATGTTGTTGATGAAGATGTGACTAATGATATTAATGTTGATGTTAACAATGAAATTGGGCAAGAAGGTATTGATGAGGATTATGTTTCAAGTGAGAGTAGTTTTAAGGATAATGAAGTTCAATTTAGTGAAGAATCTGATGAGAGTGAGATGGACTAGACTAAGGTACTTCCCCCAAGAGACTTTAGGTAAGGTTTATAGCTGCCAAAACAAGAAAGACTAGGTTGAGTTAGTTCATGATGAGACAAGCACCACTACAAATAACACATCTAACATTGGTCGCAGAATGCATTTAACCTCGGCTACACAGGCAAGGTAACAAAGGGTGACATGAAAAATAATCACTTGTCACCTTGGTGATTCTAAAGCAGAGGTTAGAATTTAAAAGGTTGTGGGTTTGATCCCCAACATCAGAATTTTTATTATTTTCAGAACTGGATGGTGCACCCAGTGTTATCACCTCCGTTGTATGTAAACACCAAGGGGATGATTATTTGTGTAGTGTCGTTTGCACCTGTATTACAGAATCATTTACATAACCATATTTCTTAATATAGAACCATACTTTTAAAACTAATTACAGGATTATAGAACTATATTTTTTGGAACCTGTATTACAAAATCAATTACATAATCATTTTCAAAACTAAAACAAAGGATTAAGAAATAAAAGCAATAACCAAAATGGAAAGTTTTGTAGGCTGTCTAATAGGATTTATCAATGTTCATTAAGCATCTATAGTTTGAACAACATTTGAAACTAATTAGGTCAATGAACAACACCTTTAAATATACATTACAATGATTAAAAAGGAGTAAAATGATTAATCATAAATTTCAAAGGGATATAAAATATTTACTTACTAGTTTTCCCATATTCCTTCTTCATGATCACGATGAATAACATGCACATCATCTGAATCATTTTCTTCAGATGTTTGACGTACATGTGTTGCTAAAAAAGGTGTCTCATAGTTAAAATCTTGATTTTCATCAGTACTATGGGGAAGATGTTTACCTTGAAGAACAATTAACCATATATTGTTAGAAGGATCAATGACATGAAAAATTTATTTTACTTGGGTTGCCATGATGAAAGGTTCGTTTTTATAAGTTGACTTACGAATATTAACCCGTGTGAATCCCAATTCATCGGTTTCTACATCAGAGTTAGTGTCAATCCACTTGCACTTAAATAAAGGCACTTCAAAATAAACATAGTCAATATCCAAAATATTCTCAATGACCCTAAAGTATGCCCTAGATGCTAGTACAAGATTGTTATCTTTGGAACTAGAAAAGTACATGGATTCAGCCTCAACCATAACCCCACTATTTTGCATGGGGATAAAATCATCCTTTGATTTTGTATAGAATGGATATTTATAAATTTCATATGCATTCCAAGTAATTACATTAAACTTAGGCACACGTGACAACCATTTACGAAGATCTGATGCACTACTCTCTTTAAAAATACTTTCATTAAACCAATTTATGAAAGCTTTGTTATGCTCTATCAACAACCATTTTTCATTCATCCAGTGGAATTTTTCCTTTAAAAGACTTTTGAGAGAGGTTAAGTAAGGTTGAACTTCACTAAGGTTATTCAATATATCCGAATGTGCTTGAAGAACTACGTCTAGGGAAAATGTCTTAATATTTAAATCTTGAATACCTCTACCATCATAAAATCCATCATGACGAGACTTAAGAACTCCTATAAATCAAGCTTCTAACAAATACTTTTTACAAATGTCAATAGCTTCTTATGTGATGTACCTTTCTACGATCAAAGCTTCCAGACGGTGATGATTCTTTGTATACCTTTTAAAAATCATCATATAACGCTCTACCAGGTACATCCACCGTAAACAAATTGGACCATAAATTCTAATCTCTCTTACTAGATGAACAACTAAGTCAACCATAGTGTCAAAGAATGATGGAGGGAAAAATATCTCTAACTGGCACAAGATAATTGCAACTTCGTGTTCCAAGTCATATAACTTTCAAGGATCAATAAATTTACTACATATAGCATTGGAGAATAAGCATAATCTGGTTATATATACCATTACATTTCTTGGTAAAATGCCACAGATAGCCACTGGTAGAAGTTGTTGCATCAATACATGACAATCATGAGATAGCCACAGATAACAACTCATTTGTGATTGTTCTGTACCACAAGTTTCTTCACATTTGATGAGTACCATTGGGGAACTTTAATACACTGTAAAAGTTGTATTTTTTTTTCTTTTTTAGAAAGAGTGTGACATGATGGGGAAAATAGGTTATATTTCCTACTTCTTTTAGGGCTAACTCTTATTGTATACTCATCACAGCCATATCTTCATGGGATTTGTTAGTATCTTTTGTCTTATCTTTAATGTGGAAAAGTATTCCAATTAGACTATCACATACATTTTTCTCCACATGTATCACATCAAGACAATGTCTTAATCAAGACTAGACCAATATGGAAGATCAAAGAATACCGACCTCTTTTTCCAAATATGTTTCTCCACAAGCTTTTTTTGTTTCTTTACAAAGACAACCTTAATTTGTTGTTGTTTTCTATAAACTTCCTTCCCAATTAAGGGCTTTAGAGTGATATTAAACTCCTGATCTCCATTAAAAGCCTTATGCAATTTATGATAGGGATGATTAGGTCTTAGAAATTTTTGACGCCCAAGATAAACTGTCTTTTTTCCTTTTGTAATTGTTAGTTACATGTATCAACTTCACATATAGGACACGCTTTATGTCCCTTGACACTATATCTAGACAAATTACCGTATGCAAGAAATTCATTGGTTGTGCAAAACAACATGGTACGCAACTTAAAGTTATCACTTGTATATGCATCATCAACATCAACACCTTCCTTCCACAAAAGTATTAAATCTTCAATCAATGGCATTAAATAAACATCAATATCTCTCCCTAGTTGTTTTGGACCTGAAATCATCATCGATAACATCGTATACTTGCGCTTCATGCACAACCATGAAGATAGGTTATAAAGTATGAGAAAAACAGACCATAACAAATGGTTAGTACTCAAATTACCAAAAGGGTTCTTTTCGTTAGTGACAAGTCCAAGCCTAAGGTTCCTCGGTTCAAGGTAAAAATATGGATACAAGGAATCAATTTTCTCCCATTGTAATGAATAAGCTACATGGAAAAAATTTCCATCCCACACTCTTTCATCTTCCTGCTATCTAGTATTCTTTGCATCACTAACATTATCAAACAATCTCTTGAACCCTGTAATTTTCGGTAGATACCACATCACCTTGGAAGGAACATTCGTGCTAGTTACACCATCATCACCATCAACACCATTGTCCTTCTGCTTGTAGTGTGACTCCCTGTATCTCGGGCACTCCTTCAAGTTTTCAAAATATTTCCTATATTATATGCAATCATTACAACATGCATGTATTTTGAAATAGTTCAAACCCATTGGACACAGTATCTTCTTGGCCTCATAAGTACGGTTTGACAACATGTTACCTTCGGGAAGCATTTCTTTCAATAATTCAAGCAATTCATTGAAACTTTTATCCATCCACCCACCTATTGCCTTAAGATTAAATAGTCTTAACACAATTGATAATCTTGTAAATTTTTTACATCCCATATAAAATGAATCTTCCATGTCTCTTCGCAAAGTATCTACCACATTAGAATTATTGAAAGAATTATCTCCAATATTATGAATGATGTCTTCTAGAGTATCATTCATAACTTCATCGTCTTCAACTGTATGTGACAGAGGTCTCTTTTTTTGTCGGTTCACCATGCCACACCCATTTCATACAATTTTTGAATAATTTCATCACAACCACAATGATTGAATATAACATCCCTATGATATTTTTTTTCCGTATTAAAACAGTTTTTACAAAAACACCAAAAAATCTCATTTTTGTCAAGAATGTTTTTTTTAGCGAAATCAAGAAATTATTTCAATCCATTCCCATACTCTATACTTAATCTATTGGCTTACTCAAACATTACATTTAGTGTGGAGTCCTACATGGCATGGTGTTCGCTGTGTTTTCTGGCGAACAACCTCTGGTTAACCAATTTCTTCAGAAAGTTGGGTTACTTGCAGGACCAACCATACAAGTCCTAGGATACATGTGCATTTGGTTCTGTCGAAATACTCTTAGACTTTTGGTGACTAATTTGCGGTTTGTTTTATCAATATTGTCAAAGTATTAAGGACTTTGATTTTGCAAGTAACGAAAGTTTGAACTTAAAGATGAAATAAGGTTAAAAGTTTAAACAAGAACAAAGAAATGTCGAAAGGCTAAAAACTTGCAAAAAAGTAAATGAAATTTAAAATGACATGGACTTGAAGAATAAACAAGTAATTTAAAATGACTTTGAAATATAACTGGTGTTTAAACGTACATTGTTCCAAATACTAGACTCATTTTCTCTCACACTGGGTACTTAGAGCTTTTACAGGAATTTTGTACAAATTTTCACACACACATTCTAACCACAAACTATCCTATTTATACACAAACAAAATAACTGCTTAGAACGGAAAAACTATAACTAAACGACAAGTGTCAGCCTGCATGTAAATTTCTTCTCTGAAACCTCCATGTGTCCAACTGCCAAAGGTTACAACCCTTTGAATTTGAATCTCTTCCTTGGTGACGAAACCTTGTAACTCTTCAAAACTGTCGAAACCCTTTTAAAGGAGAAAAACTCTTCAGCACTTGCCAAACCTTATCTTTTTTTAACAAACTTCTTCTGTCGAAGCCCTCAGTCACACACTCTCCAAACTATTCTGCCAGAACATTATATCTATTTCTGTCGAAACAATGAAACTTTAAAACCTTGTCAGCAATTCTTGGATTCTCCTCCTGATGCTATCCTTCGACAAAGATGACCTTAAAGCCTGAATTTTAATCTTGTCGAAATTATGGTCTTGTCGAAATTATGGGTTTACAAATTGCCCCCCAGCAAAGATATTTTCGACTATCAAAGGAGAAATGTCTTTTGCTGTCGAAGTGATAGAGTCACCCATTATTTCGACCTCTGTTGCCCCCAAGTGAAACCCTCTTTCTTCAGTCGAAGCAAGGGTGAGAAGGCCTGAGTCTTTCCACTAAGGTTGGAGGTAAATCTTCTGAGGAAGTTGATTTTCCCTAGTAGAGACTGCAATTCCTTCTTTGTCGATGGCGCTTTTGCTTCCATTATTGCTTTAGCTTTGTTTTCATTGATTTCAATCCCCTTTTTGTGGACCACAAAGCCTAAGAAATCCCCAGCCTTGTTGTACGGATGAATTTGCATTTTAGAAGTCTTTCGACCTCTTCTTTGATCTTCGACAGAATTTCAGGTGCAAAGCGTCTGGGGGTCTGTTTTATTGGCTTCTTCCCTTCCAGAATTGGCAACTTCAATTCCACCAAACTTCTGTCTAAACCAGGCATTTCGTCATAATCCCATGCGAAGCAGTCTTTAAACTCATTCAGCAGCTGGATTATTTCGATTCTGAGTTGAGGATTCAACTTGGCACTGATGTAAGTGGGCCTTTTCTCTGCCCCCAGTCCTAGATTAATCTCCTCTAAGGGATCCTGTGCCACCATTTTCATATTGGTGGAGGTTGGATCCTTTTCGAACCCCAAAGGTTCGTCATCATAAATGGCATCAAGTCTTTGGTTCTGCCATTCACCATTTGAGTCTTCTTCAAAACTCTGATTTGCATGTTGCTCCTCAATATTTTCTTGAGGGTGTTGTCCTTCGACAACCTGAGTGCTGGCTTCGACAGCCATATTTCTTACTTCAGCCTCAAGGGCCGCTTTGTGTTGTTTTTCGGCTATATAAGCCGAAATCCTTTCCATTGCTGAAACTTCAGTCATTTTCACTGAATTCACTTCCCCATCCAGTTGGGTTGACGTGGGCAGTTCCCCAAGTGTAATTTGTTTCCCCAATTATTTCTTTATCCCACTGGAAACCATGTGTAGGATGGAGGTACATGGAACAGTAAGCGTTGTCGGAAGCTGTCAGGTCGAAAGCCGCAGGATTGCATGGTGCTATATGGGCTAGGTTCTTGTCGAAGTTACGACTAGTGATATTGTTCACATCAGCTGTGAAGTAACTCTGATCTGCTTCAATGTTTTCGACAATCCCATCTGGCCTCCAGATTGCTATTCTTTGATGCATGGAGGATGGCACAGCCCCAATCCCATGGATCCATTCTCTTCCCAACAGCAAGTTGTAATTTGCTTTTGATGCTATCACCACAAACATTGTAGGCCTGGTGATGGATCCTACAGTCAAGTTCAATTGTATTACTCCCAGTGTTGTTCCCACTTTACCTTCATAGTTGGACAACACCATATTGTGAGGCTTAGTGTCGGAGTCATCTTTTCCAATTCTCCTTATCATGTAATGAGGAATTAAATTTACAGCTGCTCCGCCATCTATCAGAATTTTGTTGACACCTACCCCTTCTACCTTTCCTTTTATGAAGAGAGGCTTTAAGTGAGCCTTCATTGCATCATCTGGCTTTTCGAAGAAGGCATTTTGCTCTTCGACACAGCCATTGTTCATTATGTAGTAGCATACAGGCTTCAAGCTTATGCTATCATCTATCATGTCATCCTCTTCGTCTTCGACTTCCATTATCCTGTCGAAGTCTCTGGGCAGTACAGAAACCACATTGCAAGTTACGTCGAAAGAAGCATCTGATTCTGAACCAAATTCATCTGTGACTTCTTCGTCCACTGGCATTCTATTGTTTGTTTTCTGCACCTCTGTGGTGTCACCAGATCTATTCTTCTGAATGATTTCTTTTTCTGCCAGGGGCATTCCCTTGTTCGTAATCTGCACACATTTGCTTGATTCAGCTTCCTTCTGCCCAACCTTTTGGTATTCTATAGTTTTCTTTTCAATTTTCTTCTGCCTTTGGAATCTTCTCCATTGGGATCTGGACATAGGATTCTTCCCTTTGTAGTTTTCAGAGACGTATTTTGGCTTTGCCTCCTTTTTAACTTCCATGGAAGGACCCCTGTTCACTTCAAAACTCTTCCATCTCTTCTGACCTTGGACATCCCTTATAGGCTGAACCCATTTGTCATCATTTGGCCTGTTGGATGGTTTGTAAGTGTTGAAACGTCTTTCTCCGACCCCTTGACTGTGATGCTCCCCTCTTCTTGGGTCGAATCTTTCGTTTCTGGTTGGTGGGACTGTTCCCCAATTTCTTTTCCTCTGGGTCTTTACTGCTGCTTCTAAGTCATCAGCTGCTTTCTTGTCGAACACAGCACTGCATCTTGGGCAAAGCATGACTTCTGCATTCTTCCTTTGACACCTCTGGATGAATTCAACCAGACTCTCGTTCTCTTCTGGGTAAACCAGCTTCTGATGCTCCTCTTGACGCTTCTTTCCCTTGTCGATGTCTGGTCCTCCCTTTTGAGTGATTTCCACCATATGAATCCCAGCACTCTGTTCAGTTGTAATTTTCAATTTGTTCATTTTTTCGACTAGCATGATTTCCTCTGGGATGTCCTCCTTTGACTGACTAACATTGCCTTTTGGGTGTAAGCCCTTATAGATGTATTTGCAGCAATGTGCAACCCTTTCGACAGGATGTTCTTCATTTTTGGTGGTATCACTGTTCATTTGTTTGACAGTGAGGGAATTGTCATCAGTCCCTGGTGTTTTAATCTCCTCTTGGTCAGCATCTCTTTCACAGTTTTTCTTGTTGAAGCTTCTTCCCACTTTGACTGCATTTCTTCCGTTGAAACCTTCAGTGGTCTTAGTGGCATTCTCACTGTCGAAGTCTTCAGAAATTTTGACTTCTTTTGCCTCAGCCTGGCCAGCAGAATTATCACCTTCTTCCACCACATTGACATGGGTGTCGAAACCTTCAGCAGCTTCTATCATGGTGAAGTTGGTGTCGAAGCTTTCAGTAACTCCTACCATTTCAGAATTTTCTTCTGCCATGATCTCCATTTCGACCACGTTTACCATTTCTGGCTCAGCATAATTTGCCTCCACAATCTGCATGGGATTGGAGTCAATCTTCATCTGCTGCTTGCCTTTGTCTCCAAACTTCAACCTTCCATTTTGGATTGCATTTTGGACAAGATCCCTGAAAAGGTAACATTGAGAAGTTTTATGACCCAAGAAATTATGGTATTTGCAAAAACCTCTCTTTTTCTGTTGGTCTATAGGAGGCTCTTTAGTGCCTGCTGGTTTTATTAACTGACCATCTTTGACTAGTAAATCAAATATCTCATCACACTTGGTGATGTCGAATGTATAGGTTCTTTTAGGGAACCTGTCATTCTTTTCCATTTCGACTGGACTTTTTCCATTCGACGGGGCTAAAACTTTACAAGAATATGGAGGGCCTTGCTTTAATTCTGCAAGATCAATTTCTTGCTGGTCGAAAATGACTGGTTCGTTTTCGTCGTAATCATCTTGAACCATTCCTACATAGGCCACTCTTTCCTTCTTGTTTTTATTTGATCTAAATTTCTCATTTTTTAGTCTTTCTATCTGCCTTACTCTGTCTGCCAGCTGTGCCATGTCTCTCAGATATTGGGTATCCAATTTTTTCCTTATGGAATAATCAAGACCCCCTGCAGCCATTTCGACTAGTTCTTGTTCCGGCACTTGCGTAAAGCATCTGGCTTTTAATAATTTAAACCTATTCAAATAGTCATCTATGGGTTCAGAAAATTTTCTTTTGACACTTGCCAACTCTTTCAAACTTATCTTGGTTTGTCCCATATAAAATTGTTCATGGAACAATCTCTCTAATTGGGTCCAAGTAAAAATTGAAGTTGGAGGAAGTGACGTAAACCAAGTGAAAGCGTTTTTTGTCAAAGAACTTGGGAAATATTTCATCCTTAAGTTCTCGTTATTAGCAATCTCTCCCGCTTCTATCAAATAACGTGCCACGTGTTCTATGGTGGATTCACTAGTATCCCCTGAAAATTTTGTGAATTTGGGGACTTTCCACCTTGGTGGTAACTCTTGTTGTAAGATAAATTCAGACAAGGGGGAAGTATAACTAGGCCTTTGTAATCCTACGTTTACTCCGTTTTGTGCCATTATTCTCTCCACCATGGTGGCAATATTATTTTCGACAGGCATGTTATTGTAACGCATTCTCTGCTGTAACACTTCGTCAGCATTTTGGTTTCTCTGGACTATTATCCTTCTTGGTTCCTGTCGAATAGGCTCTTCTACATTAGGCTGTTCGACCATCACCTCTTGCCCCCTGGGATTTTCCTGAGGGTTCCCTAAGGGCCTTTGGTTTATAGTGAGTTCCTCTTCGACAGCCCTATTGGCAGGATTCTGGTTTAATTGCATTCTTTGTTGTGCTTGTGGGACTCCAAAAAAAATCAGCAATGCGTGCCATCTGTTCTGCCAATATTTGGTTTGTTTGGGTAGTGTTTTGTATTAAGGGATTGAACACGTCTCCCATTTGTTGTGTCAAAGCCTGCACCATATCATGATTGCTTTCATCCATCTGTTGACGGATTACTTGTGCAGAATGGTTTGTCATAGCGGGCATATGGAAACCTGGTGGAATTTGATTCATTCTATTTCCATTTCCACCATATCCTGATCCCTGCAATGGTGATGACACTTGAACCATGGCATCAGAGAATAATGGTGACGAATTATGTAGGCTTGCCATCATTGAAGTTGGCATTCCGTACGGTTGTTCTCTCCCAGTCAAAGGCTGAGAATAATTCAGATATGGCCTGAATGTATTTCCTCCAGGGGGAGGGGTTCCTAAGGGTCTGGCGTGTCCCATGGTGGAAGAACTAGGCGCATTCTGGGATCCTGAACCCGTTGGTATGGAATCCCCCAAAGGAGGCCTAATCTGTTCTAAAACAGGGCCAGACACTGGTATTGTTCCTGACGAAGGGATAGGATTGGAAACTGGAATGGTTTCGTCAGAAATATTTGAAGCATTTGGCAAGTTAGCCATGTTTCTTCTTCTTGTTCTCTTTGGTCTCTCTACGTCGGTTACGGCTAATTTACCGCTTCTAAGAATCATACAACGTAGCAAGGAACAATTTGTCTAAAAATTTCTATTAGATTTTATCAAATGCACTGGTCCCACCAGGTGTGCCAATTTGTTCGCTGTGTTTTCTGGCGAACAACCTCTGGTTAACCAATTTCTTCAGAAAGTTGGGTTACTTGCAGGACCAACCATACAAGTCCTAGGATACATGTGCATTTGGTTCTGTCGAAATACTCTTAGACTTTTGGTGACTAATTTGCGGTTTGTTTTATCAATATTGTCAAAGTATTAAGGACTTTGATTTTGCAAGTAACGAAAGTTTGAACTTAAAGATGAAATAAGGTTAAAAGTTTAAACAAGAACAAAGAAATGTCGAAAGGCTAAAAACTTGCAAAAAAGTAAATGAAATTTAAAATGACATGGACTTGAAGAATAAACAAGTAATTTAAAATGACTTTGAAATATAACTGGTGTTTAAACGTACATTGTTCCAAATACTAGACTCATTTTCTCTCACACTGGGTACTTAGAGCTTTTACAGGAATTTTGTACAAATTTTCACACACACATTCTAACCACAAACTATCCTATTTATACACAAACAAAATAACTGCTTAGAACGGAAAAACTATAACTAAACGACAAGTGTCAGCCTGCATGTAAATTTCTTCTCTGAAACCTCCATGTGTCCAACTGCCAAAGGTTACAACCCTTTGAATTTGAATCTCTTCCTTGGTGACGAAACCTTGTAACTCTTCAAAACTGTCGAAACCCTTTTAAAGGAGAAAAACTCTTCAGCACTTGCCAAACCTTATCTTTTTTTAACAAACTTCTTCTGTCGAAGCCCTCAGTCACACACTCTCCAAACTATTCTGCCAGAACATTATATCTATTTCTGTCGAAACAATGAAACTTTAAAACCTTGTCAGCAATTCTTGGATTCTCCTCCTGATGCTATCCTTCGACAAAGATGACCTTAAAGCCTGAATTTTAATCTTGTCGAAATTATGGTCTTGTCGAAATTATGGGTTTACACATGGTAATGATGACCTATAAATATTTAGTGTCACCAATGGCATTGAAACTTATTGTGTGGATTTGAGAAAGAAACTTGCTCATGCAAAAAGTGGGACTTGTCTGGTATACCTTATTGTCATGTAATTGCATGCATATTAAACATCAAGAAACAACCTGAGAATTATGATGTTGCATGTTATAGGTATGATTGAATTACATGTAAACTTGCTCTGTTTTGTTTATGGAAACTTGCTTTGTTTTGTTTATGGACACTTACTCGTTTTGTTTAGGAAATCTACATTCATGGACACTTACTCAAACATTGTGTATCCAACTAATGGACCACAATTATGGCCTATAGATGATCTTAATATAGTGCCACCACTAGTAATGAGGAGAGCCATAGGTTAGCCAAAAAAACAGAGGAACAAGATAAAGGATAAACCTAGAAATCTTCACATACTACCAAAGAGATTTTTAAATGCCACATGTGAAAAATATGGTGATATGGGACATAATAAGAGGAACTGTAAAGGAAAAAAGGCGGCTGAAAGGGAAATCCCAAAGGGTGGTAATAAGCCAAATAATTCTAAGAAGTGAAAGGTGGAAAGGGAACCAAAAACTCCAAAGAAAAGCAAACATGAATTGCTCAAAGTTCACAAGCTCCTCCACCTAATCAAGAATAATTTCATTTTGACTTAAGTAGTTTATGACTTATTTTAGTTGTATTGTATGGTTGTATTTATGACTTAAGTGATTTATGGTTATAGTTTATATCTTAAGTAGTTTTCTTTTGACTCAAGTAGTTTCTTGAGTTTTATTTTTTTTGTTTGAATATTAATGTTCAAACAAGGTTAATGTTAAGTATTTTGGTTGTTACATACCTTGTGCAAATTTCAGTCCAAATTATAGGTCCAAACTATGCATAATATAGTATAAATTACAGGTCACAAATATGCATAATGCAGTAAATATTACAAGTCCAAGTTGTGCATAATATAGTAAAAATTACAGGTCCAGCTTATACACAATATGCAGTACAAACTACAGGTCCAACTTATACACAATATGAAGTATGCAGTAACAATTATAGGTCCAAATTATAAACAGATGCAAACAACTTGAACAATATGTAGTATGCATTAAAAATGACAGGTCCAAACTATGAGCAATAACAACAACTTTAACAATAACAGTATGAAGTATATATTACAGGTCCAAATTATGAGCAATACCAACAACTTGAACAATACAATTAATTTTATTCAAAATGTATTACAATCCACCTTACACCATTATATCAAACAACATAGAAACATAACCTAAAATCTAATCACCTACAAGCTATTTCATCAATGTTGTCCTAACAAATGCAAACAACATAACAGGCAAAAACATATGATCAGTGCATTTTAATGTACCTTCCTCTATGTTTAGACTTAGGCATTTCTACCATTTAGTTTATTTAATTTCCTATTTTATAATGTTTTTACAATTTATTTTATTTTAAGCTTTATTTAATTTTCGTATGTTATTTTTCAGCATTAATAGCTTTTAGTGAAAAATTCATAACTGGAGCTACAGGAATCGGATTGAGGCATTCTACCAGTCGTTGGAAAGCTAAGAAAGAGATCTACAACTTTCATGTTGCATAAGGGAGCTGATTCGGATTTCTTGAGTCTCGAATAATTCGTTGAAGTTTTTGACTTGTGACAATGTAGTTTTCCTTGCGGGCCTAGTTTAGGTTTCTGGCCCAGTTATTTTCTATTTAAAGTTGTTGTTGTGATGCAAAACGGGGACCTAGTTTATTTTTCCGAATTTTTTCCTTTGTTTTATAGTTTTCATGGAGAACTAATACCTCCGGGCAAATCCTGCTGTGTACGGTTTCAACACTTTGAGGTTATTATTATGTCAATTTACTCTGATTCCTTTCAATCCTTTTCTATGAAGTCATCTGCTTAATTTGATTATAATTGTTTGCTTAATTCAATTGTTGTTCATAGGATAGAATTGGTTAAATTCGATTGTATGCATGTTCCTAAATTTAATTGCGTATTATCGTTTGCTTAATCCGTTAATTCGTCATATTCTTAACCGTTTGCTTAATTCGGTAAACAGGAACATAATTCATTTGATGTTGATAAGCGCTTGTCTGATTAATATCATAATCGAATAGGATTGGTACCGCTTAGGGATTGATGTTATAATAACCGATGATAAGTCGGAACCCGAATCAGTAGGATTAACCGTTTTAGTTTATCTGATAATCACTTTTTTTAATCACTTTTTTTTCTTATTTTATAAATCAAAACTTAAAACCCCCATAAACATTTTCTTTAGTTGGTTGAAATAATACAAGAATCCTTGTGAGAACGATATTTCGAGTCATTTGTCGCTATATTACATTTTTACAAAAATAACTCGTTTTTGATCCACGAGCGACCGCGGATCAAATTGGCGCCGTTGCCGGGGATTCTTATTAATTTTAGCCAAATGTAAAATTTTAATTTTAGAGTTTTTGTTTTTTTTGTTTTTTGTTTTTTGTTTTTGTGTGTAAATTTTCAGGGTTGCAGTACAGTGGTAAGCGTTTCAGCCTATCAGGTGAGTTTGTAAGCTATTGTTCCGATTTGCTCCGAATTTTTTCCAGAAAATCAGAAATAAATCGTTTAACAATACTCATTTAGAATAGAATTCTAAAAGATTGACCCTAAAAATCGCAAATTAGTTATTTTTCTATTTTATTTTATTTTGTTTCTATTTTCATATTTTCAAAAAAATCCGAAATTTTTTTTATTGACTCATTTTGATTTTATTTGATTTTTAGTTATATTTTTATAATTTTTAGATTTAATTTTATTCGGTTTTCTATTTTTCCATTCTTTTTCTTAACGGGGACATTGTTGGTATTTTTCTAATTGTTGTTGCATTGCCGAATTTGTTCTTTGTTTTATTTTCTTTGTTGATTTTCCTATTAAATTTAATATGAAAAATCAAATAACTCTTAGAGAACTTGTTGCCTATGATACGAACTATAATGCTTTATGTATGGAATATCCTGTTGTTAGTGTACCTTTCGAATTGGAATCTGATTTAATACACTTGTTGCCAAGGCTTAATGGACTTGCAGGTGAGGATCCGAATAAGCATATGAATGAATTCCAAATTGTATGCTCTACACCTTCTGAACCTTCATTAGAGGACCTTGTCAAGCAAATGGCTATAAATGATCTTCAGTTTCAGCAACAAACAGATTCAAGTCTTCAGGCTCTGCAGACACAGATTGAACAGTTTGCCACTATACTGAATGCCATGCAACAAGCTCAAGAATCAAACCAACTATCTGCCCAAACAGTAGTGAATCCAAAAGAGTTACCATCTGATTTAGTTGATGATATTCATCCTGAGTTGTTATCTGATTTTCCATCTTTATTAGATTATGATGATACTTACTCTTGTGATTCATGTACCAACACTAACATTTGTTCTGTTTGTGCTGAGATTAATGCTGCCGTACAGGGTGATGTTTTTCATGCAGATGAAGTTGTTTATGTAGCTAAAACTCTTAACATCACGGCTGCCCCAACCTCACCATCCATTGAACAACCTTCCCCCTTGGAGCTTAAACCACTTCATACCAATCTGAATTATGCTTATTCAGATATGGATAAAAAGCTTCCAGTTATAATTTCTTCTAACCTTGATTTTGATGAAGATAATAAACTTTTACAGGTTTTGAAGAAACATAAGAAGGAGAATTGGATGGACCTCGATGGAAGTGGGAAGAAAAGCAATGAAGCAACCCCTTAACCCATTGATCTCTGATGTTGTGGAAAAGGATATCAAATTCACGTGTCCATTCGACACTTTTATTTATCGAAGATTCCTCTTTGATCCTGGAATAAAAGGCGAAGACACTAATACAAAATTTCAAGGGCGATGGATGCTATCCAAAGTTACTCCCCACTTTGGAAGAGGAGACGGCAGGAAATCTCTCTTTGGGAAAGGATGCATATGTGATCACTTATCCACCTTGACTCCTCGGGTGTGTTCCTTCCTTTCTCTCACTCTTATTTTATATTTATGTTCTTTCATTGAGGACAATGTATGCTTTAAGTGTGGGGGAGGGAACCATTTACTTTGTTTTATTTCTTTCAATTTTCTTTGTTTTTGTTTTCATTTAATAAAAAAATTGTTTACTCAGAAAAACACAATGCATTTTTTTGAAATTTTTGGTTGTAGATCGATTGGAGGTCAGATTGTAGAGACTTGAGAAAAATTCATAAGATCGGTATCGTTTTACCACCTTGAGTCTCCAAAATATGGAAATCGATTTAGATACTTGTTATGGCTTAGTCTTGAGTTCTCGTTCTTTAATAGCTCTTAAGTAGTTTATCTAGCAGTCAGCACCATCTAAAAATCACATGCTAAGTAATTGAGCTGATGCAAATAAGTGAATGATCCCGTGCTTAATAAGAAAAAAAAAAAGAGAAAAAGAAAAAGACAAAAAGTGGAAAAAAGAAAAGAAAAGAAAAGACAAAGAAAATGTCTAATTATGAATTGTTGAAAAAAATATGGATCACAGTCACTAACAAGCTTAGTTACCATGCGTGTGAATAGATAAAGGGCTTAATGTGATTGCACTATAATGAAAGAGAGCAAAAAGGAGGATGAGTAAGTTAGACTTAGGCATAACGACATGATTTGGATTGGTTTGTATAGGAGGGAGTCTTATGATCGCAAATTGCGGATTTGTGTTCTTACGATATCCTTAGTATGCAAAAGTAGTACCTATCAATGCAATCTTGACCAAAGAGGAGTTCACAGCCTAGATTGAATAGCTGAATGTTTTTGTGTTTCATGAGTTTTGACAATACTTTGCTCGGAGTGCAAAAGTTCAAGTGTGGGGGAATTTGATCAGTGCATTTTAATGTACCTTCCTCTATGTTTAGACTTAGGCATTTCTACCATTTAGTTTATTTAATTTCCTATTTTATAATGTTTTTACAATTTATTTTATTTTAAGCTTTATTTAATTTTCGTTTGTTATTTTTCAGCATTAATAGCTTTTAGTGAAAAATTCATAACTGGAGCTACAGGAATCGGATTGAGGCATTCTACCAGTCGTTGGAAAGCTAAGAAAGAGATCTACAACTTTCATGTTGCATAAAGGAGCTGATTCGGATTTCTTGAGTCTCGAATAATTCGTTGAAGTTTTTGACTTGTGACAATGTAGTTTTCCTTGCGGGCCTAGTTTAGGTTTCTGGCCCAGTTATTTTCTATTTAAAGTTGTTATTGTGATGCAAAACGGGGACCTAGTTTATTTTTCCGAATTTTTTCCTTTGTTTTATAGTTTTCATGGAGAACTAATACCTCCGGGCAAATCCTGCTGTGTACGGTTTCAACACTTTGAGGTTATTATTATGTCAATTTACTCTGATTCCCTTTCAATCCTTTTCTATGAAGTCATCTGCTTAATTTGATTACAATTGTTTGCTTAATTCAATTGTTGTTCATAGGATAGAATTGGTTAAATTCGATTGTATGCATGTTCCTAAATTTAATTGTGTATTATCGTTGCTTAATCCGTTAATTCGTCATATTCTTAACCGTTTGCTTAATTCGGTAAACAGGAACATAATTCATTTGATGTTGATAAGCGCTTGTCTGATTAATATCATAATCGAATAGGATTGGTACCGCTTAGGGATTGATGTTATAATAACCGATGATAAGTCGGAACCCGAATCAGTAGGATTAACCGTTTTAGTTTATCTGATAATCACTTTTTTTAATCACTTTTTTTTTCTTATTTTATAAATCAAAACTTAAAACCCCCATAAACATTTTCTTTAGTTGGTTGAAATAATACAAGAATCCTTGTGATAACGATATTTCGAGTCATTTGTCGCTATATTACATTTTTACAAAAATAACTCGTTTTTGATCCACGAGCGACCGCGGATCAACATCCTATTTATCTTCAACTGTTTCTTCAACATTTTCACTTTTATCTTTAATTATTCCTCTTTTACTTTATAGAATTAACCATCGCATTCTCTTCATTTAAGTTCTTTAATAATGTAGAGATTAACTCATTTTCCTTAGGATTCATATCCTCATCCAATCAAACAAACTGATTGCATTTCTTATAACCTTGAATTTGTGAGCATTAATGGAGATGAAGTTGAATAAATCCCATCCAATACTAGAGCATTAACCTTGAATCTATAAACATCAATGGAGAAACTGATACATAACTTATACATCCCACATCCATAGAAACGACGACCTAGGTTCACATTCGTCGATGCTGTCATCAATGGAGCATCCAAACCACACTTACATACGCACCTTAAATAATTTGAAGAACTCACTAGTGCAGAAATGACTTTTTACATCGGGCAAAAATCACATTTTACATCGGGTTTGGGTCCGATGTAAAGCCAAGTGATGTAGTAAATCAAAGACATTTTACATCGGGCCATAGACCGGTGTGAAAAATGCATCTGCTACATCGGTTGACAGTTAAGACTGATGTGAAATATGGGTTTAATTATTTGTAAAAAAAAGCACTTTTTACATCGATTGGTATCCAGAACCGATGTAAAAGGTGTGTTTTTTACATCGGTTGTCCAGTAGAACCGATGTAAAAGGTGTCATAGGTGTGTTTTTATATTGGTTGTTCAGCAGAACGATGTAAAAGATGTAATAGGTATGTTTTTTTACATTGGTTGCGTTTTGACCGATGTAAAACGTGTGCTACGTTCTTCAAAAATTATGTTTTTACATCGGTTTCTAGGCGCACCGATGTAAAATGTAGGTTGTCTTTCTTAAAATTTGGACTATTTTTATCATAATCCATGTGAAATCCCTATAATTTTTTTGGTACCTAATTTTTCATATTTTTCCAACATCACACATACCACATTTAGTCCCTATTTGGTATGCAACTTTCATATTTTCAACCAACCTTTTAGTTTCGTTGCACCAAATAGCTAGGATGCACATATTCTTCAACATGAACAAATTGATTTACAAAAGTACTAATCTAGTATACACACAAGTGTACAAAATTTTATGTAGGTTTACACGGTGGACTAATACAACAACAAAACCAGTGAAAACATACAAAAATATTCAACCATTTATAAGTCATTTCCCACACTTGAATTACCAACATGTAATCCACAAGAAAATGAGTTGCAGCTAGTTTTGGTTAGACAACACCAAAACCACATTTGTTCACAATAAATAATAATACCAATAAACATCAGCAGACAATACCAAAGTCAAGAAACTCAAATCAGATATATATAGACAGTTCTATATAACTTACCATAATAAAGCTTAATTTTTATAACACAAAGAAACATTTTGCCCAACAGAGTTGGAAATCATACAAATTATCTTGTGTTGAATTCTGTTGGGTCATCAAATACCTACAATACGTAAATAATAATATAAAGTTATTCTTTGAAAATTCACCTTAAGTTGCAAAACGCAAAGTAAATAACAAAGTAAAGTTATTTTTTATTACCTGTAACCAAGACTCGGTTATGTTGGCAGAGACAATATCCAACATATTTTTCATGACATAGTACCCACAATCAATAGAGTTATGTTGTCGCCTTGTCTACAAATGAATGACACAATTAGTGAATACTTATGATAAAATTAAATATATAATCATAATTTACACCACGCTTACTTTGGGTTGGAGCCATGTAGCCTTTTTTCTATTGCCATTTGCATTTTGATAAACCCCAAAAGCGCTAATTCACTAAAAAAAATCCATATAAGAAACATAAAATATGAAATTACTTTTATAACATTTTATGTATATAGGATATAACATATATTATAACAAAAGTCACATAAAAGATAAACTTACTTTGTAACAATTTTATTAAAGCTTGGATTAAGTTCCTGATAAAGTGAACAAAAGACAACCACAATATTGTCTCTTGGACAAATGACTATTAATTGCCAATGGTCTCTGTACGTGTGCGTGGAAACACAAAAGTCACATAAAATATCTATGTTATCAAAAATAAAAAATAGAAAACACAATTTCATACAAACTTACCCATGAATAAATGGTAGTAAGTGGCACACTCTCTTTTTGTCACGTAACTTATCTTGTATGTATTTTTTGACATCTGTTTCAATTTTTGGCACATTATCAACATACACACACTAGCAGGATCTAAAAATTCATATACTTCTAATGTGGAATTATTAATACATACGCGATGAATATACCTGAATAACTTTAAAATAAACATTAGAATCAATGTGATGAGAGATATAACAGTATAACAAATATTAACAGTAATAAAAAAAAGAAAAATGTACTTACGTGGACCAAACTTGCATAATAGACACGTCAAGCCAATGAAAACCCACCAACAACTCTCTGATACACTTAGCTGACATATAAATTAGTGACACTCGCACAATGACTTAATTTTATTTCCATGTGTGTGTCACCCATTTTCAGAACTATGAGTAACAATCTCTGAACATCGTCTTCCCACTTCTTTTGTGCTTTCTTTGGCAGCTGAACAACTTCCTTTTCCGCTTCCATCGACAACTTCTATTTGTTCAATGCATTTTTTTTATTTTTTTGTGCTTTGCGAGAGACCCATAGACCTAAATGTCCCCATAAAAGATTGTTGCAACACCTTACACTCTTCAACCAACTTTTGCTCAAAACCAGCCTCTAAGTTTTGCTTCTAATTCCAAAGAAAATTGCACTAGTTGTTCTTGTACATCCGTATGTTGTCGTTGATGTGAATACGACCTTCCAAAAAAAGTGCTAATGGTATGGTGCTTTCCAACACCACGAACACGACCTCCATGCTCAGATGTTCCAATGGCTGTTGTTAAGATATCGTTATGTCCATCAGGAACAAAGGCACCCTTTTCAGCTTCCTCGACTAGAGAATCCTACAAAGTGCAAAACCAAAACTAATTTCAATAGTTTTTACCAATCACAACTATAATGATACTTGAAGTATTTTCTAAATTTTACTTACAATTTTCTCAGCAATAACTTGTGTAGACTTTGATGTGTATTCTCCCCCTTTCTTTTTTCGTGCTCATTTCCATACTTCATGGCGTGACGGTGGAGATGGACTACCATTATCATCTACTGTGGAATCATCTCTCGATGATCTCCTTTCATTATTCATTTTCTTCTCAAGCAAGCGATTACCCTCCACGGGATAATACGTGTGGGTATACATTCCTAGCCACATTTTCCATACCCTTTTGACTTTTTTCCTATTATAAACTCAAAAAGTTATTAATCACTAAACATAATAAAAAATTTATGCATTAAAGAATTAATATGATTCTTACTAACCTTAAATTCAGGGGTATCTCGAGACTTCAGAAACTCTATCCATGTTTCTTCTTTAATATAATTATACTTGACATGTGCAGGAGTGGGATCTTCTTTGGGATTTCTAATATATTCTTTTCTGAGTTATGTCTTAAAACTCTTTATCTCTCTCCCGTGAACGTATGGTGACAATAGTAGATGTTGACAGCGGAGGAGGAAAAAGAAGAAGAAGAATGGCAGACAGTGGCGGTGGAGGAAGAAGAACAACAACAACAACGACAGTGGAAGCGAAGAAGAAGAAAAATGGGGACGACAACGGTGGAAGCGAAGAAGAAGAAAAATGGAACGACAACGGTGGAAGAGAAGAAGAAGAATGATATGATTTTTAGGATTTGGAGAATGTTATGTTTTCTGGTAGGGTTTGGGCTTTTAAGGAACATTTTACATTTGTTCTTGTTAACGGATCGATGTGAAATCCTTCGAACCACTTTTTACATCGTGTTGGGATAAATGGCCTGATGTAAAAAGTTTAATCTATTTTATTTATTTTTATATTGAGAAACTTTTTACATCGGTTGTGATAAACAGCCTGATGTAAAAAGTTTAATCCATTTTATTTATTATTTATTGAGATTACTTTTTACATCGGTTGGGATAAACGACCCAATGTAAAATGTTTAATTAATCCATTTTGTTTATTTATTTATTGAGATACTTTTTATATCGGTTGGGATAAACGGCCCGATAGTAAAATATTTAATAAATCCATTTTTATTTATTTTTTTATTGAGATACTTTTTACATCGGTTGGAATAAATGGTCTGATGTAAAATTCTTTATAATAAAATTTCTTATTATTTACGAAACTGCCCACAGCTTATTTTTTACATCGATCGAGATAATTGGCTTGATGTAAAATGTTTAATCCATTTTATTTATTTTTTATTGAGAATTTTTTTACATCGGTTAGGATAAATGACTCGATGTAAAATCCTTTATAACAAAATCTCTTATTATTTACGGGCACTACCGCCGCGTTATTTTTCACATCAGTGAAAATATATGTCTGATGTAAAATCCTTAATCAAATATTTTTCACATCATATTGTTAATAAATCTGATGTAAAATCCTTTGACAAATATTTTTCACATCATATATCTTAAAATCTGATGTAAAATCATTTAACCAAATGTCTTATTTTTAGTAGTGTCTGCTTCATGGCTAAAAACTAACTGTTGTGACATCTTCAATAGAAATGACGAACTGGGATTTGAGCGATTTTGTTTTTGACTTAGAGAAGACGATGAAAGACGATTTTGATGCAAATAGCGGAGGAGAGAAGAAGATGACAAAACACGATGGAAGAGAGAAGACGATGAAACACAATTTAGATTTTCTATTTCCAGCATTTTATAATTGTTTTTATAATTTAAAAATGTTTTTAATATTTCTTTAATTAAAATATCTATGTGGAAATTAAAAATATTATGAATTGGGGGTTCAATTGCTTAAAACGCTCTAAAACTAAAGGATAAAAAATGCATTTAAGCCTACAATAAATAAATGTTACTCATTTACCTTCTACAATGTGAGCGAATTTTGATTTTATATATATATATATATATATATATATATATATATATATATATATATATATAATATATATATATATATATATATATATATATATATATATATATATATATATATATAAATATATATATATATATATATTTATATATATATATATTATATATATATATATATATATATATATATATATATATATATATAATTAAAAAATCACATGAATTAAAAAAAAACTAACTAAAGAGATTACATTAGCAAAAGTTGAGACTTTTTACTAAGTTGTCACCAATTTAATGAAAAAAAAGTGTTACTTCATATTACATGGGTAAGGTATATTTTAATCCTACATTTTTTATAAAACAGAAGGGTAGAAATTTTCGTCGAATTTTCTTGTTGCATGAGTAAATAATATTTCATCTGTCTCTTAAAAAGTGTGATCATTTTATATTTTTTTATCTATTTTAAAATAATTACTTTTTTACAATATCAATGTAAGTACCATCCGGTTTTTTATAAGTTTCATTTTTGGAATAATTTTTTGTTTTC